>CAWUFW010006899.1:600000-1083103 GCA_963921515.1 Calotriton arnoldi | reverse complement strand
GGCGTGGTCGGTGTTCAGGCGGTGTGTGCGGGCGGATTTTTGCCGCTTCCATGCCTGGCGGATTTATTTACGCCGGGTATCGTAATGGGCCCCTTAGTTATTATTTTTAAATATCTTTTAATATTTTTAACTATATTTTTTTTAATTATATGTATTATTTACTTAATTTTACATTATTATTAAAACATTTTTAAAAAACGGTATTTTTAACTTCGATATTTTTGACAACTATATATTTTTTTAGATATTTTTGTACTTACGTTTATGTAGATTGGACTTCGATATTTTTGACTTCTATATTTCTGTGTCGATATTTTTGCAGGTCGATTTTCTGTCCGTCGATATTCTGTCACACATTCGGTGCAAACGATGTGGTGTGTATGAAGATTCTGGTCACTGGAGATGCTCGAGATTGGAGCTACTTGGAGCCCGAAGATCTTGGTGGAAGGAAGCCAACAAGCCTTTACAACGGCAAGTCGATGCGGTGCACAGGGGTTCTGTTCCTGCGGCTTCTATCAGGGATACTGGCCTCAAACTTGGTGAGTGGGCAGGGCAGGCCTTGAGAGCTGTGGAGAGCTACCACCTGTGTTGCTGAGCCTTTCAGAGTCTATGGGAGCTCAGGATCAGCAGACCAGCCAGCTTAGTTGCGGTGCCTGCAGATGCACAGAAGTGACTCCTCGACTCCAAGGGAGATTCCTTCAGGTGTCTTGGATGCCCATAGGCCTTGGAAGGTTCCTGTATGGTGCACAGGCACAGATGATGAAGCAGACTGGAAGGGAGACGAAGTCGAGCCCAAACGAAGTCCAGCGAAGTCCAGAGTGCCCAGACGGTAGAAGTTGAAGTGGTGTCTGAATTGAGTCGTGCCCCACGACGAATCTAGGGACCTACACCCAGGTAAGCCCTTCAGTACCCTAAGAAAAGGGTTGGGGACCATCCCAGAGGAGGGTTTGGACAAGGGTGAGATACTCCCATGTCCTTTGTCCAGTTTCACGACAGAGTGGTAGCCAATGGCTCCCAGAGCTGGTTTGAACTGGACTATGCAAGAAGGCACCAAATGTGCCCCTAATGGAGACTGAGTGGCGCTGGCAAGCACACCCACCTGGTCCCAATACACTAAATCCTGTCTGGGAGGTGGTCACACCTCCTTGTGACAGGATACCTATTGTTCTGCCTTCCCCTGCTGGAGCTTGGCTCAGCAGCAGGAGGGCAGAATCGTGTCTCTGGTCGGCAGCAGCCATGTTGTGCTGTCCGGGTCTAGAAGACTGGTACCGGGAGCACTAAGAGTTTAACGGAGGGCTCTTCCAGTGCTTGGGATCATACCTCCCACACTGTTTACGGTGTGGGAGGTATGATTCCAGCATGTTTGATACCAAACATGATAGGATTCGTTGCAGCTGATTTTGAGATGATCATCACGTAATTATGCAGTGCCCCTCTATATGGGATATGGCTGCTTCACTTACAACCCGGGAGAATGGACTCCATAGGCTGTAGAGGTGTCCTGCTCATGCAGGGGCACCCTCACACTTAGAACCAAGCACCCTGCCTCAGGATTGCAAATTCCTGTTATAGGGGTGACTTATAGGTTTTAAGTGCGGTGACCCTAGATATAGGAAACCTATATGTTTCGTAAGTGGTGCTAGCACCAGCTTACACAGGCTGCAATGGCAGGCCTGTAGTTACAGTTTGAATAGTCTCCATACATGCTTCAGCCCATGGGGGACCTCTGGTGTACCTATGCCCTGGGTG
Organism: Calotriton arnoldi; assembly: GCA_963921515.1. Taxonomy (NCBI): domain Eukaryota; kingdom Metazoa; phylum Chordata; class Amphibia; order Caudata; family Salamandridae; genus Calotriton; species Calotriton arnoldi. The sequence continues at coordinate 1,081,354 of CAWUFW010006899.1, read as the reverse complement.
ATGTACCTAAGTACTGAACATAACAATTTAGGGGAGAAAGCAGAGACTGGGGTCCTGATTACCAGGATCCCAGTCAGACTAGTCAAAAACAGCTTAGCACCAGACAAAAAGTGGGAATAACCATAAAAGCAAATCCTACTTTCCTACAGTAAGCTTAACCACGCATATGCCTATACCAATTATGCCATTACAACGAAATCCATTGTAAAGGCATGCGTGATAAAGGCATACGTGGTTAAGACCCGATCGTTGTTAAGACCGCATTGTTCAGCCATGCATTGTTGGGGATTGCTTGGTTCCGTCATACAACCCCTGAACTAGGACTCACAGAAAGGGATGAGAGTGACAGGAAGGTGGAAGGAAGGGGAAGAGAAAGGAGGAAGCATGGTTTTAGGAGCTAGAAATAGAGAAAAAGGAGGTGGGTGGGAAGGGAAAGGAGGGAGGGAGATTTGTGTATAATACTGGAGGGAAGAAAGAGCAGGAAACAAATGTGAGGAGGAAGTGAGGACAAAAAGGGAGATTAGAGTGCAGGGGTAAAAAGAAGAAGAGGGGGGACAGAAAGGGAGAAGGAGGGAGAGAATGTAAGAGGTGAGAGGAAGGAAGCATCAAAGGAGTACAAAGATGAATAGAGAAGTGAGAGGTGTGTGAATGAGGCAGGAAAGAAGGAAGGAGTGGAGGGGCAAATAGATGTGAAGGAAGGAGAGGGAGGACATTGGAGTAGATGGGGCAGGGAAGAGTTAAGGAAATTAGGAGGAGTAGAAGGTCTGAGAGGTCCAAGGGGCAAGAAAAATAAGGGAGCTTAAAGGGGATGAAAAGAAAGGAAGGAAAAGGAGGGAACAAAAGGGACGCAAACTGGAAAAATTACAAGCGAGGCATATACAGGAGAGGATAGGCAAGAGCGGGCAGAGAAAGAGCAAGGAAGCAGCAAAGGAAGTTGAAGGAAGGAAGGGGATGGAGGAAGGAAAACTGCGAGGAATATGGGGAAAAGGGAACAATGGCAGACTGGAAGGGAGAAAATAAAAGGTGGAGGGATGTGTGGTGGTTGAAAAGAAATGAAAAGTAGTGGACAATTATGGATGAGCAGGGCCGCAGTGGAAGGAGGAGGGTTAGGGAGGAAAAAAAGGTGGAATTAAATAGTAAAAGTGGAAGGTGAGATAATGGAAAGGGATGGAACAGTGGATGCATAGTTGGAGTGGTGGATACAGAAATGGGAAAAAAGAGTGAAAAGAGTGAGAGAGGGGACAGGTATTGGCAAAGGGGGGGGGAGGAAGGCAATAGTCTTGAAAGGAAGTGGAGAAGAAGCCAGATGGACGAATTGTAAAGCATTGAGAAGGGGTAGTTGAGAGTGGTGGGGAAATGAAGGAAGGGAGAAAGGGTATGAGGTAGAGGTTGGGGGATGAATAAAAGAGGAAAATCAATGCAAGGTAAAAAGCAGAAGGGAAATGGATTCATTAGCTGGAAGGGAGGGAGGGAGGGCCTCAAAGACAGAAAGAAAGGGGGATGAAGAAGTGAATGCGGGGGCAATGATTGGGAATATTGGAATGTATGAAGAGATCAATAAAGGGAAAGGTGGAATGGGAAGGGGAAGCTAGGGAAGGAAGAGAATGGAAGTGGGGAAGGAAGTATTGTGAGTGTGGAGTGGAAAAGGTAAGGAAGGCCACATCAGAACAGGAATGTAGGAGAGGGAGATGATATAATAAGAATGGGAAATGAGAGGGTAGAGGGGGAGTAGAAGGGGAAGGAGATGGGGATAATGGAAGAGAGGCAAGAGGGTTAGGGAGGGAAAGGAAGTAGAGAAAGGAATAGGGAGATGAGTGAGGAAAGGAAGGTGATGAGAGGGCATAGGAGGAAAAGCAAAGAATGAACAGAAGAGGAAGTGATGAGAGAGGGATGGATGAAAGGGAGGATGTGAGGGGGTGTAGGAGGGAGTGGAAGGAAAGCAAGAGGAGGTGTGGAGATGGGGTGTATTGGAGTAGAAGGGTGAGGGAAGATAAAGAAGAAGGTTTTAAAACAGTCTTGCATAGGTAATGGGATTTAACAGGAGATTATGGTAAGGGGAAATGATAAGGAATGAAGGGGCAGGAGGGGAAGGATTGAAGGTAGAAGATGAGGCAGTAGTGAGGGATGTCAGGATTATTGGGCAGGAAGTGGAAAGAAGAAAGCGAGGAACTGAGAGGAAATAAAGACAGTAGACAAAAATTAAAGGAAAAGGGAATATGGGGCGGGAGGAGTGAAGGAATGGTGGAATAAGGTGTGGGTAGCGATGAATAGAAGGGAGAGACAGGGATGGAATGATTACTTCAATGCGGGAACGTTAGTGACAGGAAGGAAGGGAGACAAATGGAAGGATGGAGAGAAGAAAAGCCAGAGAAGGGAGAGGAAGTTGAAGGAGATGGGGAAAAAAAGGGAATGGGTATGTGGAATGGAGTAAATTATGTCATGGACTGAGAGGAAAGAGGTGAGGGGAAGAAAGTGAAAGCTAGGAGATGGAAGATGAGGACATAAATTAGGGAATAACAGAATAGAGTGGAGGATGAAGTTGAAAGGCACTGAAGAAGGAATAATGAAAAGGGGAAAGAATAAAGAGGTGAAAGAGCAGCAAGATATGGAGGGGGGAAAGTAGAAAATCAGAATTCAGAAGAAGAGAAGGATGGGATTGAAGACCGGGGCAGCGGAACAAGGGGAATGAGATTAGAAGAAAGAGGAGGGAGATGAGAGTTGATATAAGAACAGTGAAGAGGGGAAAGTGGAGGTAGGATTGAGAAAGGAGACATGGTGGAAGAGGGTAAGAGGAGATATGGGGAGTCAATAGAAAGAGAGTTAAAGAGTGGAGAGCGAAAGGCTGGGGAAGTCAATGGAGGGTATGAAAGCTGGATGGAGGAGTGGGGAAGGGAGAGGAAGGGAGGGGCGATATAAATGGAAGGAAAGGTTGAAGGCAGGAAGGAGGATGGGGTGTGGGGAAGGAAGAATTAAGTGAAGAAAAAGAAGATGAGGGAGTAGGATAAAGGAGATGGGGCAGTGGATGAGGGAAGGAAGAGAGGAGGGAGAGGGGAGAAGGGCGATGAAAGTGGAGAGTAAGGGAGAAATGGGGAAAGTCAGAAGAGAAAGTAAATGGTGGAAGTGGAGGGAAGGCAGCAGTATGGAAGGAAGCAAGGAAGGGAAGAAGGGAGGAAGGAAGGGAGGAAAGAAGGAAGGGAGGGAGAAAGGAAGGAAGGAAGGAAGGAAGGGAAGAAGGAAGGAAGGAAGGAAGGAAGGGAAGAAGGAAGGAAGGAAGAAATGAAGGAAGGAAGGAAGGAAAGAAGGAAGGAAGAAAGGGAGGGAGGGGGAGGAGGAAGGAAGGAAGAAAGGAAGGAAGGAAGAGAGGGAGGTAGGGAAGGAGAAATGAAGGAAGGAAGGAAGGAAAAGAGGGAGGGAGCAAGGGAGGGACGGAGGGATGAAGGGAGGGAGGAAGGAAGGAAGGAAGGGAGGAAGGAAGGAAGGAAGGAAGGATAGATTCCCAAGAAAGAAATTGGAGAGATGTGGTTGGGGAGGTCAGAATATTGGTTAGTGGTCAGCAAGTGCCAAAAATGGATTGAGGGGTTGAGGGTGTGTATGGCAGGGAAGCAGTGGATAGGGCCAGACTGCACACCAAAATCGGCCCCTGCAATTTATTTTACAACAGCCCCACATTGCGGGATAGTGACTAGAATGGGCCTGGGGGCATGAAAGGGTCATACTAGCCCGTCCTGGTTTGAAAGCAGCCCCTTGCCTGCAGCCTGGCAGGGCAATTCCAGAAGAACAGAATGGTAGAGGAGCAGGGAAGGAGGGAAGAGCTTGGCAGGGGAAGTGAGAAAAGAAGGAAGGGGGAAATAGGGAGTGAAGAGGGGAGGGGAAGAAGAAGAAAGAGAGAGACAGGTAAAAGAGGAAGTGAAAGAGGATGGAATGGCAGATAAACGAGATAGGAGTAGAAGAAGAGAGTACTGGAAGTGGAAGAGAGTGTTTGGATGCAGGAGAAGGGATGCAGCGGGTTCGTAGACTGGGAAGAGGGGGCTCGAGTGTAAGGGTTTGACCATTTGGACTCTGGAGTAAGCGACTGGATTAGAGGAGCTACTGTGAAGTTGGTTTATGGCTGTTTTGGGGTCTGATAGAAGCAGATTGAGTTTGAAAACTGTTGTAACTTACATTGGAAGGGAGACTTAAGGTTCCATTTGAAGAGAAGGATTCTGACAGATGGGTGGAGAGAATGATTCTGAGGCAGTTCTTTGTTTTGTATGTTTCATCTGGTTTATTCTCTCCCCTTTCCCCCCTGGCTCCCCTACCTCCTGTTCTTTTCTTCTCATGATCTCACTGTTACTATGACCATGCTCCCATTGGGCTTCTCGGCTGGGGATCTGCTCTTCAATGCCACAGCCTCATGGCAATGAGTCTTTTTATATGAAGGACATGTCACAATGGAGAACTTACAGCATGTCAGAATGACATCATAACAAGAGGGAGCTACCAAGAGCTTTCATTCTAAGAGGGAGAGCAGGGCTAGGCTTGTGGGAAGTGCGGTTTCTTGATAGGCTTGAACTATTACGTCACTCAAATTGACCCTTTCACGAGCCAGAAAAAAAACATAATTCTCCCTTAAACATTGCCTGAAACGCGGTATGCATGTTTATGTGCTGCAATGGAGACATCTGTATTTGATCTGTAGGTTCTTGTGACATCAGTGAAGTGCCTATGATATCTCCAGAGTTCCCTCCAGAGTTCCACTCTTGATGCTGAGGTGAAGTACTCAGACTTTCATATACATCGGTTCACCAAAATGCCAGGAGTAGCGGAAGTGACATCACTTACTCTTTGACCCCCAATGAAATCCCAATGAATGGCCTGTGACGTGCCACATCTCTAATGCGACCCATGGAGTTCCGCCTTCTGCCGCTGATGGGAAGGGATTGGAGGCGTTCAAAGGAATCTTTTACAAACTTTAGGATTTGGAAGAGTTCCTATCAAATTCAATATACATTTATTTAGTCCTTGTCATTCCTAGACATGTATCTTCTCCAATTAATAAGTGAAAGGTTTCTCCCTTTACCACCTCATACTGGGGTCCCCCTTCCGAGAAGGCCGGGGTTCACAGGGAAATATTGAGGCAGAAATTAATGATTACGGCCAGCATGTCCAGCCCTGAATCTTTGCATTATATGAGTTAAAGTCCCAGGAATAGTGAAAAGCATGATGAGAATCGGGGAACGCTCTGTCCTTTATTACATCCGGATTAAGTGGACTTTACCACTGATATTTTTCACCTGTTATCAGCAGATGGAAAATGTCTTTGGATCCGTGGGTAGTTTTACCAGGTGCTGAAACGCACCCAATAAACTCAGGACTGGCATCCTACACCCAGTCATTTTGGGTGCAGTAATACCGGGGCACTGAATCTCATCTTTGAGTGTATCACCCCTGGGGGCTAGCACTCCAGCCACCTCATTGTGAGTTTGGCCCTTAAATTATACATGGGTGTTTCCCACGGTTCCTCCACGCTTCCCACTGCTCTCTTGCTCACGCCGTTGCAACATAGGCAACCTACCTGTCCCTTCCCTTTGCCAAGGCATTATATGATTATATTTCGGGGAGCGAATACACAAATAGCACATTTATTGTGAATCTTGAGGTAGAGATACCTCCTTGCGTGGTTACTAATTGAATGCTTGTTACAGTGCTTATTTTGTAAAAAAAAAAAAAAAGTGCCAGGGCCTCCCTGAGGAGCCACCTTATCTTGCACCACACATTGCCCCTGCCAGCGGTGCCAGTGGCAGTACCAACACAATTACTAATCATCACACTCTTACAAGTGTGACAATTCAGCCTATTCCAGGCCCCCAGAGCAACAAGAATGGCTTGGGCAGCAGTCAATAGTCATGTTTAATTTATATTGAATTAATAAACAACTGTAGTTGTGCACATCTCTAAATTACACAGACAGCGCCACCATGTGGCAGACTGATACAAGCCCCGGTGTTGACAATTAAGTGCCCGTGACGAGCACCTGAAACCACCGGCTCAAATTAAGCACTGCTTGTACAACATCGGGGGAAGATGGTCATTCAGTTGTTCCATTTTTCGTCTTTTTTTAAAATGTGTTAATTTTGTTTACATACAGATCACAGCATCTATTTCACTAAATCGACTTTCATTCTTTGAGATTTTTTTGCCCTGTTCTATCTTGGCTTTCATTTGCCTTTTCCAAACGGTCCTAATCAATATCTTGTCTTAAGCCTTGTCTTCTTGATTCCCTCATCGTCATGGTTGGTGCTCCACAATTCTCAGGTCTTTGACCTTTCTATAAACTATTCCTTTAAGCCATCTATGCCTTCCTGCTGTTGCCTCCACGCAATCCTCTTACTCCCTTCATCTCAATTCCAATAATACTGACATTGTTTTCATTCCTACCCCTTTCTCTCATCTGTCCCCTACTCAACAATTTGTTTCATATGCAAAGATCCAGATAATAGTAGGACCCTGAAAGAGGGGGCATCATTAGGGGCATGACAATTTCTTTGTAAAAAGGGTTGAATGTGATGAATTTGTAAAGAACAAAGTCTACAAGGATTGCTTGGGAAACAGTGCAAAATTGTGCATTTTCTGGTACATTGGGGGGAGGATGATTTCAGAAGGATGGGGTAAGTTAGGTCAAAACTTGATATGATTTAAAGACAACTTTACAGTGGGGCTGGGAGTCTCCCCAATGGAAAATGAGTGGCAAATGATGTGTTTTAAAAACATTAGGGCCATTAGGGCAGTACCATTCATGAAAACTTGATAGAATGTACATTTTACACGGCTTGGAGAAACAAGCATCTCTCTCAAGCCATGTTTTCGAAAACAGTGTGTGTCAAATTCCATTTGGAAAAAGGACAGTGAGTAAAACTAGATCGAATGCAAAGGCGGGTACTTTAGTGGTATGCCTGCCAAACAATAAGATTTTTTAAGCAGATTTGAACAAAAACACCAGTAAAAACCAGTATGGCTTTTAAAGTCATTGTTAAAAACATAGGAACAAGAACACAGACACATACACAAACACAGACCATAGAGTTTGTCCGACTTTTTCAATGTTTTATCAACACTATGAGGACGATTGCAGTCCCTTTAGTGTTGCCCACACATAGGTGTTAGTAAAAGAGAATGAGTATAGATTACAATGACTCAGTGGAGCATATTGCCACTAAAGCATAGCCTGTCTTGAGGGGTGCATTGGAGGGGGACCATGGCGGCCGCAACACAAGCAGGTCAATAGTGCGCTGACGGCGCCCTCCACTGAAAAAGCTGTGCGGTAGCCGAAATGCAGTAAAGCATCCCCCACTTCTCTTACCGACTATCTGCTGCTGATCGGGAGATGTGCCTCGCGCATGACTCGGGGGGTCATATTGAAGTCTGAGGCAGTTCAATCCATAAGCACCCATTGGGGGATGGCCTACCTGGAACTCAGGAGGAGCCGCAGGGCAGCAGCGTGCAGTCTCCTCCGGGGAATGGGAGTAAGCGGCAGTACAAGCTCTGCCCCTGCTGTGCTGGGGGTGTTCCGGCAGGGGTGGAGAGTGGAGGAGCTCCGGGAGCAGCAAGTGCAGGACAAATTAAAGGAAGGAACCGGTGGAAAGAGCCTGGAGCCCCTGTAAATAAGTGAATGTAGGCGAGAATAAAGGAAAGCAGGGCCTAAACAAGCTATCTGGACGGGGGAGGTATCAATTTAACAAGACTGAAAAGACCAATATTGTTTCCTGTGAGACTGCATCTGCTTCACCCCTCCCACTAGGGATTCATAATGATATTGAGGGCTGTTAACCTCCCCGTCCATTAGTGTGTAAATCGAAAGATCGCCCTATAAGGTCTGGTAAAAGTAAAAGTAAAAAGAAACCTGAGGATCATAAGTTAAAAATTACCCACTCTTTCAGGTCCTTTTTCAAGGTGCAGCCCCCGTGGTGGATATTAGACAACAGGCATCAGAGTTGACAAGGCGGTCAGTTGGGCAGACTGTTCTTAGAAAAATGGCTGCAGAGGGGGGTATATCCAAACTGGGGTTTTGGGTCGACCAAAAGGGAGCCCAAACAAGTCTGAATGCTGAGCAGGATACGCTGGGGGAAAGAGTAACAATCTCCAGTGGTGACACTACTCAGAACTCAAACCAGGTTAAGCTTACAATGCCCTTGGCTCAGACAAGTACTAAAGAAAAGGATGTTAATCCTGAAATTTCACTTAGGTTCTTAGAGGGTATGTTTTCATCTCTGTCGGAGGACATTAAGAAAGGATTTGTAGTCTCGGAAGCAAACCAGGGTGAGATAAGGCACATTTGTGAAGCCCTTGAAAAAAAAATTGACCTCCTATATGTAAGAACACAGACTTTGGAGAACTTCGTAGGGGAGCTGAAGAATGAGTTGAGCAACGCAAAAGTAAATATCCTGACCTTAAGACGCGAGGAGCAAGAAATTTGGGAGAAACTGGAACAGCTGGAAAACAATTCAAGGAAGATTAATCTACAGATCTTGAATGTCCCGGAAGGAAAAGAGGGGGAAAACTTAAGGACTTTCATGGTTGTTTTGATAAAGGAAGGAGTGCAGATTGAGGAAAGTGAGGAAGAGTTAATCAAGGATATCCAAAGGGTGCATAGAGACCCCTTCAGCAGAAACCCAATCAAGGTCAAGCCACGTAAGATCCTCTTAAATTTCACACCTATGCGTTAAAGGAAAAAATCCTTACCAAAGCTCTGAAAATGAAGACGTTAAGAGTGAAAGACTTTTTGCTCGAAATTAGATCAGATCTTTCACTGGCCACCTTGGACAGGCAATGGGAGTTGGGGAAGCGCCTAGAAGAATTAAAAAAGTTAGGGGACGCAGCATAGCTCAAATTTCAGGCATCCTTAAGAGTTATGCATAACAATAAAATGCATAATCTATGGAGTCAAAGGAGGCACACGACCTACTGGAAAGCAAAAAAAAAGGGAGCTGTTAGCCCACTACTAGTTGGTGAAGAATTTTAGTACAAACAATATAAAGGAGGGTCAACGTAATTTAGCACAACATGTGAGATGGGGAGAGGGGGAGAGCCGTGAAGTCATGTGTAAAGTTCAGGTGGCATTGGCTACCTAGTTTTAATTTAGTGAGTGGTGGCTGGTTACCCGAGGCGTAAATAAATCAGACTAACATCAAGTCCAGAGGAAAGATGGGATGGGTTCTCCAGGGGGGGGGGTTCAGGGGCAAGGGGGGTGCACTGGGTGGGGAGCATAAGGGAAAAAAGCATAAAAATACCTCATACATCTCAACAAGGCAGGTCATAGTAACTATGGATGCAGGGGTCCAGACAGAGAGCCCTGAGATAGGATAGGTGAGATGGCCATTCAGATTCTAATCTGAAATGTTAGCGGCTCACGCATGAAAGGGAGAAGGGAAAAAATCTTGCAATATTTAAGAGACTCCCTGGTGCAAATAATAATCCTGTAAGAGACTCAATTGGTGTTGAGTGATCGTATAGAGAACTTAAAAAAATTAACCTGGGTTCAGCAAGTGGTATTTACAGATCAGAGTGCAAATATAGGAGGAGTCGCGATACTAATTAAAAAACAGGTGAAGGCACTTATAATAGATTCTGTGCTCAACAAGAGCAGCAGGTGGATTATTTCTAAAACTAAACTATAGGAGAATCTAATAACTTTGGCAGGATATTACGGTCCGAACTGTGATTATCCTGAGCCGTTAAAAGCAGTCTTTACTAACATACTAGACTTCCCGGATCCAGTGATTATGGCTGGCGATTTCAATGTAGTACTGGACTCAAAATTGGATAAATCTAAAAATAGTAGAGCGATAGCTACTCCTAAATCGCAAGCATATCTACAGACAATGATTAAGCAAAGTGGGCTCTGTGATTTATGAAGGGAGAGGTGGGGTGCTCGCCAGGTGCCTCTTATTACAATGAAAAGTATGGACATAGGTCTAGAATCGATTATTTTTTGGTAAGTCTAAGCCTGATAGAAGATATCTGGGATATTTCCTACTTGACTGCCCACCTGTCTGACCATTCTAGGGTTATACTGAAAATGGAAATAAAAAGTAGATCTTCAGGGAAGAAATAGACGTTAGATCATACCAGACTCTCAGATACGGGAGAAATGTACTCTTGAGTAGAGAGGTAGACGAGTTCCTAAAATACAATATTGGGTCCGCCTCCAATATAGTTGTCTGGGATACGCTCAAGGCCTATATAAGGGGTACAATTACGAGTATGCTCTGCTTTAGAAATAGGATCTATAGAGATGAGGTCAGTCAGTTAGAAGCTGAAATGAAGGCTCTAGAGCCAGGTATAATAAGGAGCAGGGACGAGGAGTTTAGGCTTATAGAAGAGAAAAAGTTGCATACTTTGAAAGAACAGATAGAAACGATTCTGCAGACCCGGATCATAAACCGATGGAAGGCCAGCAGGCTGGTCAATTTTGAATACGGGGAGGGAGCTGGGAAACTGCTGGCTTGGAAGGCAACAGCAGATAAAAATAGAAATATGATAAAAGAAATAGAGGGCATACCAAAAGAGGCTAAACTAACTAGTGAATTGGAAATAGAGGAAGCCTTCTATGAGCACTTTCTGAATCTGTATGCCGAAGAGCGGGTAGTTACGGAGGATTAGGCGCACCATTAGTTGGGTTCGAACATAATCAAACCTCTAGACACAAATCAGCAGAACCTCCTAGATCAGGAAATTACTCAGGACGAGGTTAAGAAAGTTATGCAGTCAAGTAAAGGGGGGAAAGCTGTCTGTCAGGGCCAGACAGGATACCTATAGAGCTGTATAGAATCTTGGGAGAGGTATTAATCCCTTTCATGACTTTGATGTTTAACGAGATTTTGGATAAAGCTTTTACAGCGTCCCATATCCTGGGGCGAGGTGACAATCACACTGATATTAAAACCAGGGAAAAACCCCGCTAGCTGTGATTCATATAGGCCAATATCTCAGCTCAACGCAGATTATAACATTTTTGCAAAAATCCTAGCAGACAGACTAAGTAAAGTAGCAGGAAAAATGATACATAGTGATCAGAAGGGTATCATTAAGGGTAGATACTTGCATGAACTCACATATAGCCTTAGAGGATTGATTGACTTGGCCTCTGCCCTTTCACTCCCTTTAGCAGTAGTGACCTTAGATGCCTCAAAAACGTTTGATAGAGTAAACTGGTCATATTTTGAGGTTATTTTGAAAAAACACAAACTGGGGAAGAATTTCAGTAAGGTTATCCAGCTAATATATCAGGATCAATCAGCAAGAATATTAGTGAATGGACATCTGACAGAGCCATTTAATATATCCAGAGGCACTAGACAAGGCTGCCCTTTATCTCCTCTCCTTTTTAACCTCTATTAAGAGCCCTTAGCACAAAAACTCAGAGCTGCGGCCAATATTCCATGCTTTGGATATGAGTGGTGGGAGAAAAAGGTAGCACTTTACGCCGATGATTTACTGGTTTACACCTCGGACCTTTCAGCTGCCCTGCTGGTTATATTTCAGATTGCTTCGGAGTTTGGCAAAGTGTCAGGATATGAAGTTAACGCCGAGAAAACAGAGATAATGGCATGGAATCTCGAAGAGGAAAATTCATTGATTAAAAAGGAAATGAGATATTTGGGATTGAAGATCGTACAGGATATTAACAAAATTCCAGAAATAAACCTGAATAACGCTGTAAGAGATTGTACACGGATAATTAATGGCTGGGCACATCTCCCTTTGACAATCTTTGGGAGGGTGAACCTGGTGAAAATGGTATGGTGATCCTGCCAAAAATCACTTTCTTGTTTAACAATCCCATTGCACTTTGAAAAGTCTCTGATTGATAAATTTAAGCAGGCCATTAATGCATATATCTGGACCTATAAGGGCATAAGATTCTCATGGAAGAAGCTACGGCGCGAAAGGGAGAAGGGGGGGCTGTCCCTCCCAGATTTCCAATACTATGCATGGGCTTTCCAGCTGACACACTCCAGAATGTTGCTAAAATCCCCAGACTGCTCCGACCTGGGATCGCTGTTTAACGTTATGCTGAAGGGAGCTAACTTAGATACAGATTGTTTCTTATTCAAGTTTGGTGACCCAAAATATTTCAAAAAGATTAAACTTAAAGTGCTACAAGCTATGGCTAGACTATGGGCTAACTTTAGACGACTGACAAGCTTGGGATTCTCCAGGAACACTAGAGTATCTAGAAGACAAATTAGCCATACCAATAAGAGAAGGAGGAATATGCTGTTGGGAAGAATTAGCCCAGAACGGCAATCTTATACCATGGGCAGAGTTGAGTATGAATATGGAGGGGAAAATCTCGAAATTTAAATATATTCAATTGAGAAGTTGAGAGCAAAGTCGAAGGTCCACTCTAGGTATTGGAAACCATTTGGAAGAGCAACTGGTGGTGAAACCTCCTGGAAGCAAGGAAGTATCAATGTGCTACTGGGCACTTCAAGAGGCTATATATGGTGTTTTCACTCTGGCAGAAGATCTATGGTGATTGCTTGCCGAGGGAGCAGCTGCAATATATCTGGCAAGTATCGATGCGTACATTATGCTTAATTGTTAAACCTGCCTGGTTAAGGAGAAATCATATTTTTTCACTCCATAGGGCCTATATAAGTTCGGGAAGGTGGTCAAAAATGGCAAATGGAAGATCCGCCAAATGTATGAAATGGAGATTAGAAAAAGCATTGGATGTGCATATGTTTCAACAATGTCCGGCTATTTTGGATTTTTGGGAGGACGTGAGTAAGACCATCTCAAGCATACTGAGGCTTCGGGTTAAGGTAAGCCTCTCAGTGATTATTTTGGAGTAACGGATGGTATTACAGGCCCGCCAGACATCTTTTGTTTTATGCCATAGTACTAGAAAGAAGGGAAATATGCCGTAAATGGGTAGAGGAAACCTCTCCTCAACATTCAGAGTGGTTAGAATCTCTACTTTATACATCTAAGATGGATCTAAGGGGAGAACATCAAACAGAAAGAAGAAATTGTGGAGTTTTCTATTAAAATGGTCGAGGGAAGGGATGGGGGGGCTAATCAATGGGAAGCATAAAGTTTACAACTGATGCCCTATGATTACACCTATAAAAATCTCTTCATGCTGCGATGGCCCTTCCTCTTCGTGCCGCTGCCGGCTTCCGGATAACGCTGAGAGAGACTTACCCATTTGCGACAGTGCCCTTCTGTGCACATGCGTACCCAAAGGTGGGTTTACCCCACCTTAGATTTGTGGATCCGGGGTATGGGTGAGTGGAGTGGACATTGTAGTCGGAGGTGAATGAGGACAAAAAAAAGAAAGTATAACCTGTCGTCACCCAAAAAGAATGCCCATTCCATGACAATGTCTATTCATGCTGCAAGTATTAACCGGAGTGTGCAATTAATCAGAACATGCACACTCCAGGGCCATATTATGATGGTTTTCACTGGCTCTGCACAAAGCCGAGTGATTGTTTTTGTGCATGTGCAGTATGTAAAGTGGATTTATGTAGGCCGATATTATGGCTTGATTTTCAAACAGTGCATTTAGTAAACAGTGAACAGAGTTTGTTTGTTTCTGTTTCGGGGCTGTGCTGTCTAAAATAATGCACTAACTCAGAGAAATATCAGGTAAAATTAATTCATATTACACACTGCAGGTGCATAAAAAAAGCACTAAGATTTGCACAGAGCCAGCGCAGCCCATCATGATACTGCTCCCAAACGTTTGGAAATACATGAGACAAGAAGTGAAGTAGATGATAGCATGTGGTAGTCCTTTCGAAGTTGCTGCTACATGAAGGATAATGTGCAGACTACAAATGACGGCTTATATGGATTGAGAGACCAGCACACTAAGATAGCACATTGCCTTTCTGGCTTCATTTAGAGGATGATGGCTGCGAAAAAAAAAGTCTCGTCTGACCTCTTCTTTGTTCTCCAAGTTGATTTAGAACCCAGGGGATGCCAGAGTTCCCAATGCTGGATTTGATGAGGACAACACTGCCGGGAACCCTCTTTCAGCTGTCCCAACACCAACAGAAATGGTGTTACTTCTGTCTAGAACTGCCATTGCAACCATGGCAACCCTAGACTAAACATCCTCCAACTCTCAGCACATTGGAACTATTATATTATTCCTAAATGGACCCCCACTCCAACAATAACATGAATGCAGTGCTTAATTTGAGCATTCATTTATGGGGTCTGGCACTTAACATTTCATCATCAGACTTTCACCCAAAGCAAGACAGAGAAAAACACAAAAGGAGGAAAGAAGGATGAAGAACAAGACAGAAAAGCGGTGTCAAAGGGAGAAAAAAAGGAAGAACAAGAACCTGCAGGAGTGAAATAAAGAGTCAAGGAGTGAGTGGGGTGGTGCCGTCAGACCGCCAGCAAGATGGCTGCCAGCTCCTAAGTCTCCAGGAGCCTCGGACAGGCGAGCAGTGGCAAAGCCTGATAATGTGAGGAACCGGTAGGTGCTTTTCCAGACTGTTTTAGGCTCTGTAGCCTCTGTTTTCTACTCTGTGCTGTGCTCCTCATGTCGGGCCATCCCCATTTTTCATTTTATGCATTCCTTAGTTCGGCTCAGCGCTCCTGACGGTCGTGCTCATTTAGTTATCCGGAGTAGGCGGTTTGAAGGCAATTCTCGTCAGGAGTATGGATTTCTTTTACTATTGGGACTATCTCATCATTTTATTTACACAATTTATTCTCATTTCATTCTAAAAGCTATTTGTCTTTTATTCTTATGAGGAGAGGAGAGCAGCAAAAATATTCGTGGATACATATGTTGGAGGCACGGCTGAGGAATTTGATTTTTTCCTACGTTTCTCTCACATTACTCCAGCATACTGCTGATGGTGGTTCACTCTGGAGAATTCACTGTCTGACTGGCTGCAAGTAAGTGACTTTGGGATAATTTTCTTGAGGGTCCTTTAGGCCCTCTGCTGATCAGTGGCCTGCCACACATAGCATTTGGAATGCTCCTTTGATACTTTTCAAGAATTTTTTCTGTCTAACTGATGTGAATAGTCTCAATTTCCCTTGGTTACTGCCAGACTCAGTGGTGTAACATAGGCCCCCCAGCCCCCGCAGTGTGGGGGGCCCCCTAAGCTCCAGGGGCCCATTCAGCACAGTACACTGACCTGAGAGCTCCTGATTAAGTCTGGAGGGGGGCCCTCCATGTACCTTGCAGGGGGGCCACCTCAAGTTTCGTCAAGCCACTGGCAAGACTATCTTTGTGTCTTCTAGTATGAACTTTGCTGCCTCGTCTAATTTGAAGCCTGCAGCTTCCCCTACGACAATACCAAATTCATGCAAAGATTCTACGAGAAATATTAATAAAAGACAAAAGAAAGACCCTACTTTGTCAACGAACTCTCCTCTACCTTTAACACTCAAGGATTTAATGCAATCCAATGGACAAAATAAGACACTTGAAGCCTTTTGTGATGGAAACAAATACCATGCTTCAGAAGGTTGAAGAGAAATGGTAAAACCTTGAATCCAGGGTAACTGAGGTGGAACAGCGAGTAAGTGATGTCCAAGATATGTCAAATAAGGTTGAGGTGATGTCCAAAGAAATCTCTTTTCTCAAACAACATTCAGAGGATTTGGAAATCGCAATAGATGCAACAATATACGAATTTATGGAATTCCTGAGGGTGCAGAAGGTTTGGATAGGCTATCTTTTCTTAATATACATATTTCTAAAACTGTTGTCCTTAATGATTGTGACAATCTCATCCTACAAAGAGCACACTGCATCGGCCCCAAGTCTTCAGCAGTGTCCTCGTCAGCACAACCTAGAGGAATTATAGTCCTTTTTCTACAATATTCTGATCTGATGAAGGTTATGTCGGCTCCAAAACAGAGAAAACAAAGGTTGTGGTTGGGTCAAAAAGTCTTGGCCAGAGTGAGAGCTAATAGATGAAAAGAGTTTCTTTCGCTGCGTCCTTTTTTAAAGTCTATGAATGGCCAATATGGCCTTGTGCACCCGTACATGTTTAAGGTCACACGCAAGGATAGAACTGTGTCTTTTGATTCCCCAGAAGAGCTAAAGAGATTTATTCATCTTCATAAGGAAAAAGAAATAGAACTTGGGAAAACTTGAATTTTTCTGAGTTGTTACATTTGGTATATTAGTTATGCATATTGTTCGTGTTGACGATCTTCTTGATTCCGTGTTTTTTTCTTGGTTTTTGCTTTTTTACAGTAGTTTTTCATTTCTCAATTGGATCCCTGTCCGGATGTCTCCTATGTCCACTGGGTCCTTCCCCCCCTGACCTAGTGTTTGAATTATGTTTCTTCTACCTTGGTAAGTGCTCTTGGTTTCCTCATGGATTTGTTCTCGTAATCGACCGTCTTTTCTATTTTCTTCATTTATTTGTATTGTATCATACATGTGTTCAAGGGCATTCTCGCCGGTTGTCTGTCTTCATTGTGTTTCACCACCCCATTATTACATTGTTATTTCACTCAATACTATCTTGTTCCCCATGGTCAAAGCCTCTTTGGCTTCTCAACATCTTCTCTTATCTTATAATGTTCTGTTCACTTTTTTATTCCTTACCTATTTTATCTATTCCTCCCTGGATTACTACTTTTTCCTATATTATCTTTTCATGATTCCTTACCCTGTTATTGCCTCTAAGGTTGTATGTTTGGCTACAATTTGTTTCTCCTTAGAGTTTAATGCCACTATTTATTTAATATTCCTTTTCTCTTTACACATATGATAAGTAACCTTCACATTTTGCCTGGAATGTCAAAGGTTTGCATAATCCTATTAAGAAGCAAAGAGTACTCATACATTTATCCCGATTAAAATGTCACATTACCCTATTGCAAGAAACCCACCTCTCAGAAACAGACCATATTACTCTAAGAAAGAAATGGGTGGAACATGCAGTCTGTATCCCCCTTAACAAAACAAGAACAATGTTGCTATTTTATTCATTAAATCACTTCCTCTGGTAGTTGAAAAAGAAGTAAAAGATGAAGAGGATAGATGGCTTCCTCTTCATCTCACTATACACAATACTTCAATATTCATTCTTAATATATATGGTCCCACCGGTATAGATGTTCAATTTAGGAAATTGATTGCTAGTGCTTTACTTTCATGCTCAAATACTAACTTCATGGTTTGTGGAGATTGTAGTCAATTTATAGGACCCAATAATTTGCAAAAACCATTAAAAAAATCTATTCAGTCAAGGAGGCTCATTGATGCGTGGAGGGCTTCCAACCCAGGTTCTATGGAATATGTGTTTTATTCTCTGGTTCACCAATATAAATCAATGATCGATTACATTTTTCTAGCACATAATTTACGTTATTGCTAGTTAATGCAGAAATTGGTTCTATTCTAATTTCAGATTATGCGGTAGTAATAGTAGATCTGGATCTGTTGCCTGATGTTTTCTGGTCCAATAGATGGCATTTCGATAATAGTTTATTAAGAGAGATTACATTTTTGTAGAACAATTTGAAATGTTTTCATTTTGTTTGGAATGCTTTTAAAGCAATAGCCAAAGGATATATTATAGATTATGTTGCAGCGAAAAAGAAAAAAGTCCTTAAGGAATCCTCACTTTTACTTGCCTCTATTAAACAACTTGAGCATGAATATTACACTTTCAACAGAGACACTACTTTAAAACGTCTTATTCAGGCCAAGTTGGATTTTAATAAAAGATTGGTTGAAGATGCATCTGGTGCACTGCTAAAACTAAATGCAAAATATTATGGTGGCCGCAGTAAAGCTGGTAAAATGCTAGTCAATTACTTGAAAGTCAGGAAACAAAAATTTAAAATTGATACCATTACAGATAAAAAAACGAATTAATCATTGTAAAGCTGCTGACTTCCTAAGTTACTTCACAGACTTTTATTAGACATTATATATACACCGGAACATTCCCCATCTGATGATGCATTAAACACCTTCTTTGACTCTCTTCCAAAATGCAAGATCAGTTAGTTGATCTTTCTTCATTAGATAACAGCATCTCTAGCCCCAAAATAAAGGCAGTCCTAGCCGATTTCCTAAAGACAAAGCCCCTGGTCCTGATGGTTTTTTAGTTAAATTTTACTAACGTTTTTCTCATATCTTGCTATCACACTTACTATTATTTTTTTTTTAAATCTGTTTCTTAACCATAAACAACATGCTTCCATAGAGATTGTACAATATACTCAGCAGTGGAGCTGCATATACAAGATACATCATCATTCACAATGTACAGTTCCCCAAAATCTGGACTATTCCCAACGCGACCGTGGACAACCTGAGACCACTTGCACCCTGATGAAAGGTCCCCTTCAAGCATTTGAAAAAATCCCCCTGTAGGCCATCCAAGCTCCCCAGATCTTTTCCCATTTTTGTGGGCACCCTCTACTTTGGTACACAGTTTGTTCCGCCCTTTGACACCAGTCTAAATCATTTTTCTAGCCCTCCACCGATGGGACCTCAGCAGCGCCCCATAGTCGAGCAATATTTCTTTTTGCCACTACCCCCGCCAGTGCGAGCCAGACTGTGGCCCATTTGGGCCATGCTATGTCTCCTGTTACCCCCAGGACATGCCACCTGCCATCTACCGGCACCGTGGTGCCTACCACCGCAGACATGACCTGGGCCTGGTTCTCCCAGTATCTTTGAATCTTAGTACATGCCCGAAGGATTGGAAGAATGTCCCGGCCTCCCCACATCCCCGTACACATTTCTCAGACATACAAAAGCCTATACGATGTTGCACTGTCCTAGGGACGTATGACCTATGTAGAATTTGGAGCTGTATTAAACGGAATCTCGCCCTTATCGCTATTTCTCTAGGGCTTTGTAAAGCCTCTGCCCAGTCGTCATCCTCGAGGAGTCCAAGATCAGACTCCCAGGCCTCCCGCAATGGTCCTAGAGGGTCTGGTGTGTTATTTATCAGTTTTTTGTACGTGAGTGAAATGGCCTTATCAAGCATTGGATCAAGCAGCAGCCTATCCTCCGACGGGGCATACTCTGGAAACTGATCCATGGCTTTCAAATGGCAGTGCAGTGCATGTCTCAACTGTAGGTAGCGTAAAAATTCCCCCTCCCCCATCTGGTATTCCAACTGCAAGGCGACAAAGTCTAGCATCTTCCCATTTTTCCAGACATCACCCAGGAGATCGATGCCAATATTGCTCCATCCGCGGAAGTCCGTTAGTCGCACAGTTTCCGTGAGGTAATCCCCTTCCCATAGCGGGGTTTGCTCCGTGAGTTTGGCTTCCCACCCAGTCATCTTGGTCGCCTTTCGCCACACTGCAATCACTGCCTCCGTGTGGGTCGGGAGGGTTGAGTTGCTCCTCCGCTTCTTGTAGAGGGCCGAGAGATAACTGCCCCTACCCAGGGCCATACAATCCACCCGATATGCCGGTTCCTCAGTGGGAGAAAAAACCCACCCGTTAATATTGACTAGCTGTGTTGCCCAGTAGTACTTTCTGAGGTCCGGAACCGCCAGTCCTCCCTCATATACCCCCAACTGGAGTTTCCGTAAGGCGATCGTAGGGCTCCCCCCACCCCACAATAACGTGCGTTGCTCTGCCTCAAGTGCACGAAAGAAACTCTCAGGAACCAAATAGGGGGTGTTCTGTAATGCATACAGCAGGCGCGGGAGGGCCATCATTTTAAACAGGACAGCACGGCCCATAAGCGAGACCGGTAGTCTTCGCTAGTGGGCCACGTCTGCTTTCAGTCTGTCTAGTTGTGCATAGACATTCAAGCGCATAAAATCCGCCTCTGTCTTCATGATCCAGATACCCAAGTACTTGAAGGTCTCCTTATATATCAGATCCTGACATGCCGACGTTAGCACACCGGAGGCGCTCCCGCCAGCGAGAACACTAGGGACTTATCCCAATTGATACTATACCCAGAGTACGCCCCGAAAGATCTCAAGATATGGAGAAGTCTATGGAAAGTTTGTCCGGGGCGGTGTGCATAAAGTAGAACGTCGTCAGCATACAGGGAGATACGTTCCTCCCATCCACCCCCTGTATCAATGCCCACACCAACGGGTTGCCCCGAACACATGAGGCCAGCGGCTCAAGTGCTAGCGCAAAGAGAATTGGGGAGAGCGGGTAACCCTGCCTCGTACCCCTGTGTAGCTTAAAAACCCTAGACGTAGTCCCATTTACTCTGACCCGTGCTAGCGGTGCCGTATAGAGGAGCCGGACCCATGCCCGGAAGTTTGGCCCAAAGCCTAATTTGGCCAACACAGCAAATAGATATGCCCAATCGATGCTGTCGAACGCCATATGAGCGTCAAGGGACAGGAGTGCGGCCGGTATTTCGGGGTTTTTGGATACCACATGCATCACTCCATATAGGCGTCGGAGATTAAGCCTAGTGCTTCTATGGGGCATGAAGCCGGATTGATCCGGGTGAATCAGGGATTGGATGACCGGGCTTAGTCTATTTGCCAGAACCTTTGCTAACACTTTTGCCTCGAAATTAATTAATGAGATAGGTCTATAGGCACTACAAAGCTCCTGGGGTTTGCCCTTTTTGTGAATCACAACTATGGTTGCCGTGCTCAGGTCGCACAGCAACTGGCACCTTGTCTTTGCGTCGTTAAACATATCTAGCATATGTGGTGCAACCATCCCCGCCACACATTTGAATGACTCAGCCGGGAACCCGTTAGGGCCCGGCGCCTTCCCTGACTGTAAATCGCCTATAGCCCCCTCTACTTCCTCAATGGACAGGTCCGAGTCCGCTGAATCTCGTTCTTCTTCACCAAGCGCAGGTAGCCCAATATCCTTAAGAAACTCGTTACAGTCCTCTTCCCCTCTCCCAGTTTGCGACTGGTAAATCTCCTCGTAATATTGAGCAAAGGCCTCCGCAATATCTGCGCCTGCCAGTCGTGACATGCCCTCGGTGGTCTGGATGCCCGGGACCCAATTGCGATTCCTAACCCTCTTTTCCAACCATGCAATAACCTTATTAGCCTTGTCACCCAGGTCATAGACACGTCTCTGTGTCGCTATCGCGTGTGCACGTGCCAAATCTTCTCCAACAGCTCTAAGTTCCTTCTGTTTGAGCTGAATCGCGTGTTTATGCCCTGCTTCGCCCTCGGAGTCTGTGCCCCCCGCCGTCTCAAGCGACAATATCTCTTGTTCCAGACTATCGCATTGCGCCCGCTTTTCCTTGCGTCTAATCCCTATCTCTGCCTGTACAAAATCTCTCGACACCGTCTTATACGCTTCCCACAACACGCAGTGGGATTGCACAGTCCCAGAATTCTCTGCAAAGTATTGCTCTGTCCGTATCTGAAACCTGTCCTGGAACTCACGATCCCTGAATAAATAGGAGTCTAAGCGTGGGGGCATCGACCAGTCTCTCTCTCAGGGCCCCATAACCATACCTCGACCGGGGAGTGGTCTGATATCCCTCGGGCTTTGTGGCATCCGGCTCGAAACAGACCAGCTGAAATCGCATGCGTAAAGATATAATCTAGACGAGAACCGCTGCCATGTGCCGCAGAGAGATGAGTGTAGTGCCGTATGGCCGGGTTATGTATCCTCCAAAGGTACACGAGCCCCATGGCACTCACAAACGCATTTAACAGCTGTGGCCCAATGGTTCTGTGCGGTAAAGTGTCTCTATCTAGTTCCTGTGACATCGTCTCGTTCATGTCACCCCCAAAAATCAAGGTACCCAAGGGCATGTCTAACAGGAGCTTGCTAAGATCAGGAAACGTCACCCCATGCATCCTCGGCGGGATGTATACAGAGCAAATATTCAGGGAAAGGCCTTCCCACATTCCTGAAATTTCAACGTAACGTCCCATATGATCGCACCACGTGCGGTTTGCCACTAGTGGTAGGGAATTTTTCAGCAGGATCGCCGTTCCCCTCGAACCAGAGGTGAAGCCGGCTTGGGCCACAAGGGTATAACCAAACCGATTTAGGTTTAAGTAGTTATTACCTTTCAGGTGCGTCTCCTGGAGGAGCACTATGTCTGGGGTGTGTCTATGTAAGTATTGAAGCACCATAGTCCGCTTAATCTTGTCGCCCAGGCCGTTCACATTCCATGATAACACCTTGAGTCGCTTAGTCTGCTGTACGGCCATCCGGGAAGTGTGCAGTTACCCATCCCCCTCCCTCATACCCCCCTTGCAGCCCCCCACCGCCCATCCCACATTCAAGTACAATTCGAAGCATTAATAACAGCAACATTCGACAATAAATTCCACTAATAAACTTACCCCATCCCACTACCCTGCCTTGTAGGCCCACCCCCCTTCCTGCTACCCTGCTACGTAGGCTTAAAACTACCCACATCCCCAACTAGCAGAGCGCCTGTCGCCCAAATACCCGTTGTTAGATTTGGGGGTCTCTAGTTGGCAGAGGTAGGTACCTTTGTCCAAATAGGGACCCTTGAGTCTAGTCAGGGAAAGTAGGTACACTCCTGAAATAACCCCTGCTCACCCTCTTGGTAGCTTGGCACGAGCAGACAGGCTTAGTTCAGAGGCAGTGTGTAAAGCATTTGTGAACACATACAGTAATCAAGTGACAACACTACAAATGGACACCACACAGGTTATATATTTATAAAAATAGGTATACTTTATATAGATTTATCACAAGACCATAAACGACAAAAATAATCCACAATACTGTCAAGAGTGCTTAGTTCTGATCAAAAAGGCTTAATTCAAGGTTCTGTGCGAGTCGGTAGCCTCCTCCGGCTACGGCGATGTCGAGAACAAACAGAGTCTAACAAATCCAGCTGACCGCGTCGAGACGGGCCAACACAGCGTAGACAGACTCGGTCACAGTACCTTTACTTGAAGCGGCAGGCACGGGCGTGCGAGCCGGATGGCTGTTCGTCGCGGTCGCGATGCAAAAATGGAAGCGTTGCAGGACGCATTGTCCCTCGATGCAGGCAGCGGCTCGTTGACGTCGTCGAGACGGAGTCGGTGAGACCAGGGCCATGCATTGCAGGGCGAGACGGTGCTTCGATGCGGTGCTGGCAGGTTGCGGTGCGGCGACGGAGCCGGATTCAGGAGCTGGCGTCGATCAGTCCGGACAGCGGTGCGAGTCGGGCGGTGCGTCGCAAAGCGTGCGAGCGGTGCCCAACTCCGGTGCGGTCACAGGACTCGAACTCAGCAGCAGTGACCGTGTCGGTCGGACCAGTTCGATTTGGCGTAGCGAAGCGTTGCAGGACGCGTTGTCCCTCGATGCGGTGCAGGCAGCGGCTCGTTGACGGAGTCGGTGAGACCAGGGCCGTGCGTTGCAGGGCGAGACGGTGCTTCGATGCGGTGCTTACAGGACACCGAGTCGGTCGTGAGAGTCGGTCACAGCTCCCTACCTCTGTAGCCACTGAAACAGAGTTTCCACCAGCAATTCACAAAGGGGTGAAGTCCAATGGTCCTGGGACTTCGGTCAGGGGGCAAGCTCTCTTCCAAGCCCTTGGAGATCCTTCACAAGTTGATGAAAGTCACAGCAAAGCAAAAGTTCCTTTCTCCTTTCTTTGGCAGTCAGGCAAACCACTGCAGGCCAATCCCCCAAGCAGCACTTCAGGCTTAGGGATAGTCTCTCCTCAGTTTCTTCTTGGTTCCGCTCCTCAGCAAAGGTTTCTTCTTGTTCCCAAAAGTGATCTAATTTCCTAGGGGTCTGGGTCCCTTTTTATACACAGTTTCTCTTTGTTCTCTGAAGGCAGAGAGGCCTCTGCCTAGCCCAAAACCCGTTCTGGTCAGTCCTGGAGCACTTTGTTTTTCTGACTCCTTCTTTCCTTTCAGAATGTGGGGCAGAGTGCTCAGCCGCCCGGCAGGAGGTGGAGCCAGCATTGTGGAAGGCAGGCACAGCCCTATTCAGACCCAGGTGCAACTCCTCCCTCCACTCTGGATGCAGATCTTTCTATTCAGCCCTGTGCTGACTCACCCTGTCTCCTGTAGCCACCCCCAGCCCCTGTCACTCAATCTCCAGACAAGGAATACACAACCTAGCAGAGGCAGGCTTGGATAGTTAGGCAAGAAAATACCCACTTTCTAAAAGTGGTATTTTCAAACACAGAATGTTAAAACCAACTTCACTAAAAGATGTATTTTATCATCCTGAGTTCAGGCATACTAAATTCGTTTTTCTACCATGTTCCCTGGGTCAGTTCTGACTATAAGGTGTAATAGTCAGTCTGCCCATTCTGGCCTATGGGGAGCAGGTAGCCTTGCAATAGTGAAAAACGAAAATGGCTGTAATTCACTATTGGGACATGCCACACACACCAGGGCATGTCCTACCTTATACTTACAATGCACCCTGCCCTAGGGCCTACTTTAGGGGTGACCAACATGCAGTAAAGGGAAGGTTTAGGGACTGGTAAGTGGGTGCACTCACCAAGTCGACATGGCAGCCCTAGGCTGCACACAGGCTCTGCAATGGCAGGCCTGAGACACACTTTACAAGCTGCTTCTGTGGGTGGCACAACCCGTGCTGCAAGCCCACCAGCAGCATTGGATTTACAAGCCCTGGGCACACTCAGTGCACGGTACTAGGGACTGACAAGTAAACCAATCATCCAATCATGGAGTCACTAATACATACATCAATTCACGATAGGGAGCACTTGCACTTTGGCACTGATTAGCAGCGGCAAAGTGCCCATGAGCATCTAGTCCAGCAAAAACATATCGGCAACAGTGGAGGCATTACAAAAAATGGAAGGGAGACCCACGCCAAGGATGCCAGGTCTAACACCCGTCAACTAAAAGGGGGTCGCCGAGCGTCGCCTACACATGGCCCCATGAGGCCCCACCCCAGCCCGGGTCCAGGAGAAAAACAGTTGCAGTGAAACAGCAAATCTACAAAAGCATTCACCTTAACGAGTGCATTCACCAACGTATCTCCCCCCACCTCATGCATTATATGATGTAGCAAATAGTCTCAAAAATCAGACATCTTTAGCGGGAAGATGAATCCTGGAGAAAAGGAAAAGGAAAAGGAGAAAAGGAAGAAAAAGAAAACCCCATGCCAACACTGCGTATTGGCCAGGTTACAGAATCAAGCACCTCTGAGAGTGCTGAAGCCCACCGAACACCCCCAGCAGTATACATGACATGAAGCCACACTGAGTCCCAGAACCAGTTATCAATATTGACAGGGTCATTTTCTATGAGTCTCTGAGAGCACTGGGCTCAGCGATCTGGATCGTCTGGAGCGTCGGTCACGAATGTCCACTGCTTCTCGCCCACTCGAAGAACCTGATGAGCACTCACGGGTTGCTCTCCAGCTGCCCCCCGCTGGCGGGCTGTCTCTCTGCGGCCGCGCCTCATCCAACCAAACCTGGACATCGGACGGACTCGTAAAGAACCAGGATCTTCCATTAGCTATGATCTTAAGCTTAGCCAGAAAGAACATCATATATTTGATGCCCCTATCTCTGAGAGCTCGCTTCACCCCGTCGAAGGTGCGTCGCTCCTGTTGCACCTTTAGAGTGAAGTCCGGGAAGAACCGCACCATCGTGTTCTCGTACTGGAGGTCCCTATGTTGTCGAGCCATCTGTAGGATGGCATCGCGATCCCTATAGTTGAGGAGCCTTGCGATGATCGTCCTGGGAGGAGCCCCTGGTTTTGGCGGGGGGACCGGAGCTCTGTGAGCCCTCTCTATTGCAAAGAAGGTGGATAAACGTTTAGGCTTTAAGTGGTTCAGTATTAGATTTTCAAGGAATAGGTCCATGCTAGGGCCCTCCGCCCCCTCCGGGACCCCCACCACGCGGATGTTGTTCCGGCGGGCTCTCCCTTCCTGGTCCTACAACTTCAGGGCCACCTGGCGGTGTTGATGAGCCAACTGCTGAACCTTCTCCTCCAATTTGTGAGTGGCAGACTGTAGTTCCATGACGTTTGCCTCCGTTACTGTGACGCGCTCCGAAGTCTTGCTCGTATCGGTCCTGAGAAGATTCATTTTGATCGACTTTATCAATTTTAGTTTCTAGCGTCGTTCCCAGGACCTGAATGGCAGTCATGATTGAACTCAGAGACGGTTCCGAAGTGTCGGTCTGACCACCAGTGGCACCCTCCTCCGAGGACGTCTGTTTCGGGACAGCATACTTGTCCAATTTTTTCAACTGCACCGGTGGGGCCCCTTTAGGCTTCATTATGTAACTGTCCTAGCCCCAGGAGGATCAATACACGTTAGGCCCCCAACACAGCCCGTCTCTCACCAACGTTTGCAAATGGCGCCGGTCACGCCAGCCGGCTGCCTCAAAGACCCTCGTTGAAAGAGGGGTCGTCGCAAGCTCCACCCCCTTTCAGGAGTACCTAGGCCACCAGTCCAGAGTTGAGCGGGCGTGCAACATATGTTAATCGCTCAGATGGGCCCCGCCAAATCCCTGTATCCTACAAACGTCGTTCAATGTCCACCGGCTACAGAGGTCCCCAAACTTCACCCCGCTGCGCTCTCGTTCACGTGGGGCCAGGACCCTGACAACCAGGTCAGACCCAGCTACAGGCGTGGGCCGTGGGACAGTTGTCAAGAGGAGCAACCGGAGGGGGCACCCCCAAGCAGCAAGACCCTGCTGCCGGACTCCAATGGGGAGGCCCCAGGTGCGGCCGGTGGTTTTATGGGTGCAGTCCCCTAGAGGAGGTCACACTCCTACCCCCAGGGGCGCAGGACATCCAGCAGTGTGCTCAAGCAGATGCGGAGGGCGCCCCTTGACTCGTGGGACACCCTCCGTAGTAATCCACACGCTGCCCGGACCAGTAGCGTTAATGCGAGGGGTGAGTCACACTCCACATCCGCTCAAAGTGACAATCAGTGGGGCAGCAAAATATTTCGCCGTGGTGCGCGACCCTTCAGCTGCCCAGCATGTAACGGGACAACCGGCAGGCGCAGCCGCTCTGATCCAGAGCTCTGCCGTAACTCCCGGGTTGCACAGGTCGATCTCCCGGTGGCGAGGTGGGCCCACCAACACCTCCACAGCAGAGGGGCCACCCCCTCACTCACCTGCCAACGTTGCCGGGGGTCAGGCACTCTCTCATCAAGGGCCCGATCAGCCCCAGCCGCGCGGGCCCACACAGGTTGCCGTCTCCGTCAGTTGTACTGCAAGCCTGCAGCCACCCGACACCACCCGGCTCTCAACCGTACCAGGCGGGTATGGCAGCGCGGCGTTCAGACTTCGGGGCTCAGCTCCAGCGCCTTCAGAAAAAGCACGGCGGCGCCACCGCCCACAGGATAAAGCAGTAATGTGCTGCTGGGACACCGCCCAGGCGCTCCAAAGGCCACCACGTACGTCCGTTCCCCCAGCTTCGACGTCGCGTAACTCGGCGAGTACAGGGCACAGCTGACTGGGGAGATCCGCATTCAGTAGCGGTGTGCTTCCCGCTGATATGTTATCGATATCTGCACTACACTGTCGGATAAATGTAGGATATTTCCGGGCTGTCGTCCCGGCCTCGACGGAGCTCTTCTCTTACGCGGCCATCTTGGCTGACGCCAGGCCACACCCCTCCACACTTACTACTATTATTCCATTTTTTCTTTCCAATAACAGGGCTGGTGGCACTTTTTTAGAAGTTATGCTTTGCCTAATTCCTAAAAAAGACAAAGAGTTATCACTTTGCAATAATTATTTGCCCGTATCCCTTATCAATTCAAATTTTGCAAAAATTCTCGCCCTACTAATTAACAGTTTTATTCTAGAATTGAATGGAATAGAACAATCAAGCTCTACAAAGGGTAGATAGGTGACAGATAATTTTAGAGCGTTTTTAGTCATTATACATCTCGCATCAAAAAGTGATTCACTTGTTGCTGCCATCACATTGGACGCGGAAAAGCCTATTGACCGAGTCAATTGGAGCTTCATGATACGAGCGTTAAAATGGCATGGCTCTGGAATGGGAATATTAAATTATCTGTTGTACTGTTGTGCCCTTTATCACCGTTATTGTTCATATTGTCTTTGGAATGTTTTTTAGAGACTCCTCATCAGTCATCTTCCTCTCATGGTTTTAAGCATAAAGAAACAGAAATGAAATTCACTGCTTATGCAGATGATGGTGTTCTTTTTGTCTTGGACCCACAAACCTCTATTCCTACTTTCTTTAGCTTATTAGCAAACTATTTCACTCTATCCAGTTATAATTAGAATATTGATAAGTCAGACATTCCGCCTTTACATAATATTGTTTAAAGAAAATGTTTGCAGATACGGGATTCAAGTGGAATTCTAAGTGTATCAAATGTTTAGGAATTAAATTCTCCACCTCTACCACAGAAACTATTCGGATTCACTTAGCTGATGCCCATCACAAAATCCTTTACATGTCAGAGAGAAGTGCTCACCTTTGTATTTATCAAGGTGGGGCAGATTAGATGCAATCAGAATGATGATGCTACCTGTCATTAATTTCTATTTATTAATGCTACCCGTGAAGTTTCCTCAGACGTTTTTTTAAACTCTTGATACTCTGGTTGGCAAACTTTTGTGGAATGGGCGGAAAGCACGTATCTCATTACATACATTGTATAAATCTAAAGATTTTGGCGGGGTAAACTTTCCTGACTTTCAGAAGTATCACTCCGCTTTTGTCTTAAAATAAATCTTGCCCAATTTGGACAGGTATGAGGATACTCTTTTCACTGTATGGCACAAATTGGAAGATTTAGTCATTTCACCTTTTTGCTTGAATAATTCAATCCACATGGCACATCCCATTCTCACCCGGTTGTTGTCACCCCTACAGGCGTTTCTAGAATCCCCTATATGATACAACAAACATACTAAATTATCGAACCTGATAATGTTTGGAAAGGATTGGGCGGGGAAAGACATCTTTCAAGTTAACCAGTTATTGCTGGGCACTGTTTTCCTTTCCTCAATCAAAATTCATTGTAAGTATGGTCTCACCTCCTTCTCCACACTTAAATATGAGCTGTTCGAGAGGACTATTTCACAATACATATCTACTCTTACAAATACACATACTCCCACTCCTAGCATACCTCATGAGATTTAAAATTTTTCCCTTGCTGTCATGGCTTCTTATATATATAAACATCTTGAATACACACCTCCCACCTGCTCCAAATCTAGAGTGGAACTACAGTTGGGATCAGATTTAGTTTGTTCCTTTCCACTTCAAACCTGAGATATAATTTGGTCTAAAATTCATTAGCCTTCTGCACACTAGCACTACACAAACTTTGTATTATTTCAATAATAGGTTATTTTTTAACTCTTACTTCATTTCACAAATACAACCACCACATAGATTATACTTGCTGGACTTGTAGAACATCAACAGGCCCGCTCTTGCATATGTTTTTTAATTGTCCATCAATTAAAACCTTCTGGTTGGACGTTTGGACAAACATTTCAACCATTTGCTCTATCACTCTTTCTTTTGAATCTTACATATTTTTTTAGGCAGCTCTTCTCAAGCATTGATTGGCAATTGTAAAGTGGGTAAATCTGTGGACTTACTCATTGCCATTACTTTACAAATTATTACATCCATTTGGAAGGTTGATAATATGGTCACTTCTACTAGGTGGTGGAATTTATTAGGTCATCGTCACAGACTTAAAAGAGTCAGCGCCGCTTCTACACAACAAAAGTCAATAATACCAATAAAATAAAGTCAGCAATACCAATATAGTGAATCAGCATTCCAAGCATCATAAAAGGCAAGGATATATATTCCATTTCTGATTACAGGATGAGCTATCTTGAAATGAAGTGTACAACCTAGAGGTGAAGCTTGATTACAGGACTGCAACAAACATGAAATAATTCATTTGAAAGTAACAAAGAAAAATGTAATTAGTTCAGGGACCTCAAGTGATTTGTAGTGGATTGCAAAGCAGCTAGAAAGTGAAATGTTCACCTCATCCTCACCAATAAAAGGCAGTGTGTCAAATGATACAGGAGATTGAAGTAAAAGCAGTTCAAGATAACTTGGCTAGTGCAGTTGGAGTTCTTTAATCAAGCATAGTAGAAGTTTAGGTGACCACTTTGACATTTGGCCATGTGGAATTCCCATTCTACTCTTGGTGTCTCAATACAACAACCCAAGCACCAGCTTTGGACAGTACTTGACTGGTTTTGATTGTAAGAAAAACATAATAGTGAGGCAATGTGAGGGAGTTAATCATTTTAGCAGGTTAGCCCTGAATTTCTTTCAATCAGCATATCTATTTTTTTTTACTTCTGCTGAGAGTGCAGCCTACTGTCTAGGCCAAGAAACACATGCTCTGATTAAAGTTTATACAATTAGTTTTCTAAATCCCCCAAATCTCACTCTAGTAAGATTATTACCCAGGTGAACTTTTCCTGTGCTGCTGACCAGAATACATATATGGGGAATATATAGTAGTGAAAAGCAATGTTATCTCAAAGTGTTTCTAAAACTAAAACTGTTAGCTTTAGGCCATATATTTTTCCGCCTACTAAGATGAAAAAAGTTATATTGCTAGACTAATATAATGTCGCCATTAGTTTTTTAACATTTGAATGGTAAACACAATCATAATCAAATTTGGGGTGTACAGCCCACATAGTCTAAAAAGATCATTGGTGGGAAGTGAAATAATATATGTCTAGAATCTGCATCAGGAGAGCCCAGTGGTATACACATTTTGTCTTGGTGCCCCAACTCTTTGCAGATACTAATCACTCTGCACCTCAAAGACATTGGGCTCATACACACAGCAAAATAGAGCAGGGAGGGGCGCCCTTCAGCCAGCTAGGGGATCACCTGCTTCTCAACAGAGATGTGCAATCCTGGAAGATCTGGACCAAGTGCAAGCATGGGCAGTAGTCTTCCTTTTTAGGTCTCACCTGAGACAGAGTATGCACGGTCGCTTGTTAATTAAAGAAAAAAAATCTAATAAGGGCTTAGATGCCACCCATTGTTTACCATTGATTGGCTTCCTCATCACTCTCACTTCTTTTGCTTTCATTCGTCAGAGGCAGCTGGTTTCATTTTGGCAATCGCTCCAGACTTTAGGGGGATTTTGGTTTCATCTCACTAGATCTAAGACTTGTTTAGTCAACGTGAAGGTGTTGGAAAGCTTTACATGAGCACCAGTTGCAAACCACCGGGTCTCATTTATATTTTTTAGGCACGGGGAGATTAAGTGATGTGCCCAGAATCACAGGATGTTGACCCGACACCGAGACTCAAACCTGCCAGCCGTGTGTGCCCGTCCTCCCTTATTTTTCAATGTAAGTGACAAGAATGAGAGGAAGGCGCACGCCGCCTGCCCCGCTGGAGTGATCAGCGTATGCGCCTGAGGAAAGGGTCTCTTGTAAAACTCACAATCCCTCATTATGTTTCTCTTCACACAAACTTCTTTACGCGACTGCACAAGCCCAATCCTGTGTATACTCCGTACCCTATCACATAGAGGTACGCAAGCTCTTTCTCCTTTGCACACGTCACAGTTCTGCGTCCAGTCACCTTATTTTATTTAAAATAGATTTGATGTAAGAAAAAATTCAACCATGGGGTCCGCCCTATACTAGGCAGAAAGAATAAAAAGTCGCAATGTGCTCATGTGCCGTTTACCTTATGCAAAGATACATTTATGAGCTGTGTTAACTCGCTGAGATACCTCACTGAGATTTGAAGCTGGGACATGCCTATTAAATTGATTGCCCCAGCTTCGCAAATCTTACTGACCTTCTGGCATGTTGTGTCATCTTTCTGTGTTCCTGCTCCCTGCAGCCTCTGTGGCTCATGGAGGGGCCCTAATCCTTCAGTGGGTCCCAATTCAGCCCAAAGCATATTAATATTTGTGAGATGTTGGCTGCTTGGGCCCCACTTATCACATTCTGCATGGAGGCCACATCATTCTGCGTCCTGCCACTGCTGTGTTCACAGACAAATCGATTTTAGGGAGGCAGTGCTAAGGAATGCCTGCTCTTGTCAATGATAACTTAAAAAAAAAAAAGTGAGTTTATCCTCTCAACATGCATTTGCTCCTTGTTTCTGTGTAATTTCATGAATGGAAGGGTTTGACAGGCTGCTTCTGCTCACAACGCTTTCACAATCCCTTTGTATTCACATTGGCCTTGTGGGTTAATGTATCACTAGACGAGCCTGTGGTCATTGACTCCAATTGCAGCAGCTCCATTGAGTCTTTAATCCTTCTGAGATTGGTAAACTAACCGAGCACCATTAAATGAACACACAGAATCAGTTGTCCCTGCTAACTTACTAAATGTGCCATGCAGCAATACCGTTCCAAAGTCGCTGTCATCGCCACATCCTCTCACATTCAGTAAGTCGGACTTTTTAAGCAATCAGCAGCTTGCATTCTGGAATGCGTAGTTTCGCTGTTTCCACGTGTCAGACTACAAGGCACTATTTAGCAAGTGTCATTGGCTGATAGATCATGAATCCTTTGGAAGCTTTTTTTCGGCCAAATGCTCAGAATTTTAGGTTCCATTCTCGTCCGTCCAGTTACTTCTTCCATCTTCTTCGTGTAGTCGTTGGGCGGGCCCTCCTTCTTCACGGTTCCTCACACTCCACCCCCTAAATAAAGCCTCCTCTCTTTGTCCCCTTTGTTGTCCTTAAACAAATAAACAAAAAGTGAGCCACAGCTGACTGTACAAGTGAAAGGCTCGGGCAGCCGCACACTGGCTGTGTTGCCATGTCCAAACCAGGCTGGAAAATGCAGATTGTAACAAAAGTGGTTAACTGTAAGGGGAAGATGTATATATCTACATGACAGCCCGTAACATACAATGCCATACAATGGCAGTCCATACCATACCATACTATACAATGACATAGATACCATACCATACCATACAATGACAGGCATAATATACTATACCATACCATTCCATAGCATACCATGCCGTACTATACAATGACAGGTCATACCTTCTTCAAAAACCTTTATTTCGGTCATTACGACCATAAAAATATGCAATAAAAACAGTCACTGCAATACAAGAAAATAAACAAAAAAGGTAATCCAATAAAATAACATCCCGATCTGTAATTAGGCACTGACATAGTTCCATATCCGGCGGCTCAATAAAGTGCATGTGCAAGATAAATACTGTGCAAAAGACAATGAGTATGAGAAACACAACTGTGCGAATAGTTTCAATACGGGTCGTGCAGAGGGGATAATTGAAGCAGCAATCAGAGTCATACCTTTAAAATACAAACTATATACACACATATAATAAGTAAAACTAAATACATTTTAAGGTTAAAACAGTTAAAAATTTTAAAATACAGGTTAAAACCCTAGAAAATTACAACAATGTGTTGCTGCAACTAAAGTAACAATTTTACAATTTTACAAAAGTCGTGCGCCTACGCCACATTGAAGTCAGAAATCTTGACACGGCAAAAACAATGGGCTTACGGGTGTCAGACTTCAAAACTCTAAATGCCTCAGCACAGTGAACAAACCCTAAATTCCTGCCCAGTTGGACAAGCCAGCGCTTCCTTATTAATGTATAACCCGGGCAAAAGAAAAAAACATGAAGCTCCGTCTCTTCCTCCCAATTGCAAGCTGGGCATTCTCTAGGAGAAGAGTGTGTCCATTTGCGGGTGAGTACACGGAGTGGCAGAATGCCCATTCTAAACTGGACATACAGTTTTCTCGCCAGAAATGGCTGGATGTCATCTAAAAAAGATTCCATTCTGTAATCATCTTTTAGCAATAAAAATTGGGCCGTCAGTTGACCTACAGAGGAACGTCCCTGTACAGCAGCCAACTTGCTCGAACGGTAAGCTTTTACCACTTCAGAGCGTGGGGTTGCAGCACATGCTTCCTCAGGGTTGCTCCACAATGTTGGTTTTCCCATCTTAGTACATTCATCTTTTATATGTGCAAACCAGGGGATTTTTACTACTCCCGGAAGGCTCAATATCTCTTTTAGTTCTGTTCTGTACGCTGCCAATTCCGGAGTCACCCACATTCTACGCCAAAATGTTAGTGGTCTGAGGCCCAACTCCTCCTCAATCGGTCTAATTCCTAGATCCAACCGCAGGGGAACAAGGGGGGTACTAGCGGGGAGACCCAGGATCTGCCTCATAAAATTATTTTCCACCTTGCTCACTGGTCCACAGCAGCAATGCCCCCAGAGTTCAGCCCCATACATTGCCGCACCCCTGGCTTGGGCCTTGTAAATCTCAACTATGGGCCCAGCAGGTTTAGAGGTGGAATTTCTCAGTAATTTGGCAATCCCCCCAGAAGTCTGGGCTAGCCTAAGCTTTGCTTTAGCAATTTGTGGGCCCCACTCCATATTTTCTGTTAGTGTAACCCCTAGATATTCAAACACTGACACCCTGTCCAAGATGGTACCCTCCAGACTAGGGTTAGGGCGGCTTGTCTTGGGGGATTGGAGACCATAAACTTTGTCTTCAGGGTATTGATCTCCAACCCCCTTTTACAACAAAAAGTGGCAAAGCTGTCCAGGAGCCTCTGAATGCCCATCGGAGACTTTGACAGTAGCAAAGTGTCATCCGCAAACATCATTGCGGGGACCTTAGTACCTGCCAGTTTGGGGGCATCGTTGTCCCTGACCTCAGCAAGGTGGGATACCAAAGAGTTGACAAAGAGGCAAAACAGGGTAGGTGCGAGCACACACCCCTGCCTTACACCCCTATCGCCTGGAAATCGGGGGGTCAGTTCACCTCCTTTTCCACACCTTACTTGGGCAAAATTGCCTTCATGCAATCTAATAAGTATATTCAGAAGGTAAGGGGGGATCCCCATATCTCCAAGTACCCCCCATAACTTGGCCCTGTCATACCATACATACCATACTATAAAATGAGAAGCCATACCATACTATACTGTACACTGACAGGCCATACCAGACAATGACAGCCCATATCATACCATACTATACAATGACAGGCCATACCATACCATGCTACATAACTAAAAAAAAAACATTGACAAAGCCAATAATCTCACTCTGGCAAGCCCTATTGACTATACCAATGCTTGTTATTTGAGCTGGCTGAACGTTTGGGATATAGGTGCGGCAGCATGTCAGAAAGACCTCCCACTGGCAAGCTCAGGATCCTGCCACAATGGGATTTTGGAGGAAGAGTCTCTAGGAAATGTTTTGTGCCTCAAGGCAGGTACCCAGAGCAGGAAGTGCATCCCACTGTTATAAACGCAATAGTGTAAAACTCGGGAGATTTATGGTGATCTGTTTAGAGATCACCACTAATACTGAACTAGGTTCACCCTTTCAAAACTCATGTTTAAGGCACTGCACAGAGACCCCTTGTGAAGTTGAAGATTAAAGAACTCTTCCTTCCCTTGCTGTAGAATAAGAAAGATTCTTATCAGCCTTCTAGAGGGCTGGGGAGATACATGCAACAATTCTGTCAGCAAAGTTTGGCTCCAGCCATTTCTCCAGAAATGGGAGAGCCAAGTTCCTGGCTTTGGGACCTTTACTGAGCCTGCCGTATGAAGGAACTTGCTCCAGGGCACCTTTGTACTAGCAAGAAGGCCCAGCCGAAATTGTGTTTATGCCAAAGTAATCTAATCTTGCATAATTTCCAGCATTTCACATCACACTTATTACGCGAATTTCCTGCAATGACACCATTACACCATGTTGAGTAACACCTCATGCTAAAAAGTCTCGTGAGATTGGTTTGGTTTCAGTAGAAAATCTCTCATGGGTAAGGTTTTACAAGTCAAGTGTGACACTTTCTGATGAAACCAGTATCACAATGGTGGAAAACATATGAACTGTATGCTTGTGAAAGTACCCAAAATTATGCGAAACACACGTAACGTGAAATTCACAAATTTCACCTTTGTAAAAATAAATTTAAAAAACAATGCCCAGGCTCCTGTGAGTGGGTTCAACAGTGATTCATGGATTAAGACTCAGGGGCCGATTCCGATTCGGGACGGAAATCTCTCCGACCGAGCCGGACTCGGAGAGATTCCCGACCGAATCGGACTCTGGCAGCCCGACCGAACGAGTACGATGCGCACGTATGCCATCGGACTCGAGTCGGTCGGACTCCCATTGAAGTCAATGGGAGCCGGTCGTACAACGCGTACGCGGGCTCCCATTGCCTCAATGGGTGCGAGGTGGACAAGGGCGCCCTACAGCGTGTACGCGGCGAGCGATTCGTGCCGTACACGCACAGGTAGGGGGACCCATGGGTCCCCCTGTGTGCGACTCGCGCGGCCACGCGTACAGGGGGGTCTGACACGGACCCCCAAAGTACGGCTCCGACTGCTCTTTCGAGCCGGAGTGCGCGGCTCGGTCGGACTGCCTCGCGGCGCGCATTGTACTTACCCGGCCGGGGAACGTCTCCATTGCGCGGTGCGAGTCGAGTCCGAGCGAGTCGGTCGGTGCGGTTCGACCCGGGAACGAGTCGGTCGGAGCGGCCGGGACGCCCGGACGAGTCGGTCGGCGAATCCGCATCGTACTCGCTCGCCCGGACGCGCGTACGAATCGGTCGGGAAATAGGGCTCCGAATCGGATCCGGTTAAGCCGAATCCGATTCGGAGCCCTACCGGCCGAGATCGGAATCGGCCCCAGAGTGTTTAGAGCCGCTGAATCAGCTGTTCATCTGCACTCACTGAATGACTGGATTATTTTAAACATCACAAAATAAAATAAATTAAATTAAATGATGGACGGAGTGTTGAAACTTTTCAAACAAACACTTCCAGTCACAGATCTGGGTTTAATCCATCGTTATTTTGCTCACTACGTCACCCAGTGTGGACATCCAACAGTAGAGTTAAGCATGTTAGTTAAAATGCACACATTTAATAAAATAAGAATAGTCACACTTGGGGGAAAATGTGTAAAACTGTTCTATGAGGTAAGGGATAAACCTCACCAAAAAACTCTACTGTTATTTAGTTAGGTGTCTTACACAAACCGCAGGCTCTTTCTCACAAGATGCCTTGCTGTTTGACCAAGTTACCAAGGGTGAGCAAAGGTACAGCTTACAAAAAACAATGGTTAACTGGGTCAGTCAGATTGTTTGGGCCTTGTGGGAGCACAGTCTACTTCAATAGTTTGGTCTCTTTCTCTAATTAGCAGTATGTCCTCATTTGGAATTTGATGGATAGTACTGCTTCCGCCAAGGTGGCAGCGGACATTACCTCCTACCGCTTGTCAGATTTAGAGATGACCCCAAGGTAATATATCTACATTGAAAAGACCCATCTACACACTGGTCCTTTCAATGTAAAAAAAGTTTGGTGGGCGGCCACCATTGTTTTTGACGACGATTCACCAAACTTGTAACATTTGTTTTTTTTCCAGAAACTAACCCCTAAAGCTGGAGTTTTTTTCAGAAAAACAAAAAAACTAATGACCCCCACATCCTGGAAGTTTTTTCAAAGGTTGTGGGGGATTGTTATTTTTTTTCTGTCCAGGCAAGAATAAAAAGACTTTACACCATTCACCGCAAAATAGGCTATACTGTGCGATGTCCCTCCTCTGACGGCTCTACTTCATCAGGCCATTGGAAGAAGTTTTCCATTGGCAGAAAACTTAAATTCTCACTGATTAAATAGCAGAAAATTATGGCTTGAAAAGTTTGCCTTGATCTGTTTAAAGGCACACAATAAAGCTTTTGTACATTTCATTGAATGTAGAGGCATTTATGTCAGACAATCTATCACACAACATTTAAATGGTAATCTTTTTAACAAACCATTATTGTTTAAAAGCTATTGAACATGTTCTTCACAAAGCCAACAGACTGAACACAATTGAAATGCACTTCTTCAGATTGCTGCAGTTTTCCCAAAGTTTGCAATTCTAATTGTAAATGCCTTTCTATAGCGCTTCATACCATTTGTGATGTGCTGAGACTCATTGTCAGGTGGGTAGCACGTTACATGGTGGGGGAGCACTTTGTTGGAAGAGTGTTGCCCTCGTAGTAGGGGAAGATCCTTGGAGGAAGGGTTTAGCTGCCGTGCATAAGTGCCAGAGTGGAGGAGAGCTGAGTGAGAGATAGGGCGCCTTCAGTTTACAGTTGACCTTTGCTGTGAATTAATTTGCAAGTCTTGTATGTTTTTTAAAAACTTCAGCTTACAATCTGTACAGGCAGTGCTTAATTTGAGCCAGTGATTTCTGGTGCTCAGCACCCGCACTTGATTGGTTTCCGGTGCTCGGCACTGATACTTAGTTGTCAACACCACACTTATGACAGTCTGCCACATGGTGGTGCTACTCATCTAATTTAGAGAGGAGCAGAACAACGGTTGTTTATGAATACAATATACATAAAAAAATACTAATACCTGCCTCCTCAGCCATTCCTTTAGCTTAGGGGATATGGAATAATCTTAACTGTCACACTTGCAGGTGAGAGAGATGGTTAGTAATTGTTTTGGTACCGCCATTGGCAGCGATGTCAGCGGCAATGGGTGGTGCAAGCTGCAGTGGCCTCCTGGTCAGGGCCCTGGCACTTATTATTCGACAAAGTAAGCACTGTGTGCTGGATATATCAGTTAAAACACCCAAACTCAAAGGACTAAATTTACGAACCTGTCATACAATGCAGCTCAGCACCCAAAGATGCTGCTGTGCATTGTGTGAGAGGGATATAGCAGGAAAGCACCATATCTCCTGAGATAGGGCACTATTGTGCTCCCTCCCTAGGACTGCTGAACAATTAGGCTGCCAAGCGCCATGAACACACCTTTGCGCCATACTGCAAAGGTGTCTGCATGAGTCTAGCATAAGTTTTGTACTGGAAGGGTATCCTTTCAGCACACAATACTATGCTTAGACTAACTTTAGAACTTCTCCTACTTTGTATGTGTGCTGTACAGTGCAGCACAGATGTAAAGTGGGAAAAAGTAGGAGAAATAAAAACATTTCTCCTTTTTAACTCCTGCTTTCAAGTGGCATCAATTTATGGTGCATAACCCTATCTCCTATTGTTAGGAGATAGGGTTTTGACTCAAAAGATATGGGTGGTTACACAGGAATGCCCATGTACCACCCATGCAACTCTGTCTTGATGCAGAGTAGTGCAAAGCAGCACTTTGCACTAGTTTGCGTTACTTTTTCTTACAAACCAACGCAAATACTTATTTGCATTGAGTAACGCAAACCAGGTGCAAAGCCTTTTTAAATCTGGCCCTAAGTGTTGCAGGACCTCTGGAAGAGACAAATCTGACTGGATATTTTGCAGGAACATTATTAGTGTGGGATGTGCATGCAGGGTCAGACTGGGGCAGAAATAAGGCCTGGGCACCCAAATAAGAGTGGCCCCCACTAGTGAATTAGATAGCTAAAACCTCTTCCCCTATGGGACTCTTCCTGGCTCTGACGGTGGCGGTGCGGGTGCCGCCAAGTACTTCTACTTACCCCATAGTGATGGTGGCGCACTGGACCCCAGCTCTCAGTACTCCTCCTGAGCGGGCGGGGCCACTTTTACTCGTATACCACTTCCATCTTCCCTTCTGCAAGGGACTCTTCCTGGCTCTGCCATGGTAGCGCGGATCCCGCTAAGTTCTTCTACGTAACCCATAGTGTTGGTGCCGCATTGGACCCCAGCGCCCAGCACTCCTCCTGAGTGGGTGGGGCCACTTTTACGCATGCAGCACTTCTGTCTTCCCTTCTGCAAGGGACTCTGATTGGCTCTGCCAGTGGTAGTGCGGATCCCGCCAAGGACTTCTACTTACCGTGCAGAACTGGTGGCGCTTTGGACAACAGCACCCAGTATTCCTCCTGAGCGGGTGGGGCTAGGGTTGGATTAGGATTAGAAATTGGCCCGGACACGCTATAAAAAAGTGGCCCACATTTGCATATTGCCTTTCCGCAAAACACTGCTTCTGCGAAGTTTTATAAACACCTGAAAACAAGTGAGGCAATTTCTGCTCAGGCCCCCTGCCCCTGCTCAGTATGCACACATTAATTGGCTGGCCCAGCGAGAGAGAGGGAGTGACACCTCTGCCCGTTGACAAAATGGAGGTAATGGACGCCCATCTGCATCCCGAAAGGCCACTCAGGGCCCCACTGGGCCGCTGGCGACATCTGAACTCACACCAGAAACAGCCCAAATTGGCCCCCCAGGCTGCCATAAAAGCAGCCCACAGCTGGAACTTCCATACCGGCCCCTCGGCCATTACCCGAGTGCCCGCCTTACCAATCCAACCCTGGGTGGGGCCACTATCGCATATGTAGCGCTGCCATATTCCCCGCTGCGCTGGACATGCAGAGGCGGCACCCAGGCACAGTCCGGGTGAAGACCGGTCAAACAGTGAGCCCATCTGTGCCCATCCATGTCTGGACAAGGCTGGGCTCCCTCTTTTGGCCCGGGGATAAAAGTATCAAAGGACCAGATCAACAGAAACTCTAAGGTATTGTCTTAGGCTCGCCTCTCCTCCCTATTAGAGATGAGGAAGAGGAAAGTATCATTGCCCCTGAGAGAAAGGGAAACACAGGCACTATTAATAAGTCAATCACCAATTATCTGACCTCGCTGATAGGGGCTGTTAGCACTGAGTTAAGCCCTCTAGAGGATAGAATGAACACTGTCAGGAGACAGTGTATCACCCCAGAGGTTGAGTCTGCAAACAAAACCCAAAGTACGGAGGGTATAGAGGCCTCAGCGCCATCAGCATTGTTAGACCTAGCACAGGAGAGCGGCAGATAAACGTACAATTTGGCCAAAATGCAGACCCATGTGTCATTTTGGTCTCCAACATGAACTCTTTAACAGTGATCTCTACTTAGCCTAGTTCATCCCCACCCAAAAGGAAGAGAAAAGATCATTGTGCAACACTAGTGGAAGAAGGGAAGGAAGGTCAAATCTCCAGTGCTATAAAGGTGAACCCTAGAAGCAGTTGCAAGAAACAAGCTAGCAATCCTGGGAAATCAGGCTCGTAGGAATTACAGGATCTGTCAGCAATGGAGACTATTTGTAAGGACTGCTATCAACAACCATGGAATACAAGTCAGGCTTCTCTAGAGCAGCTTTCAAGGGTGATGCACCAAGAGTTACCTAGTTCTAAAAGGTCTTTTCAGGGGTGAATCAGAGACCAACAAGAAACCCTACTTACCGATCACGGCGATAATGTCCCATGCAGCATCCATGTTGATCCTCCCTAAAGAAAACAAGCACTTGCAATGCAATAGGTCTCGCATTCACGCGAGCTTTAGCTATTGCCATTGTAAATGACAATGCCTTTTATTTATGTTTTGGGTTTTAAAACATAAATAAAAGGCATTGTCATTTACAATACTAATAGCTTAAACTCTCGCAAATGCGAGACCTATTGCATTGCAATAAAGGGCCTTCTCGACTGCCTGTTAGATTGTAAATATCAGAGGAAGAGACCGGCATGCGACGTCTTCAAAGTAGTGATAAATAGTGCAGTGAAGAAGATGTGTAAGTGTTGTAAATTACACAGACACAAAGTGTGAAGAGAGAGTTACATATGATCCGAGCTATAAACACTAACAAAGCGCTCCAACACCTTTTGCACTGTGATTACACTGTCGTGGCTCAAGAGGAAGAGCGGGGGGGGCTATTTCCTGCCCTCGCCGTGATTTGAGTGTGCAGTGTGGAATTGCGTAATGTCATTGCTATCTTTCGCCTAATAAACACTCCAGCTGCAGTGGGGCTCTGGCTTCATCGCCTGGTGCAGAGCGGGCTGTGCTTTATGGCACGCATGGAGGGAGGGAGGAATGGTCTCGGCTGAAGCTGAGGTCTCAGCCTCGTACAGTGCCCCTGCTATTACTAGTAAGTGAGAGGCGCTGAGGTGGTGGTGTTGGTAATGGTGGTGGTATTGGTGGTGGTGGTACTGGTAGTGGTAGTGGTGGTGGTACTGGTGGTAGTGGTACTGGTGGTGGTGGTACTGGTACTGGTGGTACTGGTATTGGTGATGGTGGTATTGGTGGTAGTACTGGTGGTATTGGTGGTGGTACTGGTGGTATTGGAGGTGGTACTGGTGGTGGTTCTGGTGGTATTGGTGGTGGTACTGGTACTGGTGGTATTGGTGGTACTGGTACTGGTGGTATTGGTGGTGGTGGTATCGGTGGTGGTACTGGTGGCTCTGGTGGTACTGGTGGTACTGGTACTGGTGGAACTGGCACTGGCACTGGTGGTACTGGTACTGGTAGTACTAGTACTGGTGGTGGTGGTACTGGTGGTGGTGGTGGTACTGGTGGTGGTACTGGTGGTGGTACTGGTGGTGGTGGAGGTACTGGTAGTGGTGGTGGTACTGGTGGTACTGGTACTGGTGGTAGTGGTACTAGTGGTGGTGGTACTGGTGGTGGTGGTACTGGTGGTGGTGGTGGAGGTACTGGTGGTGGTGGTACTGGTGGTGGTGGTACTGGTGGTACTAGTGGTGGTACTGGTGGTGGTACTGGTGTTGGTGGTACTGGTGGTGGTGGTACTGGTGGTGGTACTGGTGGTACTGGTGGTGGTACTGGTGGTACTGGTGGTGGTACTGGTGGTGGTACTGGTGGTGGTACTGGTGGTACTGGTGGTACTGGTGGTGGTGGTGGTACTGGTGGTGGTGGTGGTAGTGGTGGTACTGGTGGTGGTGGTGGTGGTAGTACTGGTGGTGGTGGTAGTGGTACTAGTACTGGTGGTGGTACTGCTACTGGTGGTGGTAGTACTGGTGGTGGTACTGGTGGTGGTAATACTGGTGGTGGTACTGGTGGTGGTAATACTGGTGGTGGTAATACTGGTAGCGGTGGTACTGGTGGTGGTGGTACTGGTGGTACTCGTGGTACTGGTGGTGGTGGAACTGGTACTGGTGGTGGTACTGGTACTGGTGGTGGTGGTACTGGTGGTGGTACTGGTAATGGTGGTGGTGGTACTGGTGGTGGTGGTGGTACTGGTGGTGGGACTAGTGGTGGTACTGGTGGTGGTACTGGTGGTGGTGGTGATACTGGTGGCACTGCTACTGGTGGTGGTGATACTGGTGGTGGTACTGCTGGTGGTGATACTGGTGGTACTGGTGGTGGTGGTACTGGTGGTGGTGGTACTGGTGGTGGTACTGGTGGTGGTGGTACTTGTGGTACTGGTACTGGTGGTGGTGGTGGTACTGCTGGTGGTGGTGGTGGTACTGGTGGTGGTGGTACTGGTACTGGTGGTACTGGTGGTGGTGGTACTTGTGGTACTGGTACTGGTGGTGGTGGTGGTGGTACTGGTGGTGGTGGTACTGGTGGTGGTGGTGCTGGTTGTGGTACTGGTGGGGGTGGTGGTACTGGTGGTGGTGGTACTGGTGTTACTGGTATTGGTGCTACTGGTATTGGTGGTGGTACAGGTAGTGGTGGTAGTGGTGGTGATACTGGTAGTGGTGGTGGTGGGACTGGTAGTGGTGGTACTGGTAGTGTTGGTAGTGGTGGTGGTACTGGTAGTGGTGGTGGTGGTACTGGTAGTGGTGATGGTGGTACTGGTAGTGGTGGTACTGTTAGTGGTGGATGTGGTGGTACTGGTACTTGTGGTACTGCTGGTGGTGGTACTGATACTGGTGGTAGTGGTACTGGTGGTACTGGTACTGGTGGTACTGGTCGTGGTGGTATTGATGGTGGTACTGGTGGTAATGGTGGTAGTAGTGGTACTGGTGGTATTGGTGGTGGTACTGGTACAGGTGGTATTGGTGGTGGGACTGGTGGTTTTGGTGGTGGTACTGGTACTGGTGGTATTGGTGGTACTGGTGGTACTGGTGGTATTTGTGGTGGTGGTACTGGTGGTATTGGTGGTACTGGTACTGGTGGTGGTGGTGGTACTGGTGGTGGTGGTACTGGTGGTGGTGGTACTGGTGGTGGTGGTGGTACTGGTGGTGGTGTTGATGGTGGTGGTGGTGGTACTGGTGGTGGTGGTGGTACTGGTGGTACTGGTATGGTGGTGGTGGTACTGGTGGTGGTACTGGTACTGGTGGTGGTGGTGGTACTAGTGGTGGTACTGGTGGTACTGGTACTGGTGGTGGTGGTACTGGTACTAGTGGTGGTGTTACTGGTGGTACTGGTGGTGGTACTGGTGGTACTGGTGGTGGTGGTGGTGGTGGTGGTACTGGTGGTGGTGGTGATAGTGGTGTTGGTGGTACTGGTGGTGGTACTGGTGGTGGTGGTACTGGTGGTACTGGTGGTGGTGGTGGTA
Organism: Calotriton arnoldi; assembly: GCA_963921515.1. Taxonomy (NCBI): domain Eukaryota; kingdom Metazoa; phylum Chordata; class Amphibia; order Caudata; family Salamandridae; genus Calotriton; species Calotriton arnoldi. The sequence continues at coordinate 1,037,270 of CAWUFW010006899.1, read as the reverse complement.
CTGGTGGTGGTGGTACTGGTGGTGGTACTGGTGGTGGTGGTAGTGGTAGGGGTGGTACTGGTAGTGGTGGTGGTACTGGTGGTACTGGTGGTGGTGGTACTGGTGCTGGTGGTACTGGTGGTAGTGGTACTGGTGGTACTGGTGTTTCTGGTACTGGTGGTGGTGGTATTGGTGGTGGTGATATTGGTGGTGGTGATATTGGTGGTGGTAGTGGTGGTATTGGTGGTGGTACTGGTGGTATTGGTGGTGGTACTGGTGGCGGTACTGGTGGTATTGGTGGTACTGGTACTGGTGGTGGTACTGGTATTGGTGGTGGTGGTATTGGTGGTGGTACTGGTGGTACTGGTACTGGTGGTACTGGTGGATGTGGTGGTGGTACTGATGGTGGTGGTGGTACTGGTGGTGGTGGTACTGGAGGTGGTACTGGTACTGGTGGTGGTGGTACGGGTGGGGGTACTGGTGGTGGTACTGGTGGTGGTACTGGTGGTGGTGCTGGTGGTACTGGTACTGGTGGTGGTGGTATTGGTGGTGGTGGTGGTGGTGTTGCTGGTGGTGGTACTGGTGGTGGTGGTACTGGTGGTGGTGGTACTGGTGGTACTGCTGGTGGTGGTACTGGTGGTGGTACTGGTACTGGTGGTACTGGTACTGGTGGTGGTGGTACTGGTGGTGGTACTGGTAATGGTGGTGGTGGTACTGGTGGTGGTGGTGGTACTGGTGGTGGGACTAGTGGTGGTACTGGTGGTGGTACTGGTGGTGGTGGTACTGGTGGCACTGGTACTGGTGGTACTGGTGGTGGTGATACTGGTGGTGGTGGTACTGGTGGTTGTGGTACTGGTGGTGGTGGTACTGGTGGTGGTGGTACTGGTGGTGGTACTGGTGGTGGTGGTACTGATGGTACTGGTATTGGTGGTGGTGGTGGTGGTGGTACTGCTGGTGGTGGTGGTACTGGTGGTGGTGGTACTGGTGGTACTGGTACTGGTGGTGGTACTGGTGGTGGTGGTGTTGGTGGTGGTGGTACTGGTGGTGGTGGTACTGGTGGTGGTGGTGCTGGTGGTGCTGGTTGTGGTACTGGTGGGGGTGGTGGTACTGGTGGTGGTGGTACTGGTGGTACTGGTGGTGGTGGTACTGGTAGTGGTGGTAGTGGTGGTACTGGTAGTGGTGGTAGTGGTGGTGGTACTGGTAGTGGTGATGGTGGTACTGGTAGTGGTGGTACTGTTAGTGGTGGATGTGGTGGTACTGGTACTTGTGGTACTGCTGGTGGTGGTACTGATACTGGTGGTAGTGGTACTGGTGGTACTGGTACTGGTCATGGTGGTATTGATGGTGGTAGTGGTGGTATTGGTGGTGGTACTGGTGGTAATGGTGGTAGTAGTGGTACTGGTGGTATTGGTGGTGGTACTGGTACAGGTGGTATGACTGGTGGTGGTACTGGTGGTATTGGTGGTACTGGTGGTATTGGTGGTGGTGGTACGGGTGGTATTGGTACTGGTGGTACTGGTACTGGTGGTACTGGTGGTGGTGGTGGTACTGGTGGTGGTGGTACTGGTGGTGGTACTGGTGGTGGTACTGATGGTGGTGGTTGTGGTACTGGTGGTGGTGGTGGTACTGGTGGTGGTACTGGTACTGGTGGTGGTACTGGTACTGGTGGTGGTGGTGGTACTAGTGGTGGTACTGGTGGTACTGGTGGTACTGGTACTAGTGGTGGTGTTACTGGTGGTGGTACTGGTACTGGGCAAGGGGTGGGACGTATTACTAATCAATTTTTATAATAACTGTTTTGATAATACAAAAAGCCAAGTTGTAATTGACCTGGATCTTGCTATCCAAGCAATCGTCGAGCCCCACCATAACCCAGTACGTTTTATCTGGGTTGAAGATTTTAACATTCATCACTTCCCACATTCAGGTAAATCAATCTGTGGTATCACAGACACAAAAGGCGAAGCCCTTACGCATTTTGTTCACGACACATATGGCATAGCTCTGAACACTCTAATGATAAAACTAAGCCTGAGAATAGAAAATAGGGAGATAAATGGGAGTAATACTCTAGCCCCTACTTTCTCTAGGAACAACTATGAGTCCACTATAAACTTCATTTTGGTGTCAGAATCCCTAGATCTAGAAATTAGTGACTTCAAGGTTGTATTCTCAGGGTATAGTGACCATGCTATGATAGGGATCACACTGCTTTTACCCATGAGGCCAATGGAGAGAACTAAGACAGTTTTTGATCCAATCATTTCGAAAAGAAACGGGTTTACTATTAAATGGGAGAAAGTTGATCTCTCTACCTTTTTACCATCTGTCATTTGGCAGACCATGCCAGAGATTACCCAATGCCTTGACCCGGAGGCCAACCCCCAAAACATTATTTATTCATATTCTGCGATCACTCGTAGTCTGAAACATGCTCTGATCTGTAGCAAATCTCTGTCCAATGCATGCAAGGAGGGCGGTTTGATTCAAAGTGTACAGGTGCAAGAAAACATCTCCAGCAAGTACTAAAACAGAATCCAACGGATGTGCATGCTGTTAGATTGGCTCGTACACACTTTAAACAGACTCTGGCAAATAGGAAGAAGTATATTAGAGAAGCAGTCTGGGAGGAATTGACATGGGCCAGTGCCCTAAAGGATAGTAAACTATTCTGGAGGGTAATAAATAATAGCTACTTTAATGCCCAGAACAAGCCATCCGTGGAGGTCCATGTCGCGGAAGAGGCTTGGGTAAACTATTATTCGGATATATATGAAGCCCAACCATCAAAAGAATCAGATTATGCGGCACCCTATAGTATACAAAATGTAGAATTGCAAAATAGTTTGATTCCGTACCATGCTCCTCAATCTGTGACCCTGTACGAAGTGGAAAGAGCTCTGGAGGAGAGCAATAAAGGGAAGGTTCCCGGACCTGACGGTACTCCCCTGGACCTTTATAAAGAGCAACTTGATATATGGGCCCCCTCCTTACAAATGTTTATAATGCCACTATAGCCCTAGGACCACCAAGTTCTTGGAAAACTTCAATTATAGTCCCGATTTACAAGAAGGGGGACAAGTCTTTGTCACAAAATTATCGCCCAATATCGTTATTGGACACCACTGCCAAAGTCATGGGGCGCATCTTACTCAATAGATTGGAAGAATGGGCAGCAGAAAATAATACTCTGGCAGATACACAATATGGTTTTTAAAAAGGTTTGAGTACTTTCCACCAATGTTTAAATTTAAACACTATTATCGGGAAATATACAGTGGCGAAGACGGGGACACTGTACTTCTCCTTCATGGATCTTTCCGCAGCTTTTGACTGCCTTTCTCACTCAAGGCTGTGGAAAATCATGGAGGAGACGGGGATTGAGTCAGGGATCATTAGTTTCATAGGGCAACTTTATGCGGACGCAAAGGCCCAGGTCCGTTTTGGCAGGAGTGCTCAGGTAGTTTTAACATCACAAGGAGGGTTAGGCAGGGTTGCGTCCTAGCCCTGTTTCTATTTTCCCTCTATAAAAACCGGGTAGAATCCTGCCTAACCCTATCCACCAGAGATACAGTAATGATGTGCTCTTGCCCCTTTTATATGCTGATGATGCTGTATTAATTGCCAGCACCGGGCGGGGCTTGCAAGCACTAATAAATGATTACATCTTTTTCATGACGGACCTGGACTTAAGAGTAAATAGCTCCAAAACTTATATTATGATAACTGGGGCTAAATCAAAGACAAAACCCACTTTTTATGCAGAAGGGCAAAGGTTGACTGAAACGCCACTGTTTTGCTAGTTGGGGATACTTTTTGATAACAAGAACTTGTGGACCCCGATGATAGTCAACAGATGTGCACAAATGGAGAAGGCTATAAATGGGCTACGCTTATTTACAAAGAAATTAGGTTTTAAAGCGATGAGGGAACTTCTTAATATATACAGGAGCAAGGTAGTGGCTGTGGCCTCATACGGTGCAGGGGTATGGGGAATGGCCAGTATACAAAATGTGCAAAGAGTTGAGGACTCATTTTTTAAGTCCATTCTCTCTCTTCCCCCCAGCATGTCAAACTACGTAGCTCATGCGGAACTGGGTATGTTGTTTATTTCCGACAGATTTAAGACAGACCCTATAATGATCTGGCACTCGATCTGGTCACATGAGGACACGGGCTTGAATAAATTGATACTTAGTGACGCCATGAACCTATATTACGTGCTGAAAATTCCATGGTTGGGATATATTAAATCCGCATGTGAGCTGATCGGTCTACCAAAACTCTTTCTCAACCCTGAAACCAGCAAATTGATTGGGAAAGATCAGCTGAAACAACGTTTTCAGTATAAGCTAATAGAAAAGAGAGAACTGGTAGAGGGAATAAAACCATCAGTATTGATTTATAAAACTCTGATTCAGCAAGAGGGCTTGAAATCATATTTAACAGTGGTCTGTAACGATCAGCAGAGATTCATTTTAACCCCATTTAGGGTAAATAAGCTCCCGTTGATGATGGGCTTTCCAGATAATTGTCATTCTATGTCTGAGCTATCATTATGTCCGTGTGATAATATGTCCTCAATAACTGATTTGCACATTATATTCTTTTGTAAATTTTATGTAATACCAAGGAAGAGTAATATTTTATCAATTTTTAAAACTCTAAATTTTAGACAGTGTAGGCCAGCTCTTTTACTCTTATTACAATTACACACCCGCTTGTATGCTGTGCAAAATCTTCCTATTTGTGGCAAGTTTTGAAGATCAGGAAAAGTATGCAAGGTGTTACAATGTCGGAAAATTCACTGTAAAGATTAAATCTGGTTGATATAATGGATTTTATATATTTATATATATGAATTGTGTTTTAATTGGTTTGATAATCTGTTTTTTATTGTGTACTGTTCTTTTATGTTACAGAAAAGTAACGAATAAAGCTAACTGACTGACTGATTAGATTTTACTATAATATTTTTAATGCTAGCTCTACCAAGATAATAAATGATATTGAAGATGATATCACCACTTTCCTAGATGGGCACAAATACAAGGTTCTCATTCTTTGGATAGGAGATTTTAATATGCGTTTATGTAACCCAAGCCATACTTTGCCCTGTGGCCTAGTAGATATAGAAGAGTCAACGTTAACAGATTTTAAACACGTCCCTCACTGTGATGCCCTAAATAGGATACTAACATCGAAGAATTTGGTCTTTGCCTGAGACTACAGGCCTTCTGATATTATTTTAATTCCCCCGACAATCAAGGATGGGGGGAGATGTAGCAATATCAACTTCATGATCATGTTCTCTGACTTGACACCCTAGTTGCTGAAGAGCAATGTCTCAGCTAACTACATACGCCACCACTGCCTCCTTTGGTCTCAGTCTTGTAGATGCTTGTACTCATTTGGAGAGCCAGGAGAAAACGTAATCGCAAAACAAAATGGTTAGGATTAAGTGGGAAAATATTGACAAGGATCAATTTATGCATGAGCTTATAAGAGGAAATCAACTTGCCATCTCTGTAACTAATACTTTTGATGACGACCCAAGTAATATTTTAGATGCTTTTAAATACTTGTGCATTTCCATCTCCTCAAAACTGCTCGTATCTAAATTGTCAGAAAATAAACCTCAACAGGTTTGGTTTAAGTCATGCATGCACAGCAGCCCATAAACGTCTTAAAGCAGTTCTCAGTAAACACCAGCTCATAAAGGAATAAATCTAGGCTGTTAGGTGGGATTATAAACGTTTATTAGAGAGAAGAAGAGTAGAACTTTGAATGAAAGTCTGGGAGGATCTAGAGACAGCTGGGAAATCAAAAGATGGCACAACTTTTTGGAAAGTTGTCAACCACCCTTTCTTCATTGAATATCAAAACCCCATGTTAGAATCTCTTATTTCAGTTCAGAGCTGAGTGGAACACATCAAATTTGTTTGCCCCAGCTGTGCCAGATTTAGATTCAGCAAACCTTGCTGAAGGACAATATGACAGGGATACTTCTTTAGTTCTCAGTCAGTCCATTGAAGTTAAGGACATTTACGTTGAGTCCTTCTAGGAAACTCTGTGTCCGGACGGTCCCTATAGACCTGTTCAAGGGCAATGTCTCATTTTGGGCACCATTACTCACAAATGTAATAAAAGTTTCAATAATAGATCCCCTAGTACCCTCCTAGACGAAATCATTGTGGTCCCTATTTTTTTTAAAAAGGGGACAGAAACCACCCAAGTTGCTATCGCCCAATCTCTTTACTATACTGCACATTCAAAATACATTGTAGAGCATCAACTGCAAAACTGGAGGCCTGGGCAGAGGGGAATTAGGTCCGGTCCAAAATGCAGTATGGTTTCCGCCTGGTTTGGGCATGCTCGCGCAATGTTTTAACAATGAGCTCATAATAGGAAAATATGTCAAGGCCAGGAGAGGGGCCATTCATTTAACATTTTGTTCATCTCTCCTGTGCCTTAGACACAGTACAGTGCTCCAACTTTTGGGTGATTATGGAGGGGATGGATTTAAAAAAAGCTTTTATGTCGAATGTACTGGAATACAGTGGCTAAAATTCAATATGCACTAACAGCGAACTCTCTCCTAAAATTAGATCTACCCTGGGAGTCCGCCATGGGTGTGTAATGTACCTCTTTCTTTTCTTAATCTACATACATGACTTTGAAATCTATCTATGTTCGGCAGGGAAAGAAAAGCCACAGATTGGAAATTGCCGAGTCGTGGTCCTGCCACATGCCGATGATGCTGCTCTAATACCTACGACTGCAAATGGGTTTCAAATATTGTTAGATGCTTTTAGTAACTTCATCAGTCATCTGGACTTAAAATCCAACAGACCCAGAGCATTCATCATTAAATTTGGGCTTAGGAACACTACAAGAAAGACACTAGAACTTGGAGGGGTTGAGATAGGCAAAGTGCAACATTTGACATATCCGGGCATCGCCTTTGCCACCAGTATGAACGGGGATCACTTACTCAAATCTAGGTCACACAAAGTTCAAAGATCAACTGAGTTTGTTTTTAGCTGTGCAAAAAAAACTGGATGATAGATCAGTGTGGGAGATTAACTGTATTTATAATAGCAAGTGTGTTGCAACAGCGAGCTAAGGTACTGGGGTCTGGGGGATACACTTGAGCCGCTCAACTACAAAGGCTAGAGAATACATTTTTATGTAGACTTTTGGCATTTCCACAATCCTCTTCCACCTTTATGTATCACTCAGAGGTAGGGTTAGGTTATCTGGAATACACAATCAAACTTAGGGGCATATTTAAAAGCCCCTTTCGCCACCTGAGCATCACTTTTTTGTGACGCTTTGGTCGTGTTGCGCCAGTTCCCATAGTTACAAGGTGGCACTAAGCCACCTAACGTGGCTTAACGCCACCTTGTAAATATGCCCCTTGCTGCCGCAGTCCTCTACAGCAAACAGGCGGGCAATGGATGTTGCTGTGGGCGTTCCACTTCAACACCTATTGCTTTTTAACGCTGCCCCAGATTTATAAGGCTGGGGCAGCGCCAAAAACTAAGGTCAGGTAATACCTGGTCTTAGAATGGTGATACGAGGAGAAATTATTAATTTCTTATCATTTTTTGCTCTTTCTATTCGTGCTGCATTCTGCAGCACACATAAAAAGAGTAAATCGCCATTATTGATTGTTTATGTGCACATAAACAATCGCCACAGGGCGGCAGGGTGCCTGGGCGGGCGCAAGGCAGATTTGTTTTTGCGCTAGCGGAAACACAGTATGTTTGTAAATATGGCGCATCCCTGCGTTTAGAAAATGTCAGAGCATGGCACTGCCAAATTTGGCATAGCGTCGCGCTTCAGCATTTTCTTGTACATATGCCCCTTGCTAGCTTTTTAGGAGAAATTTTAGCAGATTGTGTATCACTCGAAGATGCATCTGCCATCCCACGGCTAACATATGTTAAATCAGTTTTTAATACCTTGGGGATCCCAGAGTTTTTTACTAATCCAGAAAGCATTACAGCCAGCTCTATAGGTTTTTTTCAGAAATGCGTTTTCTAACCATCGACTCAAAATCCGTGAAAGGGAATTTCAGAATATGAAATTAAGTAGCAATTATGGTCTTATCAAATCGCCAACAGGCCCGAGTTTTAATTAATATCTAATTTTTAACACTGAGTATAGATTCTATCTCACCTGTTTGCGTTTTAACACTATTCATTTCTTAGTGGCGTTTTCAACGCAGGGATCTTGGTTTCCAAATCTTTCCATTTGCCAATGTGACAATGTCTCACAGCAAAGCACAGTGATCTTTATTCTTTTTTGCACGCTATACATGCCTCGTCGGAAACGCTTTCTGGTTCCAATTTTGCCTGGGGCGGCTCCTCCATTTGAGCGGAGGAGCGTCGCTCCACAAGTCCCAGAGCTGAAATATAAAATGGTAATAAGTTTATTTATTACCATTTTATTTTTCAGCAACCTGTCCTGAACTAAGCGTCAGGACGGGGCCAGTGCATCCGAGTGGCAGCAGCAGGGAGCTGTGCACTTTCAAATGTGCATGTCTCTTTGGCCGGCCGTCTTGGGACGTCCAGCCTGACATGCACATTTTAAAGTTCTCTAACCTAGCTGTTTTAGAGAGCTAGATTAGAGAAAGCACAGGCCTCCAGTAGTCTTAAGAGCGCTGGGAGGGCCTGCCCTATCCAATCCTGGCGCTGCTGTCATGCTGTGAGAGCAGCACCAGGATTGGGTAGTGCAGTTTCCTGCTTCCGGAGCTTCCAGAAGACACCCGAGGGAGGACGACGTCACAATGCAAGTTAGGTAAGTCTATTTTTTTTTTGTGCCCCCCGCCCCACCACCCTCAGTACAAGCCAGCCACCACTGAATGTTGCATCATGCAAGTATGAGACAGTATAAGATAGCCCTAGTCTTCCTGCAAAAACTAGGCTCCTTGCACACGTCATGCAGTAATAAATTACATTAGATGTTCACTATCCACAAGGAAGTGGTACGGGGCACCTGCATGACCATACATGATTGAAGGTTTGTATGTGATTCACATTTGAGTAACTCCATGTTAAGCTATAAGTTCTTTATTGTCTGTCTGTACTGTCTGTACTGTATCACTGTATCTTAAATGCCGCCAGCATTTTAAGATTTATGCATAAGAAATAAGATTTTATCAAGGTATTTTAAGAAGGAGTAATTCCATATATGACTGAGGATCTGTATGTGGATTACTTCGGGGTAACCCTATGTTAAGCGAGATGCTTTCATTATCTGTCTGTTATGTATTATTGTATCTTAAAAGTCATTTTCACATTAAGGATTACACATATGAACTAAGATTTCGTTATAGTATTGTAACAAGGAGTCATTTTATTTTAAACTAGCAGATTCTATTGGTTGTCTGTATCGTATTTCTGCTCTTCCAAAAGCAGTTTTTACTTTTATGGCTTTATTCTAAGCCGAAAAAAGATGATTTTTGACTTTGAATTTTTGATAGCTAAAAATTGTTTTGAACTGGTAAACACACATTGCATAAGTGTTTTGCAAGATTTGGAAAACAGCATAGTTTTGAGCTCGCTGCAGGAAATGTTAGTTTTAATATCAAGGAAATCAACAGTTAAAACCGGCCCAGCTGACCATAACACAGGCCTAGAAACAGACAGAAAACCGGCCCACACACTGAGCTGTCAGGCCTGCCCGTTGGGCACTGTCTGATTGCCCAATGGGCCAGTCTGACCTTATATGCATGTTCTTTAGAAAATGTTACAAACAATGCGTCATTACTAATTTAGCACAGGAGTAATAAATATGTTTTCCTCCTGTTTGGCATCCACGGCTCTTTTCAGGGCAGAGTATCATTATAAGCTATTTCATGGGCGGCTACAAAGCCTTTCTTTGTTCGATGCCAGCGCAAGGGCACTTTATTAAACCAACCGTGTGACCCATGAATTAACTTGAGGATCGAACGTCACGCACGTCATCTCCGAGGCAGATGATGAGGCGTAGTAAGCTGACGTAAGGGGCGGGCGTTAATTGCATCAACACTTTAACGCAAGTTTCCTACTGCAGTGCCCACTAATCCTGGTATGTGCACAGCGTCTGGACATTTCTCAACCAAGGAACAGGCTGAGTCAGCTGGTGAGCTACTGTGTGTGTTTCAAGTAGGCGCGTCCTCTGTTCTTTACGGTTACAGTTTCACAACAAAGTGATGACCTCAAACACTCATTAAATGGGCGAGTCATTATATCTTCAACTCACACGCTGAGGCGACTCAGGGGCGTAGTGTCCATTGGTGCAGCCGGTGCAGTGGCACCGGGGCCCAGAGTCCTGAGGGACCCACTGGTCCCTTTTTTTTGCTGTATGTGACAGTTCAAACAGCGGCCAGGGGTCCCATTTTCTTCCTTGCACAAGGGTACAGGGCACTTTGGCAACACCACTGTCAAGTGTATGCCGCTGTTTGATGATTATCAGGTGCCTTTTTCTCAACGCTGACAGAGTAGAATGGGCGACCATGTCACATGCTGAAGGCACTCACGCTTAGTTCCCACAGGGCTTGGCGATAGCGGCCAGATTCCATTTGATACAATTGAACTCCCTGCACATGGTGGAGCTCACCAGACTGAGGTTGTGGGCAGGGCCGGTTCTAGGATTTATGGGGCCCCGGGCAGAAAGGGAATGTGCGAGGCCCCTCTAAATTGCAAGACGTGACACATTCAGGCCCTGCACTTTGAAATAACCTTACAGGGCATACTCTCAGTAAAGGTCCTGGGAATAGGTTTCACATACTCATTTAAGTATGTTTGCATCTTACTAGCTGAAGGCTCTACTCAAGCTGCTTTGCGCAGGGCCCCTGGTGTGCTGCAACTCCTCCCTGTCTGCCTTCCACAAGCATCTCTTTCACAGCTCATCAAGGGCTAAAAGAGAGTTGCTGGCCATTTGAAGGGTTAAACGTGCGAGATATTGGGTGTCCTGCAGTGCCTTTGTGTGGGCAGCACGAGACTGGATCCCCAATTACAGGCCGTGATTAGCCTGGGAGAGGCCCTTTGTTCCCTGAGCATCGCACTTATGGTGTAGAGCTGCGACGCCCAGGGGATGAGGCCCCTTGCAGGCTGCCCGGGGTCCACGAAGGAGACCCACTAAGAGGGCGGCCGCCTTAGTGCCACAGGAGGGCACAGGAGGCAGCCTCCCAGCGTTTGGTACCCTCAGGGGTCCAGTGTGCCGCGTCACTTCCGGGGAGGGGGCGAGGTACATATACCTCTCCCCGCCCCTTGGGCGCCCTCTTGGCCCATTCCCCTGACGTTTACAGGACATGTGCTCAGTCCTAGTAAGGGTTCAGGCGCCAGAAGCGGCCCTGGGATGAAAGTTGAGCACAGCAGTTCTACATCACAGGCGGAAGGGAGAACCTATTTACTGTCTCTGGCTGACAGCTCGCCCATTACCAGGGTACAGGTTGAGCAGGTATGGTTGGCATGCCTTCTATGCCAGGCATTGGGGGTCATGGCAAGCGCTTTGGCAGTCGCTCTTTCAAGAGCCAGCAACAGCAGCTTACAGGGTGGGCATACAAGCGGAAGCGCATCATGCAGGTAGGAGCGATGCCCTGTTTTCAGCTACCTCCAGCCTGGCTTCCTTCGGGGGCCCTGAGAACCAGTGGCAGAGGGAAAGGTCCAAAACAGACTCTTCAGGGGGTGGCATTAAAGGGACAGTATGAGCGCATCAAGCAGGCTGGACAATGGGTATCCCAATGTTTGAAAGGTACCCGGAGCCACCCAGGGGACTGGCCGGAAGGCAGGTTAAGGGCAGTATGTACAGGCACACTTGGAATATACCACTGGCACCCCAGTGATGCACCAGAGGTAATGGGGAGGGTGCAGGTACATTCCCACTGCTGGTGCAGTACATGGTTATCCGCTTGAACCCCCCGAAGCTGGGGGAATAGTCAAGAAAGGGTGTTGAAGCACAGGCTTAGTCAACCTTTAAGGTGACGCACAGGTTGCACGCGGTGCACAATGGTATGTGGTCTGTCAGAATTGATTCATCAAGGTAGGCAGACTAACTGGTCAAGCTAACAGACGGTAGATGCCAAGCGCCGGCATTCTCGCCATCGCGGCACGTGGGGATTAAGTTATACAACTCAAGGTGTTGGGGCTACACAGCTTAGCGATATACTGATTTGCAGCACAGAGGCTCTTTTCTGGGACACCCGGCATCCCAACAAGTCTAGAAAGGGCATGTGATCTGCATCTATCATTTTCACCATTCCTGTAGCGTTTCCACCTCTGGTCCACTACCTGGTACCCTCCAGAGTAGGTCTGGCAAAGGGCAGGGTCAAGGGTATGGATGATGGGCCATCCAGGCGTGCTGATAGTGGCGCGATGGGCGGAAAGCAGGAGGTGGAGGCATGGTTTTCCTGACAGGTAATTTGGACGGGCTTCCAAGGCATGCACTGGAACAGCTTGCTAGGATGCTGCAGCACAGACTAAGGGGGGGTGTGTCCCCTCCTCAATTGCTGGTCTTCAACAGGAAGGCTATCAATGGGCAGTGGGGGGCAGTGCACGGGTACATTAGGTGCAAGCTTGATTAGTGTATAGGATTGGTGCAGTGGGCATTAAAGGTTAGCAACTTGGCATTTCGTTATGTCGCCAGGATCAAGGATCGGGGTGAATGGCCTTCCGTGCGTCTCGAGGGGCGAGAGGGGCGGAATTCAAGAAATGGAGGCATGTGGGTCCTCCAATAAGTTTTCTTGGTTGGGGGTCTCAGCCATGTGCCGGGACAGCTGGCTTAAGCAGCTGCGGCACAGACTAAGGGGGTTGGTGTTTGGTTGAGATTAGGGACCTCCGGGCGGGGTGCGCAAAGAATGGTCTACCTGTCCAGAGTGGGCATGGACTTGTCTTGTGTTGCCTGGCCCAGGCAATGAGCAGACTCTGGGGTAAGAGGCACCTGTTGCAAGAGAAGGAGTCCTCCAATTGTAGGATGCAACCTTTGGGGGCTTGGGAGTTATGGTGGTCAGATAGCCCCCCCCCCGTTTAGTGTGTGAAGGCGCTCGGTCAGGGGAGGCCGGGGAAACCCCGCGCAGGAGAATTGACCGTGCCAGGCGTAAATTCACCAACTGTTTGGCTTTATAGGTATGGTTTGCATGCCAAATCCACAGGGAGTTTGGCACAAGATGGGGTTTCACCTGTCTAGAGTGGGCATGGACTTGCTTTGCTGGACTGGGGGGAAGCCCGGGAATCAGCAGGGTTTAGGGAAAGATGTTGTGATGGTGCAAAGAGGTGCAACCGGCCACAACCAAAGCGTTCTGGGTGGGTTTGGCAGCAGAGCGCATCAAGCAGGTGGGATAATAGGAATTCCTTTCAAAGGTACAGCCGTCCATAGCCACCCAGGGGAGTGGCCGGAAGACAGGTTAAGTGTATCATGTACAGGCGAACTTTAAGTTGTCCAGAGGCACCCTCTCCGGCACCCGAGGTTTGATGGGGTGCAGTGTTATTGGGCAACTAGGTGCAGGATGGATTAGTTGTATAATATTGGGTACAGTGCTCATTAAAGGATATTAGTATCGAGCATGTCGTTATTTGGCAGGATCATAGGTCTGGGTCAAGGGCCGTCCGTGCGTCCTGGGAGCGGCACGATGGGAGGAATCCAATATATGGAGGCATGGGTTTTCCATCACCGACTTACCTTGGTTGGGGGCCGGCCCAGGCATGCGCTAGCACAGTTGGAGGTAGAAGCGCGACACCACTGAGATAATTTGGTAGGGGCTCCAGGTATGCGCTGGAACAGCTGGTGTAGAAGCCCCTCCGGGGTAGGAGGGCATTGCGGCAAGATATGAAATACTCCTGGTATAAGTTAAACAACCAGTTGTAGGCTGGGGTTTTATGATGGGCTGAGATAACCCCACTGTGAGTGTGGCGAGGGGCTCGGTCAGAGGATGCCGGGGATTCCTCACGCAGGAGAGTTTACAGTGCCAGGCACAGATGCACTGAACAGGGGTTTGGTTCATCAGGCTTGGCCTGCTGCATGCTAAGTCCACTGTGATTTTGAAAGAGGATGGGGCGCGCCTGCCAGAGTGGGCAGGGACTTGTCTTGCTGGGCCTGGGAGAGGCCCTGGAATTAGAAAGATGGAGGTGAAGAGGCCTACCTTGGTGGGGGGCCCTGGCTGTGACGGTGGCCACACCCAGAGCTGTGGCAGAGTTACAGGGCGATCCAGAGGCTGTAGGTACATACGGGTACCATGTACAGAAGCACAACAAGGGTGCAAAGGCCAAATATCCACAGGGAGGTCCTCGCGTTGGACCCTGGAGGAGCGACGGCGCCCCGTTAGTCCTACGGGTGGTTGTGGACCTGAGCAACCGGGGGTTGCCTGGCAGGCTCCGCCCCCATATGGGGCGTGAGCAGGGGCGTGGGCTGTTGGTTCACTGGTGGAAGGGGTCTTCCCTCCCCCAAAATATGGCAAACACCGCTGGGGAAGGCCACGGTGTAATTTGGCTCATCAGGTGGCAGGCGGCGAGGGGCTGCCTGCCTTGGGATCGCCCGTAAGATAACCCACCATGTTGGCATATTTGTAATGCTAATAAACCTGCAGCAGTTTTCTCCACAAAGAAGGTGTCTTGTCTGGTTATTTCTCTAGGAGAGTGCTGTATGGTGGGGTGGCGAGTGTTGCCGATATTGGCACTATGCAGGCTGCCCGGGGTCCACGAAGGAGACCCACTAAGAGGGCGGCCGCCTTAGTGCCACAGGAGGGCACAGGAGGCAGCCTCCCAGCGTTTGGGACCCTCAGGGGTCCAGTGTGCCGCGTCACTTCCGGGGAGGGGGCGAGGTACATATACCTCTCCCCGCCCCTTGGGCGCCCTCTTGGCCCATTCCCCTGACGCCGTTTCCCTCCCTACCACATACCCGGCGTTCAGGCAGTGGGTGTAGGGGGGGTTTTTTGTCTAATGTATTATTTTGTGTTGCAGGCGGAGTTACAGGGCGATCCAGAGGCTGTAGGTACATACGGGTACCATGTACAGAAGCACAACAAGGGTGCAAAGGCCAAATATCCACAGGGAGGTCCTCGCGTTGGACCCTGGAGGAGCGACGGCGCCCCGTTAGTCCTACGGGCGGTTGTGGACCTGAGCAACCGGGGGTTGCCTGGCAGGCTCCACCCCCGTATGGGGTGTGAGCAGGGGCGTGGGCTGTTGGTCCACTGGTGGAAGGGGTCTTCCCTCCCCCAAAATATGGCAAACACCGTTGGGGAAGGCCACGGTGTAATTTGGCTCATCAGGTGGCAGGCGGCGAGGGGCTGCCTGCCTTGGGATCGCCCGTAAGATAACCCACCATGTTGGCATATTTGTAATGCTAATAAACCTGCAGCAGTTTTCTCCACAAAGAAGGTGTCTTGTCTGGTTATTTCTCTAGGAGAGTGCTGTATGGTGGGGTGGCGAGTGTTGCCGATATTGGCACTATTCCCTGTGCCTCGCACGCAGTCATGGCAGTGTGGCGAGGCCCAGGGAAGTGCGTGCCTTCACTTATTATTTCCAGACCTGCACATCATTGCGAGGTCTTGGGCCTCGCAGCGCTACATCACAGTCTTAGAGGTGCGGGGCCCCATGTTGGTCGGCTGGGCAGGGGGCCCTGGGCAGCTGCCCACACTGCCCATGCCTAGCGCCGGCCCTGGTTGTGGGGGATGGGGGTGACCGCGCCCCCCTCTTGACTCCGATGTGACGCAGAAGAGGGTGACTTCATACACACGGGCTGGGGATGCGACAGACTGGCACCGTTCTGGATGAGTGTCACCTCCTGTCTAAGCTCGATCCAGGGCTTGAGGAACCCGATGGACTCTAAACTCGTTCTGCTACACACAAGCAAAGACTTGGACAATAATAGATATAAATGGGCACTACTTCAACTGGGGCTTTTACTCGCCAAACAAGATATAGCTCAACATTGGAAACATGTGGTTCCTCTGTCGGTGGGGGAGTGGAAAAAGGGTCTAGACCACTGTATGGGTATGGAGAGATCGATGTGGTTGTCCTCAGAAATATAACAATATTTGGCAAGTGTGGGCTGATTACAGGGGGCTACACTTAGAGCCAATATGATCTGCAGTTGAGAATCTAGGTGTAGAAATCAGGAACTATGGAGAGTGTGAATTCAGCGGAGAACTTCACGAGGTTCCATCCTGAATAGAACTATTTGGGGGTGTGGGCTCGCAGATGGGGTGAAACGGGAAGGTTGGGGATGCAATGTCCGACTACTGTTGGTCGTTTCTTTGTTTTGTGACTTAAAAGAAAAACCTGAACTCTTGGGGCACTGCGTTGCCAGATAACCTGAAGATGTCAATGAATTGTGTCTTTAAAAAAAAAAGAAAAGGTCAACATTCCAAATATGCAGCCAGACCAGTGACCATATGTGAGCAACCCTCTACCCCCAGATACCCTCAGGTGAATTTACCCTGGGACTCTGGACTATTGCTAGTCTCTGGGGCCTTCAGTTGTAATAACAATAGGACAGCCAGTGTCTGTTGCCTTAATTTTTAATGACGATAGGTCTTCCACCTTCTGCAGGTGTCTGTGACCTTCACTTTTAATGAGAACAGAATTATGACCTTCTGCCAGTGTCTCAGGCCTGCAGTTTAAATGACAATGAGACATTGACCTACTGTCCGTGACTGCGACCTTCAGTTTTAAGGACAACGGGGCTTTGACGTGCCGCCAGTGTCTGTAGCCTTCCGTTCTAAAGGCAATGGGGTGTTAGAGCTAGTTTCTTGTTTATGGGTACCGTTGATGTAGATGTATAGTCAATGCAGCAGGTCGATGTAGAGGTTACAGTTAATGACAAGCTAACGCCACCACATGTGTTTGCCTTGCTGCCAGTCTCTGGGGCCCTCAGTTTTAAAGACAACGGGACTTAAATCATCTGCCAGTGCCTAGCACCTTCATTTTTCATGAGAATGAGACATTAACCCTTTGCAGGTGTCTGACACCTCCATTTTTCATGACAATGGAACTTTTAGCTGCTGCCGGTGTCACGATGATGGGACTTATGCCTTCTGCCAGTGCCTGAGACCTTCAAGTTTTTTTTTTTATGGCAACGGGACTCTGACCTGCTGCCGGTGTCTGGGACCTTCAGTTTTAATGAAGATGAACTTTGATCTGTAGTCAGTGTCTGTGACCTTCATCGTTGATGACCTTTGATCTTCTGCCAGTGTCTGGAACCTTCATTTTTATGACAATGGATGTTTGACGTGCTGCTAGTGATTGGGGCCTTTAGTTGTAAAGACAATGGGGTGCCCGATTGCTAGCTTCATGTTTCTGGGTAGGGTTGATGTAGCTCTATAGTCAAAGCAGCGGTCGATGGAGTGGTTAATATCCTCTGTCGCTGACTTTGGCATGCACTTGGTAGCCTAAAAGTCCAGCAGTCATTGCTGAGGCTCCTCATGTATCCGCATGAAGGAAACTGTGCTCACGTCCGATTGGGACCGAAAGGAGAGTTGACAGAGCCCGCTCCTGTGAATAAGAGGGTACAACTGGAATGTACTCTGGCCCCTACACTTGTTTCTTTGTGTAGTAACCAGTTTGTAGAGTTTCTTGACAACCCTGCGATGATGGACCAAGGTTAGTTGGTGTCAAGATGGCAACTCTTTTGTTTGCAGATGATACGCTACTGGCTTTGCATATGCCAGCACGCCTACCGGTGCCGCTAAATACGCTCTCAAATTCATACAGGCTAAAGTGATTGATGGTTAATACGACAAGGCCAAATGCCTGTTTGCACCAGCAAAGCCTTCTTGGTGATGCCATCATGGACAAGTATCAGACTTTGACTACCTGCGTATAAGATTCGGCTGCAAGGGGAAGCGGACAAAGCAAATGTGTAATAGTAATAAGGCGCTGGTCCAGCATGCAGGGTCTGCTGTGCATTTCACAGATTGAGTGCGAGCTAAGTGTCTCACCAGCACTTAATGTATATAAGGTGCAAGCACTGCATGCTGCCCTTCTCAGGTCAGATACATGGGAGGTCACAAACGCATTTTTCACCTGTAAAAATAATTTGTTTGCCAAAGATCCCCCTGCATCTGGGCTGAAAGACGTTATAGCCGTAGCAAGGTTGGGAGCGCTTCCATATTGGGCCATACTGTGCAACACACACGCATTACAATTATATGAGAAAGCTTTTAACAATATGTTGCTCCAGTAAGATGGAAGAAACCTAGGCTGCTGTGAACATGTAAGTTAAATCCTATGGGGTTTTTGTCCTTGCAAAATCATGTGTAACACCAGAAGTGATCAAGGCTGGATCCCTGCACATTATAAAATCTGCATATTGCACCTGAGTTCATTTGATCCAGGAGAGCAAACCTGTCACAGGCAGGGTCATTGAGTATTTCTTGATGCTTAAAACTCTGCCTTATCTATATAACATTATCTATAAAAAAGAACACCCAATGGCAAACAAAATCTTTATACTCAATTTCATTTGGGCCTACTCCCATTACCATTGCTCACCCAGTCATAGGAACAATCGTTTAACAAGATTGGTTATTGTGTTGAGTGTATTGAATCAGAAAATTATTTTCTGTCTCCAGTCCTTGCTATGATATTTTCAGGAACAAATGGCTGGTACAATTTCTGAGGGAATATTGTGAAAGCAATCATGAGAACATGCTGAGACTGGGTAAACCTGACTCATCCACTTTGATTTCCTTTGACATTTCCTTCTATTTATTTGCTGCCAGGAGGATTCGCAGCAGCTCACTTAAATCTGAGTTTAAAAAATATTGAATCTTGGATATGCGTCTATAAAGGAATTTTGGAAGCTTGTATTATTATGCAATTTTATTGTTATTCACTATGTTATTATGTTTCTGGGTGTCATGCACAAACTACTTGAAATAAACATACTTGACTGACAAGTAAATCCTTATAGGTAGTGCATCCAAAGGGTGTTTCCATCCATAGCCATGGCTGCCTCCCCCTTCCACAAGGACACTTGTGGTCCTCCTGCAGCCTCACAGGCATCTGACCTGTTATCCTGGTAGGAAGGCAGCGTGGCAGCCCCCTTCCTTGTAAAATTGATCAAGTACTCCATATATTACTCACCACCATGTTTGTGTCCTGTGTATTGCAGAGAGGGTGTCTTCAGGGTGAAGGGTACCCTACAAAGGACACAATGACCTCTGCACAAAATAGCAGTTCCTCTTCATGTTGTCTTTGCCTTTTTTGTGCTTATGACATCCCTGTGCCTTTACTCAACATAATGCATAGATTTCTGGTGGAGTGGGACCAAAATGCATCCACATTCTGCCAGCCATAATAGAACCGCTGCCCTGCAAAAATATCTGAGCTCTCCGCCACCTCAGTGTTAGGTTGCATCCCCAACCAAAAGGAGGTCTCCTTATTCAGGGTGACTGAGCCAAGAATCCCAGAGAGCACATTTGGTACCTGACTCTAAACCTCCCTTGAAAATGCCTAATAAGAAAGTCTTCAAAGATGCACTCCTCTGGGGTTGGCCGCAACATTGAACCGCGAAGAACGCTTAGACTTTGGTTGACCCCGGCCTGCAGCCAGTGACTGCACAGCTAGTGCGTTTGAGCAAATTACTTGCACCTCATTTCACCTTTGAGACCAAGCTCAGTTCACCAAGCTAGAGAGGCACTTGACAGGAGCAGAACCTTTGTGTTGCAGCTTCCTTTAAGGTCAGAATCAGGCCTAAGACGCGGGTGCAGCCTGCTATTGAAGAACAGGAAGCTGTAGTGCCTGGTGTGGAAAGGGCAACCCCCTAACAGGAAGTACAAAAATAAGACCCTGATGACTCAACTCTGCAGAGAGATCTTAATTGATCTTCCCAGGAGTTGTGCACAAGTCTTAAAGGCCTCACAGCCACTTGGTTAGAGGTGAACTGAAGGGCATCTTTGCAACTAGAGTATCGAGGACCGGCAACAAACATTAAGGACTGCAAGTGTGCTGAGCCTGTTTAATCCCTCATCTGCCCTACACTCTTCATGACTTTATAGGATTCTGCAACAGTCTCATTTTATATGAGATGGACGCCAAGATACTTCTTCTTCATCCCAGAGCGTATAGTAGTGTCTCCATGCTGACCTAATTCCCAAAGATTTTTAAGTCTGGAATTAGCCAAGACCTTTTGGGTTTACTAAAATTATATATGTAATATATTTACATATAGCGGCATTCAGCCAGTTATCTATATCCATTCGTCAGTCATTGAGTCATTTACAGTTTTCTTCCACCCACTCAAGCATACAGCAGTGTGCAGTTGGACCCACGCATTTCAGCCATGTGAATCTTCACTGTGAGTGTCTGCATTCTGCTCTTTCACAAGGAGAGCATCCACGCACAAAATATTTCTTGCCATTTTTGCTTTTAGCCAATGTCTATTTTCTGATTGGCAAAGGCCCAGCAGCTTCCCTAACAATAAAGTTTTGCAAAACCATGACAAAACAAAACAAGCATTGGCAAAGAGAAAATGCTATACAATACCAATGGGGTGTACCCTGGATGATATCCTCACAAGGGGCTGGGGTAACCAGCAAACTATAAAATCAACAAAGTGCCCCTCGTACATTGAATACATCTATTAATAATTTTACATTTCATGTTACATTATTCAAGGAAGGAGGAAATTATTTTGATTCTTCAATGCTTCCTACTTAAAAAAACATAAATACAACAATACAAAACATATGGAGAAAGTAAAAAAAATATATATATTTACTAAAAAAACAAAGGTTACAGGGTCGTTATAGTTAGCAAATAGAATTTAAACAACCTTAGACATTTGAGATGTCAACAGTGAAGTCATCAGTGATGTCACTGACCATGTCATGAGTGATGCAATATGTGAGGTCATAAGCAGTGCATTGCGGGGGTGCAAGTTATAGTTAACTCAGGTAACTATAACGGCTGAATTTCTCTGATTTTGTACGAGTGAAATTTCAGTCTAACTGTAACGTCCCTGTAACCTTTGTTTTTTTAGTGAATTTCTAAAGCTGTTTATATTCTATTTGCTAACTATAACGTCCCTGTAACCTTTGGTTTTTTTGGTGAATTTCTAAGGTTTTTTATCGAGCAGTTGCGTTTGCAGAGTGGTGGAGAAAGGGAGCTGGGTCTCCGACCAGCTCTCAAGAATTCCATTGAGTAGGGCTTACAGGAGGTGCCAGGAGGGCTTCTTGGCCCCCAAGGTCCCTCTGGAGCCAAGGGGACTTTATCCCCCAACTAGTAGTGCACCAGGAGGCACGTTCACAGAGTAGTGGAGAAAGGGGGCATGGCCTCTGACAACTTCTCAGCAATCCTGCTGTGTGGGACTTACCAGAGGTAACAGGAGGCATAGTTGGCCCCCCCGGACGTCCTTGGGGCCAACTACCCTTTCCTAAAATTTAAAAAAAAATTGTAAGCCGGCAACTTGCCAGAGGCCCCGCCCCCTTTCTCCACTACTCTGCAAACGCGCCTCCTGGCGCACTCTTCGCTACTGATGTTCCTTAGGGGCCAACTAGCACACCTATTACCTCCAGTAAGCCCCACACAGTGGGATTTCTAAGAGGTGGTCGCAGACCACGCCCCTTTCTACACCACTCTGCAAACGCGCCTCCTGGCGCACTACTATTTGGGGGATGAAGTCCCCTTGTCTCTTGAGGGTCTCTTGGGGCCAACTAGCCATCCTGTTACCTCCAGTAAGCCCCACACAGCTGGATTGCTAAGAGGTGGTCGGAGGCCACAGTTCCTTTTTCCACCACTCTGCAAACGCGCCTCCTGGTGCACTGCGGCTTGGGGGATAAAGTCCACTTTAGTCCTGAGCCCCTCAGGATGCAAGGGGACCTCATCACCCCCACAAGCAGTGCACCGAGAGGTGCGTTTGCAGAGTGGTGGAAAAAGGGGCATGGCCTCCGACCACCTCTCAGCAATCCCACTGTGTGGGGCTTACTGGAGGTAACAGGTGGGCTAGTTGGCCCCTAAGGACACTCCGGAGCGAAGAGTAGTGGAAAAAGGGGGTGAGGCCCCCCTTCCCTTTATCCTTTTGGGCCTCAGGGACCCCATCCCACAGGGCCTGACCCTTAAAAAAAAAAAAAAAAAGGGAGGGTAGGGGGGTAGCCCCCCCCGAGGCCGATTTCAGCCCCGGTGACGCCATGCCCCGGAGCCCGGCCATTTAAAAAAATCATTTTTCAAGGGAGGGGGGCCATGTGGCCCCCCTCCTGAGGCCATTTTCGGCCCGGGGGACCCCATCGCCCGGGGCCAGGCCTTACCCTTTTTAAAAAATTGGGTAGTGGGGCCTGCGCTGCCTCCCTATCCGGGCCGATATTGCCCCGGGGACCCCATCCCCCGGGGCATGATCACGTCATTGGGGACAGCGGGGGGAGCCTCAAGGCCCCCGCGATTCCTGCCGGCTCCCCGCCTCCTGTGGGATCAGGCATTGCCTTTGGGGAGAGGGAGCTGAAAACATGCAGCTCCATCTGCCCAAAAGCAATTCTGCTCCACTTCATGGAAGCTAGAGCATTTTTCATGCTCTTGCTTCCATGAAGTGAAGCAGTGTTTCCTATGGCTTGGCGGGAGCAGTGCTCCCGCCAAGCCATAGCAAACTGCAGTGTCCCGGGGTGGGCACCCTGGGACATTGCTGGAGCGGCCCTGGAGGGTGGCGGTCCCCAGGGCCATAGAGGGGACCGCGCTGCCCCCCTCCCATCCACTTTGGAGCCCAGGGGAGGTATTGGTCCCCGGGGCCAGGGGTCCGCAATGGACCGCCAACTTTACCTAATTTGTGCCCCGGGGAGGTGGGGCTCCCCGGGGCTGTGGGGGGCCACATGGTCCCCCGCATTACAATACATTAGCCCCAGGGAGGTGTCGGTCCCCTGGGCTGCAGGGGGGCCACATGGCATCCCACATTTCAATACATTAGCCCCAGGGAGGTGGCGAACCCTGGGGATGTGGGGGCGCATTTGGCCCCCCGCATTCCAATACACTAGCCCTAGGGAGGTGGTGGTCCCCTGGGCTGCATAGGGCAGCAGGAGCCCCCACATGCTTTTTATTATACAATTAGCCCCAGGGAGGTGGTGGCCCCCGGTGCTGCGGTGGCCCACGCGGAACCCAAATTATTACTTCAGATTCCCCCGGGACCTGGCCCACCCGGGGGCCTAATCAAACAAAGCGGGGAGACCACTCTTCATTTTTAAAAAATATTTTGGGCGGGATTTGCGGATCCACCGCGATTCCTGCTGAAAATTAAAAAAAGAAAAATGCTATTTTTTGCCCTGGGGGTCCCTGTGGGACCCCCTGAATAGGCCCAGGGGTCAGGGTGTTTCTACCCTACCCCCGTTTCTTGTTTTTTCACGTTTTTTCTTGTGACTCGGTTCAACTGAGTCACAAGATGGCTGTCAACACTTCCTGGTTTGAAGTGCTGGCAGCCAATCAGATCTCAGGCACAAGATTGGGAGGGTTCGCAGATCCACCGTGGCCACAGTTGTATATCTGAGAAATCTTTAAATTTCTCAGGAACTACTGAACGGATTTACATCATTTAACAAAAAACGTGCTTTCTGAACCAAGAGCTACCTTTTTGCCAAATTTGGTGTAATTCCGTTTAGCAGTCCAGACTTTAGCCATGTCTAAAGTTTCCTAT
The DNA here is from genome assembly GCA_963921515.1 of Calotriton arnoldi. Lineage (NCBI taxonomy): Eukaryota > Metazoa > Chordata > Amphibia > Caudata > Salamandridae > Calotriton > Calotriton arnoldi. The sequence goes on along the minus strand of CAWUFW010006899.1, from coordinate 1,013,693 downwards.
AGAAATTAACATGAAGAACAAGCGTTTTGGGACCCCCCCTTTTTCTCAGCTCCCGCTTGACGAATCACCCCAAAACTTTCAACACAGCAGCTGAAGTGAATGGCGTATTAGTTTTGTAACTTTTGCAAAGATTCATCAAATGACGCCAAAGATATTGGCAAATGCAAAAATGCTTTTCCTATAGAAACGAGGTCCTAACTATAACTACCTACTGTCAAATGTCAGGAGTATATATATATGTGTATAAGGCTCGGACGAGCCGAAACGCGTAATGGCGACGAGAGAGGAACAATAAAAGAATTTGCACTGATCCTGGGTCTGTGTCCGTTGTTGGATGGATGTATCCTGTTTGAAGCGGAGAAAAACACGTAATATATATATATATATATATATATATATATATATATATATCACCAACTGCCCAGAAGCTTGAGGCCGCACACCGCTGCAGGTAGGTCAGCAAATCTTTATTGAACAAGCAGGCAACTTCCCATCCCGTATTCAGTCCCTGGCCTGACGCGTTTCAGAGAGTCTGTCTCTTTCTTCAGAGGCCGCTTTGAAAACCCAGGCAATCTCGTACTGGTTTTTCAAAGCGGCCTCTGAAGAAAGGGACAGACTCTCTGAAACGACATGTGATCAAGGCCGGTTTACCGGCCGAAACGCGTCATGGCGACATGGTGATTGCTGAATAAAATCATCAAAACGTATTTTGGGTCCACTCTTGCCTTATTTCGTGGATGAAGTGTTGGGCAAGCCTGCAGCCATATATATATATAACTTTATCCTCTGTTCAACTTCTTCCGATTCTGGCGAAAACAGACACGGCCCACACTATATGTGCAGTAGATGTCCTTCTTTATTTGTCAGCCATTACGCGTTTCGGTCCATCCGGACCTTGATCACCTATAGACTGACTCTTTGAGTGAGGTCGGGGTGAACATGCTGTGGCTGATAGTTTGGTTAACAAGATACCGACTGATCAATAATGATTTATTTCAACCCTCAGGGGATGGTAAATAACAGCAGATGGCATCATAATACTAAGGGATTTGAGCTCTGTTCCACTCGTTTGGTTGTAGTACCCCTGAATGGTTGGACCTCTATCAAGTCCTGAGGATGATCTCCATGTGTTGCTAAGTAGGGTACCGAAACGTCTGCACTAAACAAGATTTTGAGGGCAGTACTGAATCTGGAGGAAGGAAGATATCCAAGATCTAGTTTTCAAAACCTTCAGGGCTGGACGTCTTGGACATTATATCACTTAGCCCTTGGGTTGGCTTCCTTTATATATACAATTTTTTTAACCTTGTTCATATGTTTAATATTCTTGCAATTGTGTTTTTTAGTAGGAAGTGGTGATGGGGTTCCATTGTCCCACTTGGAAGGGGACATAAATAGGGTACTTGTACACTAAACTCTTTTTCTAAATTAAAGCATTAAATAATAAAAATAACTCCCTCCTTCTGTGAATTATGTAACATGAAATGTATAATTATCAATAGGTTTATTTAATGCCCAAGGGCACTTTGTTGATTTTGAAAGAGAAAAGACTAGCAGACAAAGCCATATCTATAGACTTTGCCAATGATTGTTGGGATTGCTGCAAGACGTTCTTGAGCTTTCCAAATTATTTGAAAGAGAGTCTCCTAGACAGCAATAAGCCTCTTATATCTCATCCAGGAGGTGAGCGCTGTAGGGACAAAACTCTTGACAAGTATTGCAAATGTTCAACTTTTTATGTCAGGCCCAACTTTTTAATTCGAGCCCTCTGTCTTTCTGTTGTGCTTTGGCTATTTCGTGAGAGTGCTTCCCATGTTTGCTGATGTTTACCAGCTGAGCAAAGGACTTCGCTGTCCAGCGGCTTTCCCATATTGCACAATGATCTATAGTCAAGAGTAGTTGCCTTCACCTCATACCATGCTACCGCAAGACTAATGGCTGAGGGCCACTTACCGCTCGTACTAATGCACTGACAGGACCCTTTCACCCCTGCCCCTGGCCAGGTGGCATACTTCTGTCCCTGCATTATGGAAGCTGCTGACTGAACACTAACTCCAGACTTTACTTCTCCTAGTGTGTGAATTGTATTACTGCCTGTGTGTGGCATGTCCTACATAGTGGGAAACTGTGTGCATTATTAATGGTGTCCTGTAAAGGACACAATCACATCTGCACCAAGTAATAGTACTAATAAAGGCTGTCAAATTGAGCCAGTATCATACACTTCATGTGGACGGTGAGAAAGAGCTCTGCCCAGAAGCACAGGTACGTTGTTTGCCTAGAACAGAATTCTGCAAGTTGTTGTTTCCCTCACGGCCAAGACTATGGTTAGGACCAAGGAAGACGAGAGACCTTCTCTGGAAGAAGTAGGAGCCGTGCCAGTGTGAACAAGAGCAGTCTTAACCTACAAGGTAAAGAGCAAGACCTGTCTGACTGAAGCCTGTGTGGAGGCCATCTTGAGGATTTGAGCTAATACGTAGACACAGTACTCTTGGGTGGAACTAGACCGAAGGCCATCATTGTGACCAGGGAGTTGAGAACCTGAAGGAAGTAGTGCAGGACTGTGAGTAATGTCAGCGTGTCTAACATCCTGAACTTTGTGGGGCACCATATTTTCACCTTACGGCAGAACAGTGGCCCAGAAGTGTGTTCTCATTGGGCTATGTCTTAGCGCCATAGCATGTTGTCTCATCTTTATCACTCTGATTTCAGATCTAGCTTAACCATTCATGTAGCCCATACTTCTCAGTGTCATACCATCCACACCGTCTCATCTTGCAGCACTCCAGTGTTGACTGCCACCCTAAAATGAACCGGACCATGGTGCATTTTTGCTCCGGAAGTATTGTTGTCGCTCCACTGAAACTACTTGCAAACACCGCAAGATAACGTCATGTAGCTATCCTATAATAACAGTTGGCCTAGAAAGTTCTCCGCCTGCCTTCAAGGTTTTCACACAAAGGTGTAGTGTGCTCTGTGCGTCTGCACATCTCAGCTAAATGGAATTAGCATTTGGAATACACGTCTGAACTGCAGTGATTTCCCATTAAACTGTATTCTTGACATCGTGAGCAGACTGCTGAGTAATCCACACCTACTGGTTACTATTTTGGTGTTTTGTCAACCGAAATCATATCTTTTTTCTGACTTCACGGCTCTGGCGGAGTGCTTAATTTGAGCCGGTTGTTTCCGGTGCTCGGCACCGGCGCTTAATTCTCAACGCTGGCACTAATAACAGTGCACCACATGGTGGTGCTGTCTGTATAATTTTGAGATGACTACAACAGTGTTTAATAATTCAATATAAATTGGAAATGAATGAAGCCTGTCTCCCACCTCATTCTTATTGCTTTTGGGTGCTTAGAATAGTCTTAATTATCACACTTGTCGGAGTGTGATGGTTAGTAGTTGTGTTGGTAGCCACTGACAGGGGCAATGGGTGGTGCAGGCTGCTTTGGACTCTTGCGAAGGGCCAGGGCACTTATGTTTTTTTTTACAAATTAAGCACTGCTCTGACGGCTCTTTGATTAACTGTGGCTACCTTAAATGCTGTGATGGTTGTGTTTTTTCGAGTGCTTTCAGCAAGTGAAGTCCGAGTTGTATGAATCACATTAACTTCACTCAAAACAATGATATGATTCAGTTCTCCTGATTTTTTGGGGAAAATTAATTGCACACAAGAGAAAATGAATTCTTGTTCCTGCAAGGTTGTGTTATTGTGCGCTGTATTGTAATAGTACTTGGGTGAGCGATATTTGTTCTTATCATTCACTTGTTTTTTCTCATTTCCTTTCACTACTCTGCAGTGTAAGGGAACAGTTAGGCAGCCGGAGTAGGGTCTTTTCTTTTTCCCCTTCTTGTGAATGTGACCTACAGCGTTCTGTTGATAATCCCTCCTTTGGAGATTCTAAAAGAATTGTATTGAGTGTTGATATATTTAATCCCTTTAAGTCTAGAGCCTGAAAACTGCAGGGTATTTCTTTATAAATAACAAGTCTAATAAGATAGTCTTTCAAAGTAGATATATATGTTTCTCAATATATTCATTTTTTATGTAATTTCCCTTCTAGGGTATTGAACAGTTGAAGGACTCTCTAAGGTGGGAGTCGTGGAGACAATTAATAGCTAAGTTGGAAAATGACCTGCCAGGAGTACTTGGACTAAGGGCCTCATTACGATGTCGGCAGTTCCGCCCGAACATTTACGAAGCGACCAAACACTGTTCGGCCGGAGTCCCATTGACATCTATAGGAGTCTGTGTTCTGCCCGACAACACAGTCTCCTATGGGGAAATGGGGTGTGTGCGGAAAACCCTGCATCCTGTCGCGGGCACCCCATTGTGCCAGCCACACAGTGCAAGGTGTTACAGGGGGGGTCCCTTAGGTACCCCCTCGGACTCAAACCAGAGGCTGCAAGGTAAATGGGGACCTGCCAGGAGCCCCCAAAGTCAGTTTACAACAGTCTTTTCGTGTCGGACAGGCCGACTCAGAAAGGCTGTTGGAAATCAGCATTGGAATCGCTCGTCGGAAACGCTGTCCATAGAGCTGTACGATGCATTTCCAACTGACATGAATACTCCGAGAGCCCGTCGGAACTGATTCGGAAAGACTGTGCGGTTTACACTCTGACCGGTACCAACGTAATCGGTCGGGCAGATTGTAAACAGACCGAGTCGGTCAGAAGCGTTCCGACACGGTCAAGGAGATTCCAACTGTTGGGAGGACGTTTTCCGCCCGACATCGTAATGAGGCCCCATGTGTTTAAAGTTCTGATACTTGGTGCCTCTGAGTCCTTTTCTTCAGTCCCAGCAGTCATTAAGGAGTTATGGGAGAGGAATCTGGACCATAAGGTGATTCTTGTTGTTTTCTTTCCGCATCAAGACCCCATTTCCCTTTCCTCCTGCTTGTGTGATGACAATCACTATGATTTTGTGGTTGCGATCTCAGAAGGGATGAGACTTGTGGATCCTTCAGCTTTCCAGCGAGAACAGCTCATCTTCATAGAGCATAAGATTAGAGCTTATTCCACATTCTGCCTCTGTTTCTGGCATTTGGGAGATGTGGCGGGTGGACCATGTCCCTAAGTACTATTCCCACAGAATCACCACTTCCGGTGATCTGGTGGATCTAGTGTCTTCAACTGTCCTGTAGGTATCTCTCTCACTGAAAACTCTGACCGCAACCAGACAGTTCTGGGATATGGGCCGGAAAAGCTTGGTACCTCTAAGCATGGACAATCGACCAGCTCAAGCATCAGTACTCTCATGGACCTGAGTATTGATTATAAGATCAATTTGGCCCGTATGCTGCCTATCCACTGTACTGTTCCCAGGGTCTTAAACAGTGAACATTGGATATCCTGTGTCCTTCCTTACACCAAATGCTGGGACTTTTGGTGGAAACCTCTATTAATTTTGGGTTGCGTTTATGAGGGACTGGATAGGGGAACATTTTTGACATGAGACCTAATATTCCATATCCAAAGGCTGTCATTCTGCCTAGGACTCAATTTTATTTATATTGTAGCTCCCTAACATAAAAGCACTAGAAAAGTAATTAGGGTCATATTTTGGTCATAACAGGTGTTCGATATTTATGTTTTTTTGTATTGTCCCTATTTTTAATTGCTCTACTTTCCTATATGACAAATATAAAAGGCCTATTATGTTTTAGAACAGATAGCTCTGTCTTGAAATTGAGCTTGTTGAGTGCAATTACTTGTGCTATTCAGTATCTGTCCCTTAACCAGCCCCTGAAATAACTCTATATACATTTTCTTCATCACCTTTCAGTGGTCCAGTACACAGTTTATGTAATATTTTATCCAATTTGGAACGCTGTAGTACCTTCGTCGTTTAGGTTATAACTCCAAATTATAGTCAGGGCCATTGGAAAAACAGAATTGAGTTCCACAGGCACTTCCTGCATTAACATGAAATTGACAACCCCACGTACCCTTTTAGCCTGGAGAGAGGAGATGGAAAAATAGGGATTGGCAGAAAGTAGTGCTCTACGTAGGGAAGAACGTTGAGGACTGCAGCAAAAGCCAACGCCATGGAATGGGATCTTCTCCTTGAGTCCTTTAAAGCACTAGAATTACCTACCATTTAGCACGTTCTGACAACTCTCTTAGATTAAGCGCACGGGATGCATGGGGAGAAACACATCATACTATGCCTATGCTTTAATCCCACACACGACGGAAACGCAGGCAATAGCATGCATAGCAATTCTGGCGAGGACGGACATAACCAGACTTCCGGACCCAAGATCTCTGACACGCTGCATCACTCAAGTAGCACGCAAATGTCATACAATGAAAGTAAGCGCAGAAGTTACAGTTCCTCCACTTGATGCGCAGTCTTAGGTGCACCCGCTGGATAGGGAGGGAGGGAGGGGGTTGATATTGCTGTTCATTTGATATGCTAAGCAGGGTTGTTCTAGCAGACACTGATATCATTTACTAATGTGTATGGCAATAATTATACACATCGCAATGGAATGATGTTATACCCAATGCAGGATCCGTACTTTTATGATGTGCTGCGCTCTCTTACACTTGAAATGGTATATATATATATATATATATATATATATATATATATATATATATATATCCTTCCACACTCCTTCCCTTCCAAAAGAAGTCGAGCCCACACAGTCCATGAAAATAATCATTGCTTTAATGTCACCACGGCATGACGCGTTTCGGCGCAATGCCTTTCTCAAATGCCGCAAAAATAAGTGAACATTTCAAAAGTTCCCACATTTAAATGCCAATTGCCTCGCTGCGATTGGTTGAGGCTTTTCAGCAGGCAGGGGGGGATTGACGCAGACTCGGCCATCCAAATCCGCCCGAAGCAGGCACACAACGTCAGTGCTTCCCAAGTGGGCGGTGTCTGCTTCGTCCCTCTACCAGCCTGGATCTTGCTGTGGAAAACAATGATTTCCTGGGCTTTCATCTCACCACAGAGACTCCTGTAATAACCCTGGAAGCGTCACTTAGGTAAGCGCGCTGTCTCTGTGAAATTACAGTCCAACCAATGTCAGCAGGGTCAAATTGCAGGGCTGTGGCGGTTCGGCGTTACCAAAACGTTTTCAGTTTTACCAACAGTGCCACTACCTCCACCGAACTGCTTAGAGATGGGGGCTCCAGTGTGCTCGTGGCCACACACAACATAACCTTCCACACTCCTTCCCTTCCAAAAGAAGTCGAGCCCACACAGTCCATGAAAATAATCATTGCTTTAATGTCACCACGGCATGACGCGTTTCGGCGCAATGCCTTTCTCAAATGCCGCTGAAAATAAGTGAACATTTCAAAAGTTCCCACATTTAAATGCCAATTGCCTCGCTGCGATTGGTTGAGGCTTTTCAGCAGGCAGGGGGGGGGATTGACGCGGACTCGGCCATCCAAATCCGCCCGAAGCAGGCACACAACGTCAGTGCTTCCCAAGTGGGCGGTGTCTGCTTCGTCCCTCTACCAGCCTGGATCTTGCTGTTGAAAACAATGATTTCCCGGGCTTTCATCTCTCCACAGAGACTCCCGTAATAACCTTGGAAGCGTCACTTAGGTAAGCGCGCTGTCTCTGTGAAATTACAGTCCAACCACTGTCAGCAGGGTCAAATTGCAGGGCTGTGGCGGTTCGGCGTTACCAAAACGTTTTCAGTTTTACCAACAGTGCCACTACCTCCGCCGAACTGCTTAGAGATGGGGGCTCCAGTGTGCTCATGGCCGCACACAACATAACCTTCCACACTCCTTCCCTTCCAAAAGAAGTCGAGCCCACACAGTCCATGAAAATAATCATTGCTTTAATGTCACCACGGCATGACGCGTATCGGCGCAATGCCTTTCTCAAATGCCGCGAAAATAAGTGAACATTTCAAAAGTTCCCACATTTAAATGCCAATTGCCTCGCTGCGATTGGTTGAGGCTTTTCAGCTGGCAGGGGGGGGGATTGACGCGGACTCGGCCATCCAAATCCGCCCGAAGCAGGCACACAACGTCAGTGCTTCCCAAGTGGGCGGTGTCTGCTTCGTCCCTCTACCAGCCTGGATCTTGCTGTGGAAAACAATGATTTCCCGGGCTTTCATCTCACCACATAGACTCCCGTAATAACCCTGGAAGCGTCACTTAGGTAAGCGCGCTGTCTCTGTGAAATTACAGTCCAAACACTGTCAGCAGGGTAAAATTGCAGGGCTGTGGCGGTTCGGCGTTACCAAAACATTTTCAGTTTTACCAACAGTGCCACTACCTCCGCCGAACTGCTTAGAGATGGAGGATCCAGTGTGCTCGTGGCTGCACACAACATAACCTTCCACACTCCTTCCCTTCCAAAAGAAGTCGAGCCCACACAGTCCATGAAAATAATCATTGCTTTAATGTCACCACGGCATGACGCGTTTCGGCGCAATGCCTTTCTCAAATGCCGCGAAAATAAGTGAACATTTCAAAAGTTCCCACATTTAAATGCAAATTGCCTCGCTGCGATTGGTTGAGGCTTTTCAGCTGGCAGGGGGGGATTGACGCGGACTTGGCCATCCAAATCCGCCCGAAGCAGGCACACAACGTCAGTGCTTCCCAAGTGGGCGGTGTCTGCTTCGTCCCTCTACCAGCCTGGATCTTGCTGTGGAAAACAATGATTTCCCGGGCTTTCATCTCACCACAGAGACTCCCGTAATAACCCTGGAAGCGTCACTTAGGTAAGCGCGCTGTCTCCGTGAAATATATATATATATATATATATAATTTAAATTTAACAGACACTATATTAAATAAAGCTGAAGAACAACTCCTGACATTAGGACTATCATATTGTCCGGAAAGTTCTTTTAATTATGCAGCAACCAGAGTTGACGTATATAAGAGCGTGCGAAAACTAAAAATAAAAAAGTATTTTATGTTGCAAAATACTGCTAAACATAATACCAAAGAAAGGAGTGTTACAAAAACTCAAGAACAAATAAACATCATACCTGACAATTCAGTGGATGTAACCACAGAATCAACGAATTTGGATGCGGACGATCAAAGATTATTACAAGATATGCAGGATTTAATGAATGAGGAAGCGTCATTAAGTCAGAGCATTGAAAACATTGAAAGTTTAGGTGTAACATACAGGCCAGTCACTACTCCATTTAAACCAGTTTCCACCTTTAATCCCATTTTGCTAAAGGATACAATCGATGCGTTCCATGACAAAGTGGTAGGTGGTTTAAAGAACCTCAACCGCAAGATACTTAATACCAACAGGAAAAAGATCAACAAAAGGGAGATACAATATCAGCAATTAATGACTAAGCTCAAAAATAACAGTGAGATAGTAGTCAGAAACGCAGATAAAGGCGGAAACGTTGTTTTATGGAAAAAAGAGGAATATATCAAGGAGGCTATGTCTCAACTAAATGACACTTCATGTTATTGCCGTAGTAACCAACAGGCGTTTAACAATATTCGCAGCATTTATGCAATGAAATTAGTGGCCTGGAAAAATGCAGGCTTATTGTCAGTGGATGAATACAAATATTTAAGGATTGATAAACCTGTGATTCCGATATTATACTTGATTCCAAAAATTCACAAGAATATAAACAAACCCCCTGGAAGGCCAATTATTTCTGCTAAAAAGAGCCTATTGGAAAGAACATCGGTCTATATTGACTTCTTCCTGCAGGAGCATGTCCAGCAGTTAAAATCTTATATACGTGACACAGGAGACTTTTTGGCAAAAATGCTGGATTTTAAGTGGCAAACGGACTATTTACTCATTACACTTGATGTTACCTCACTCTATACATCTATTCGACATATGGATGGCTTAAGGGCAATACAATTTTATTTGTCTCGTAGAGGTTCTAATTTCACCAGGCATACTGACATGTTGATTAAGATGACTGAATTTTGTTTAAATAATAACATTTTTCTGTTCCAAGGTTCACTATTTCAACAGTTAAGAGGTGTAGCCATGGGAGCCAGCTTCTCCCCCAGTTATGCATGTCTTCACATGGGCTGGTGGGAGGAGCTGGTTCTCATGAAGGAACACACCAAGTACATGAACCACAATGTCAAGGCCTGGTGGCGGTTTATTGATGACCTCTTCTTGGTGTGGCAGGGAACCCAGAAAGAAGCAGAAACATTTGTGAAAGATCTCAACATTAACCAACTCAATCTGCAATTCACTGCATCCATTAGTAAAACTACGGTTAACTTCTTGGATGTAGAGCTATACACAAATGGAGACAGATTAGAGACCAAACTTCACAGAAAAGCCACTGCTGGCAATGCAATTTTGCATGCCAGTAGTGCTCACCCGGGTCACCTAATACAAAGTATTCCCTACGGTGAATTGCTGCGGTTAAAACGAATATGCAGCAATGACCATGATTTTAAATTGGCACAAAATGATTGTATATCCAGATTTAAGGAAAGAGGCTACACCAAAAAATGTTTAGAGCTAGCCCTTACAAAAAGTAATTTGATATCTAGGGAGGTCTTATTGACTAAACAGAATTCGAATACAAGTGAACTAGCAAATGATGCTGAGAATTTTAGATTTATTTTGAAATTCAACAAACAAGAAAAGGCAGTCAAAAGCATCATAAATAGGAATTGGCATCTTATTCGTGCAGATCCGGTAATTGGGGGAGCTGTTCCGAAAAAACCTTCTATTACTTACAGTAAGGCTCCTTCAATGAAGGATGTCTTAGTCAAAAATGACCCCTGTTGTACACAAGTAAAAAACAGTACATGGTTAAATCAAAGAGCTGGGTTCCACAAGTGCAGGACTTGCAAAGCCTGTCAACACGGAGTAAATACTACATCCTATGAGACTCCGTTTGAGCATACATAAATTTGTATATGGGTCAATATGTATGTATTTATAACAAACAGGATTTATCCAGTTATTTATTTCTTTATTTGTATACATATTTATATATATATTTATATGTTTAGATAATGTGTTTATATGTATTTATACAATAATTATTTATATCTCCACATTACCTCCAAGATTAAAAGGTAAAGGACAAAGCAGTAATAAGATGGAATGACAAATAAGGAAAAAGAAAAAATAGACTTAGGTCATGTTTTAAAAAATTGTATTTTCACACGCTGCAATTCTTCTATGTCCATGATTTCTCAGTGTTACAAATTTATTCATATCACCCTCAGGATTCAAGGGGACTTAATCCCCCAACTTAAAACGAGCCACAGGGCGCGTTTGCACAGTGGTGAAGGGAGGGGGCGGGGCTTCAGGTGACATGTGTGCAAACAGGCCCCGTGGCTCGTTTTAAGATGGGGAATTAAATCCCCTTCAATTTAATGCATCTTCTCACACCCTAATATAAGTTTTGAAACACCCACTCTAAATTACAGACTGCCATTCTCAAAACCATACACACTCCAATACCAATAAGTACATACCCACTCACTGATTCTTAGGTCTACACACACACATCTACTCACTCACCCGTACAGTCACTCATACTTACAGTCACTCATTCGTGCACTCTACAAATGTCAATCCTATCCTATCCTATATATATATATATATATTTTTTTTTCCACCAAGGTCCAAGAACTTTTGAGAGCGCACACACGGCAAGCTGAACCACCTGGCTTTCACTTTCTGGCACAATCTTGCATCATTGTTCGCTGGTAACATATTACAGACCTGACGCGTTTCTAGGCTGCTGCCTTTCATCAGAGGTCGCTCTTGGAATGACTCACAAGCAGTTCTGGTATACTTATTTATTACTTGCACCTTGTTCTGGGGCCCACTAAGGCTGGAGAAAACATGCTTGGAAAGTGATGACGATAGCAGGACCTACTAAAGGTATTATTTGTTCTGGAGGGAACTACGGGACCCAGCATGCAATGAAAAAGTAAACCCACTGAGGGCGTGGCATGCTATAAATAAGTATACCAGAACTGCCTGTGAGTCATTCCAAGAGCGACCTCTGATGAAAGGCAGCAGCCTAGAAACGCGTCAGGTCTGTAACATGTTACCAGCGAACAATGATGCAAGATTGTGCCAGAAAGTGAAAGCCAGGTGGTTCAGCTTGCCGTGTGTGCGCTCTCAAAGTTCTTGGACCTTTGGTGGAAAAAATTATCACGCGGCAGTCCTGTCGCGGGGAGCAGCACCGTCCTTGATAATCAAAGGAAGCCGTGGGTCGGAACTGGATCCGGACCCATTTTGCGGCACGGCGAACTGTGGCGAGAATTACTTGCACCTTGTTCTGGGGCCCACTAAGGGTGGAGAAAACATGCTTGGAAAGTGATGACGATAGCAGGACCTACTAAAGGTATTATTTGTTCTGGAGGGAACTACGGGACCCAGCATGCAATGAAAAAGTAAACCCACTGAGGGCGTGGCATACTATAAATAAGTATACCAGAACTGCCTGTGAGTCATTCCAAGAGCGACCTCTGATGAAAGGCAGCAGCCTAGAAATGCGTCAGGTCTGTAACATGTTACCAGCGAACAATGATGCAAGATTGTGCCAGAAAGTGAAAGCCAGGTGGTTCAGCTTGCCGTGTGTGCGCTCTCAAAAGTTCTTGGACCTTTGGTGGAAAAAATTATCACGCGGCAGTCCTGTCGCGGGGAGCAGCACCGTCCTTGATAATCAAAGGAAGCCGTGGGTCGGAACTGGATCCGGACCCATTTTGCGGCACGGCGAACTGTGGCGAGAATTACTTGCACCTTGTTCTGGGGCCCACTAAGGGTTGAGAAAACATGCTTGGAAAGTGATGACGATAGCAGGACCTACTAAAGGTATTATTTGTTCTGGAGGGAACTACGGGACCCAGCATGCAATGAAAAAGTAAACCCACTGAGAGCGTGGCATGCTATAAATAAGTATACCAGAACTGCCTGTGAGTCATTCCAAGAGCGACCTCTGATGAAAGGCAGCAGCCTAGAAACGCGTCAGGTCTGTAACATGTTACCAGCGAACAATGATGCAAGATTGTGCCAGAAAGTGAAAGCCAGGTGGTTCAGCTTGCCGTGTGTGCGCTCTCAAAAGTTCTTGGACCTTTGGTGGAAAAAAATTATCACGCGGCAGTCCTGTCGCGGGAGCAGCACCGTCCTTGATAATCAAAGGAAGCCGTGGGTCGGAACTGGATCCGGACCCATTTTGCGGCACGGCGAACTGTGGCGAGAATTACTTGCACCTTGTTCTGGGGCCCACTAAGGGTGGAGAAAACATGCTTGGAAAGTGATGACGATAGCAGGACCTACTAAAGGTATTATTTGTTCTGGAGGGAACAAAGGGACCCAGCATGCAATGAAAAAGTAAACCCACTGAGGGCGAGGCATGCTATAAATAAGTATACCAGAACTGCCTGTGAGTCATTCCAAGAGCGACCTCTGATGAAAGGCAGCAGCCTAGAAACCCGTCAGGTCTGTAACATGTTACCAGCGAACAATGATGCAAGATTGTGCCAGAAAGTGAAAGCCAGGTGGTTCAGCTTGCCGTGTGTGCGCTCTCAAAAGTTCTTGGACCTTTGGTGGAAAAATTATCACGCGGCAGTCCTGTCGCGGGGAGCAGCACCGTCCTTGATAATCAAAGGAAGCCGTGGGTCGGAACTGGATCCGGACCCATTTTGCGGCACGGCGAACTGTGGCGAGAATTACTTGCACCTTGTTCTGGGGCCCACTAAGGGTTGAGAAAACATGCTTGGAAAGTGATGACGATAGCAGGACCTACTAAAGGTATTATTTGTTCTGGAGGGAACTACGGGACCCAGCATGCAATGAAGAAGTAAACCCACTGAGGGCGTGGCATGCTATAAATAAGTATACCAGAACTGCCTGTGAGTCATTCCAAGAGCGACCTCTGATGAAAGGCAGCAGCCTAGAAACGCGTCAGGTCTGTAACATGTTACCAGCGAACAATGATGCAAGATTGTGCCAGAAAGTGAAAGCCAGGTGGTTCAGCTTGCCGTGTGTGCGCTCTCAAAAGTTCTTGGACCTTTGGTGGAAAAAATTATCACGCGGCAGTCCTGTCGCGGGGAGCAGCTACCGTCCTTGATAATCAAAGGAAGCCGTGGGTCGGAACTGGATCCGGACCCATTTTGCGGCACGGCGAACTGTGGCGAGAATTACTTGCACCTTGTTCTGGGGCCCACTAAGGGTGGAGAAAACATGCTTGGAAAGTGATGACGATAGCAGGACCTACTAAAGGTATTATTTGTTCTGGAGGAACAAAGGGACCCAGCATGCAATGAAAAAGTAAACCCACTGAGGGCGAGGCATGCTATAAATAAGTATACCAGAACTGCCTGTGAGTCATTCCAAGAGCGACCTCTGATGAAAGAGCAGCAGCCTAGAAACCCGTCAGGTCTGTAACATGTTACCAGCGAACAATGATGCAAGATTGTGCCAGAAAGTGAAAGCCAGGTGGTTCAGCTTGCCGTGTGTGCGCTCTCAAAAGTTCTTGGACCTTTGGTGGAAAAAATTATCACGCGGCAGTCCTGTCGCGGGGAGCAGCACCGTCCTTGATAATCAAAGGAAGCCGTGGGTCGGAACTGGATCCGGACCCATTTTGTGGCACAGCGAACTGTGTAGAGAATTACTTGCACCTTGTTCTGGGGCCCACTAAGGCTGGAGAAAACATGCTTGGAAAGTGATGACGATAGCAGGACCTACTAAAGGTATTATTTGTTCTGGAGGGAACTACGGGACCCAGCATGCAATCAAAAAGTAAACCCACTGAGGGCGTGGCATGCTATAAATAAGTATACCAGAACTGCCTGTGAGTCATTCCAAGAGCGACCTCTGATGAAAGGCAGCAGCCTAGAAACGCGTCAGGTCTGTAACATGTTACCAGCGAACAATGATGCAAGATTGTGCCAGAAAGTGAAAGCCAGGTGGTTCAGCTTGCCGTGTGTGCGCTCTCAAAAGTTCTTGGACCTTTGGTGGAAAAAAATAATATATATATATATATATATATATATATATATATATATATATCTCAGTATATGATCCTCTGTGCTTGAAAACCCAATAAAATATGTTTTAAAAAAATAAAATTGTTTCACTTTCCACATAATCCATTATCTGCTCCTAATTTTCTAAGTTTAACAGAAATGGTGTTTTTAGCTCAAACAGATGAAACGTTATTAAAATTACGTAGCTGGTCAATTTCAGCTACTTATTGCTGTAATTAGCCTTTAATGATGTTGCAGAGATAGTGTAAAGATCTCCAAAAGACCTAGCGAAGCAGCATCTACACTGTAAAGAACTAGAACGTAGATGGAGAAGGGGCTACGAGGTAGCCAATTTACATATCTTTAAAACTCACAGGAAACAATATCATTCAGCTATTAAATTAGCAAAAAAAGATTATTTTGGTAACAGAATAGCTGGCGAAGCAAAATCAAAAAGAGATATTTGCAATCGTAAAATCCTTTATTGACCCCAAAGCCTTACACTCAGAAATTCCTCCCTCTCAAACTCTTTGCAATGATATTGCAACATATTTTGAGGACAAGATCAAGAATATCCAAAAGGATTTTGGAACTTTAAGTTCACAAGAACCTGTCAACGAACATGAATCAGACTATAGGCATGATAGGCCCATCCTTCACGCCTTCCAAACTGTCACCCTGTCACACACTCACGCAGCTATCTTAGCGTGTAAATCAGGTTCGCCATTGGATGCGTGCCCCCCGACGATACTACATCATATCATGGATATAGTAAATCCTGTGATTAATGACATTGTGAATTCCTCTCTTGCCTCCGGCACGGTGCCCGATGAGTGGAAACTTGCCATAGTGAAGCCACTAAAGAAAAAAACAAAATATGGACCCTTCCAATCTTTCCAATCTTAGGCCTATATCCCTACTGCCCACCTTGGGTAAAATTACTGAAAGAATGGTCTATAAGGAACTCTCCAATTTCTTTGAAACATCCCAGATTTTTCACCCTCGACAGTCCGGTTTTCGCCCGAAACATTCTACAGAATCTGCACTACTAGAGATATCAGACACGCTGAAATTCATCACAGATAATGGCAGGAACGCAGTGCTGATCCTTCTTGATTTGCCTGCCGCCTTTTATACCATCTCTCATGACATACTCTTGGCCAGACTAAAATCTTGCGGCATTTCCGACACGGCACTTCCTTCCTGACCAACCGGAGGCAAGCATTCTCTCTTGGCCCCTTCCTGTCTTTAGAACGCACCATCACGGCAGGAGTCCCACAGGGCTCCTCACTTAGCCCACTTTTATTCAATATATACATGGCTCCGCTTATTTCCCTCATTTCGTTTTATGGGATTGAGACAACATCTTATGCTGACGATACGCAGCTGATCCTGTCCCTTGATAAAAATTCCACGGAAGCAGAAGAAACTTCGAATCCTGTCTTACGGAGGTCATCAAATGGATGAAAAACAATCACCTCTGTTGTAACACGGATAAGACAGAAATCCTGCTGATAGGAAAAGATAATCCCTTTCAACCCAAGGCTTGGTGGCCGGAGGATGCAGCAGCCCCCCCATCCACTGTGGAGGTGGCCAAAAATCTGGGGGTGTGGTTTGACTCCTCCCTTTCCTTCAAACCCCATGCACTTAAGGTATCGGGGACATGCTTCGGCCTAATTAAAACCATGAATTTTTTTTTTGATCTGATTCTGCTTTCAGCGAGGAAAACAGTTGCGGTTGCGCTAATACTTTCGCGCCTAGACTACTGCAACAGCCTCCTGGCAGGGGTCAATAAATCTACCCTGAAGAGGCTACAGGTAGTGCAGCACGCAGCAGCCAGATTGATTTTAAAACTTCCCCGTAGGGCTTCAGCCTCAGCAGCGCTGAGAACTCTTCACTGGCTCCCGCTACACAAGAGAATTCTATTCAAACTCCTTCAGAGCTGTCCGCCGACTGGGGCCAGTATATCTCTCCACAAGATTCACACCATACACTACAACGAGGACACTTAGATCTTCGTTTGCAAACCTACTCAAACCGCCTGGTTTTAAACTTAAAACGCGAGGAGGGAAATCTGCAACTGTGTTAGGTGCAAAGGCTTGGAATCTTATGCCAAACAAATTGAGATCGATAGAACCTGAAACGCAGTTTAGGAAGGCCCTAAAGACCTGGATTTATGGAGCACCTGATGAACTTTGTCTAGCCCTCATCTAGGTCTCCACTCTCCATTGCTAAGTTTGTTATCTGTACAGCGCCAGGAGGCTCCTTTCGAAATGACAGTTTGCGCTTTATAAACATCACATTTCATTTCATTTCATTTCATTGGATGGACTCCGTGAAGTGCTTCTGTCTGCAGAAGGAAATAAAAAACATAAATAGCTAAAGCAAGTCAAACAGGATGGGTTGAATGATTCATTCTTTGTCACGTGTTTTTTTATCTCACTAATAATACAAATTCGTATTCACATCAAAGACACTTCTCAGAGGAACAGTTAGAGCAACAGGGCACTTGGGCTTTATGTTGTGAGGTACCAGACGTAGCCGAGGAGTATCTTTGTAGTTTCTTTATCAGATTTTAGTTACAGGTTAAAATCCATGTAAAGCAGCCCCACCAGGAACAGCCTAGCTGCTGCTCAGCACATCTTCAACTGTCACACCTCACCACCCAGGCACCCAAACATTCCAATCATCTCCATCACACCAACATTCCACTCAGAACACTCACTCTGTCTGAGCAGCTAGGAGCCAGGTAACATAGGAGAAACATTAATACATAGGCAGGATATGACATATCCTCCCCCTTTTGAATGGAAACTAAAATTAAACAATACTAAGTGGGAACAACTGTACACAAAAATGTACACATGAAGAAAATAGCTCAGAACCCAGGGATGCAAGGTAAAATACAACATCTCTAGAGGGACTGAACAATTAAGAAAACAGAGAGGATGAAGTAATAGATACACGAGAAATAGCACCCATCCTCCCCAATTATATAGCCGAGATGTACTTTAAGTAGATTTATTAAGTCTTAGTTATAAGTTGTAAAGTTTATGGGAAGAATAAAATATGGCAGAAGAAATAACATGTTAGCTGAATGACACAATTGCAGCTATGACCATCACCAACCGCACCCACTGGCCAGACAGGCGTGAGAGGAGGCATGACACAGCACAACGTGAACTAGCCATAGGCACGACTCACACACTGTAAAAAACATAGAAGAAGTGGGTTGGGACACCCAATCAAACATCCCCAAAGACAAGGGTGAGCGAAATAACCAGAAACCACAGGGGACATACACACTCAACCAACATCCTTAGTGTAAGGAAGGTAAGGGGGAACCGTGAAAATAGGTGACACCCACCCATACAGCCACTCCTAACCTAAAGGCAGCAAACAAAACGTGTAGCACAGGGTGGCTTACACACCGTCAAACTGCTAATCCATTGTGCTGTGCACGCGTGGGTTCGTATCCCATCCTCGTAGACCAAAAGTATGTTGTGAGGTGCTAGACGGAGCTGAGTAGTATTTTTGTAGTTTCTTTATTAGATCTTAGTTACAGGTTAGCATCCATGTAAAGTGGCCCACCAGGAACAGCCTGCCTGCCTGCTGCTCAGCCCATCTTCAACTGTCACACCTCACCACACAGGCACCCAAACATTCCAATCATCTCCATCACACCAACATTCCACTAAGAACACTCACACTGGCTGAGCAGCTAGGAGCCAGGTAACATAGGAGAAACATTAATACACAGGCAGGATAGAACACTTTAGAAGCACCAAAAATATGTGGTATCACGTTTTAAGACCCCAGGTATTGATTAATAAAGTAACCTCTAGTAAGGCACGTACTAAATGACACGTAGTTAATGAACTAGACAGTACTTTCTGCTACACTGTTTTCAATAGAGATTGGTGCCTCACAATTGCTGCACAATTTTCACTTCCTCACTTTATAATTTACTCAACCTTGCCGTATAATTCGTTGTTCCACTGCCACCCCTTGACTATAATATATAAATACATTAATATTGAAAATAAAATGTCATCTCAAACAATAAAAACGTATAACATAATTACTATTGAAAAAAGACTAGAAAATTAAATCTGAAACAATTGAAAACAAACTAGTTAACTAGATGAACAAAATTCATTCAACAAGTAGCAATGTGAAATAACTTGGACATACTGCCACCTCATGGAACGAAATACAAAATAGTTCAATTTAGTGCAGCTGTACATGGACACCAAATAGGGTTTTCATAAGAAAACAGAACACATGTAAGGGCAAATTGAAAACAATTTTTTTGTCACAAAATAATTCACATTCAACAGATACACTCAAGTAAGCGTCAAAAATGTCGCAATCAGTTAGATTGCCGTCTTTAACAAGCATTTGCAATGCAACAGGTCTTGCATGTGTAAACGTTAGAGCTATTGGCATTGTAAATTATGTTTTTTTTGTATGCAGCAAAGAGCTTGCCTACTACTATGGTAGTCTGAGGTTCCCAATAACAAAATAACTGCCTACCAGCTTTAAGAAAAGGTAATGACGATTCATCAAAACACCACTTGGCTTTAGAATGTGATTTTCTCAATAAATAAGTCGGGCCTGCTGCCTTAATCATGACTTTTCAAAATAAGCATATCAAGCCCATAGCCTTGATCAATGGCTTGTCGCCATAACCAAGCCAGTCCTTCTGTGTTGAGCATAAGCTGTCCCTTAAGTCAAAAAAGTGCTATGCACGCAATATTCTTCAGCGAAAACACAAAACGTCCGGCAAATAAAAATCTTTACGCAAGGGAATAAATTCTGAGCAAATCTCTCAGTGTTGATTTTTAAAGTTGCTTTTCAGTGGCTCACATTCGATTGGAGGGGACACAGAAATTGTAAGGAGGAAGGAATAAGGGTAAAACCAAAAAACGAAAACGGAGTGAAAGGAAAAGAGAAAGGATGTAAGGAAAGAATGAAAGGTAAGAAAAAAGAGTGAAAGGTGGAGGGAATCATGGAAGGAAATGTAAAAATAAATAATGGAGGGTGAATGAATGGATAGGTGAAGGCTAGATAGTTCCAAGAGTCAATAGGTGAATTGACGATGCAAGAAAACCTTCTAGGTAGGTCGAGGTTTATTCGCACCTCGCCGCCGTTAGAGATGGGTTTTAAAGTAAAGGGGTGTTTTAATTTTCTGGCTATTCACTTGCTTCAAATTCAAATTATTGTTATATTGACATGGGTGTGACCATCTAAAAAGATCTGATGGTTTTAACTTGGAATATTAATAAGCACTGACAAGAGATTATGTAGCAACGTCAAGCCAATGACTCGTCTGTCAACTGCAACCACCAACTACAAGAAAACGGAAAAAAACGTACTTCTATCGCAGACAACAAAAACACTATTCCCATGTACTGCAAACTTCCTTCGTCAAAGAGCATAAAAACATGGCAAGATAAAAACAAGCCACTTCCGTTTTAGCACTGGAGAAATGTTTTAACTGTTTACACTTACATTTTGGGCCAGAGATCCACTAGGCCCAGCAATTGCCATTTTATTCAGGGATGGCCAGCAGGGCCGGACTGGGAACAGAAACCGGCCCTGGCAAACTGCTCAGCCGGCCCCCCCTGGGGTGAGGGGGGAGTGCAGCCGAGCAGTTTGCGAGGCCGGTTTCGGCCGATTTTGTTACAGGGGGCCGATATTGCCGACCCCCGGTAACAAAAATGGCCCCCAGGGGCCCAAAACTGGCCCCCACCCTAGCGGCCCACCGGGGAAACGCCCGGTGCCCGCTATGGCCAGTCCGGCCCTGCTGGCCAGGCATTGCCGCAACTGCTCCCAGCTGCCGCCTCCTCCGGTCCCTAAAGCAGCCGCCATGCAGCATCAACAAGCAACCGCCGCCTGAGTTGTCAGGGAAAGCCGCCTCCATCAGCCGGGGCCCTACAGCTGTCTCTGGCTGTCTCTGGCCTCTTTTAACGCTGAATATGGCCGCATTGCTGCTACCTGTGGAGCATGGAAAGGGAGCGGCATCCGACGTTAGCCTCGATATGGGAGGATAAAAAATACACAGACAAAAGCGGGCGTCGTGCTAAAGCATACAGCAAGGCACAAAAGACATTAGCGGACCTATTAAAGTTATGCGCATGGCAACCCATGAAGGGCGCCATGCTGATTAAAAAAGACATTAACGGACCTATTAAAGTTATGCGTATGGCGGCCCATGAAGGGCGCCATTCTGATAAAAAAGGCATTAGCAGAGGAAAAGAAATAGAAAAGAAAGACAAAAGCGGGTGCCATGCTAAAACACATAGCTCAGTGCCCAAGCTTATGAAAGTTATGCGCATGGTGGCCCGTGAAGGGCGCCATGGACGCAAAGGGCCAGAAACAGGAAAAAGAGTACTTCTGAAAAACAGATGAACAATGCAAGGGGAAGGTAACTGTAGTTGGTCAGTGCTGCTCTTCGAAAAACGGAAGTGAGGTATCGCTGCGTGAACCATTTAGGAAGCAACAAAGAGGTGCAACAATGCATTGAACCAATGGGAAAGCAGCAGGCGGGGCATAAGTCCTTTTTGACTACAGCAGGTCTTCCAGACAGCGCATGTGCTGTCTAGGCTTGACCTTATAGGTGGAGAAACTCCTCGTCCCACTCACGTTTATTGTTTTGTACACATACAAAAACAGTGGTTCATAGTGGACTCGTTTAGCAACAATTCTTTCAATTTCTGGATAATCGTTTTGACCAGTTATGCACTGAATGCTACATGAAGCCAGACATAGCATCAATAAAAATTTATGGCATAATATAGTGCAGAAAAACTTTATTCATATTGATGTTTTTCATATAAAACTATAAATGCGAATGTATTTTGTGCTCGAAGAGTGATCACATGGTGTGGGAGTGACAAAGTGAGAAATGTGTATCTGTGCAATCTGACTCGGGACGCAGAGGCTAGGGGGACCAGCCAAGATGACTAATTCCCAGTAGGAATTATGCACACCAGTAGGGTGGTCCAAATATCTGGCTGCCTAGGAGTCATCAGTGTTTTTACCTTAGTCATCCTAAGGGCTGGCAAAGATGAGTGCACAACGGGGCTGTGGATTGTAGATGAGAGAATCAGGCACTACAATCAGTCTGGACATAAAAAAATAATTGATGTGGAAAGCATCTTACTGTGATTGAATCGGTTTCAAAGGAGGGGGGGACTAAAAAGCAACAAGATGCTTTCTGTAATTACCAGAGGTTCTTAGGTGGTGTATTGGCTGGCCCTTGTTATATATAAACCTATTTATTTGCACAGCATGCATTGCATAACCGAAGGTGCTTGCCAGAACACAGAATCTGCATTCATGGCTGGACTATTTTGAGGATCATGGAATGAACAGCAGGTTTCCTTCCATTGAGTGGAGAGGTCAGGATAGATGGTGTTTTTTTGAGGATGTCTTCTAGGATTAACGGGGTTGATTCTTTAATGCATTGGGTCTACTGTGAGGCCAGCATATGGTGCTTTACCACAGTTACGTCTGGAGTTCTCCAGTGGACCTACATCTTTACGGTGTTATTCTCAGGAAAAGAATGGTAGTGTTTTTTGAAGCTTTAGCTGTCTCACAACTCTTAAGTAATCTCAGAAAACAGCATCCCTTACCAAAAGTATTAATAAATACAGAAAAGGACTTTGGGTCACCCTTTTTGTGTAGGTATTGCTTTGTTTGGGTGTCCATGAAATGTTGGGAAAACATACATACAGTTTTTGAATGATTAAGCTCTCTTTAGCTGTTGGCTAAGGCAGGACTGTCAGTATTAAGGCCTGAGTATGAGTTTGGCGTTAAGGGAGCTGCCATCGAAGTGGCGTTGGATTCCCCGCCGCACAGTTAGCGGTCCACCCGCTGAATTATGATGTTGGCAGTCTGTTGAATGAAAGACCACTGGAGTCCCACTGATGCCGCCAGCCATTTGCATTCTGCGGCGATGGTGCTAGGGGGAAAGCAGCTGTCAGAGGGCGCTACAGACAAGTTCACCGCCGTCGGAATTACGAGTTGGCTTTCGGACGAGCCGGCTCTGGCAGGAAGACCGCCTGCTTCGACTCGGCGGAATCGAAGGAATTGGGGTGCTTACTCGCTCATTTACTTTCCTTCACTTCAGTCTCCCATATGGATACCTTCCTCCAGTGCCTCCCTTCACAGTAGCATTGTGACCCCGAAGAAAACGACCCTGTTGGGGCAGAAATCCAGGTAAGTCCGTTTTGCACTATTCACCCTTTGACTGGACTGGGCACATATGGTTCAGACTCCAGCAATGGAAACATGCTTGTAGTAGGTATTCTTTCACATGTGTCGGGCATATGTGTACATTTAACACTTGCGCAGTCAAAATATACGCACCTGCATTGACACATATGAAAAAATATTCCCCATCGTCAGAAACACCACAGCTGGACCAGCAGTGACATCGTAATATGGCGGGTAGGAGACCACAGCAGCGGCGGTATTCTTGAGGCCACCACCGCGGCAGTATGGCGGTAAGGCCACCGAACTCGTAATCAGGCCCTTAATCTTGTATTAACACACAGGACAAGAATGTGTTAACTACACTGCACTTTTGGTGGTTTGTGGACTGTGCCAGTGCACAAAAGTCGATGATTTTTTTGAGCCGCTAGCTACCAATGCCTCAGCATGGATTTATTTTGTTCAACCTTTGTTGTGGTAAAGTTGTGGTAAAGTTAGAAAGGAAGTCATTGTGCAAGCTATTGCTCCTGGAAGATGTCACATGTGATTGCGGGCACCGGCTTCTTTGCAAACAAAATATTAGTACGTGTTAAAGTGTTGTATTCCCAAGCAGTTTAATGTTTTGCTTTTCATTTTGCTTTTAGCAAGTTAGCATTTTTATTTTTAATAACAATAAGCTTTCAATATAGACTTAACTCTTGCCAAGCAAATGCTATAAGTAAATATGTAGCGGGAATGCATATGTGCTGTAATGGTGCAAATTTCTGCGTGCTTCCTTAATAACAAATAGGAGAACTGAATTAATTGTTAGAATCATTGATCAGGTGCTGCCGGTACAGGTAAGAGCAGTGGGGCGGGGTAGGGGGGAAGTTGACAGATGACGGGATAATAGAAATAAAATAAATAAAACCACTGACCTTGTGCTCGCCGCATCGCTGACTCGGCAATGCGGCGAGGGCAAAGCAAGTGGTTTTATTTATTTTATTTTCCCTACCTCATCGTCTGTCGACTTCTCCCCGCCCTGCCCCACTGCTCTTACCTGTACTGGCCGCGCCTGTCATTGATGTTTCAATATACATATAACTCACATACAGCATCATCTTTGGTATAACACTACACACCGTACTGTTGCAATTCGTATGTGTTTTAAACCACTAATATTATGTTACAGGTGGCAACAGGATTTATTTTTCTTTGCTGTATATGCTTCCAGTACTTCATTGTGTGCTCAAATAAGACCACATTCATGCTTTTCCTGTAGAGTGAATGACCTTAAGTATTGCTGAAGAAATGAAGAAATGCTGTAAGCAGTCAAGGCCAGCCTCTTGCCTTTGGAGTAGTTTCAGTTAAAAGAATGTGGCTTTTGCTTCTCCATTCTGTCAGTTAAGGCTGATGTCTTCGTACAAGATGACTCCAAGGTTTCTAATTTTTTATTTAATGGACTGATTCGACCAAAGAATGCAGCAGGGCATGTCGGGAAAAAGTCTTGCAGAAGAAATTGCATGATGAGATGTTGAAGTGAAGGACGAGGACTTCTTTTGTTGAGACATTCAGGGGCATATGTACAACAAAATGTCGGAGTGCGGAACTGCACCAAATTTGGCAGCATCGCGCTCCAGCATTTTCAAAATGCAGGGATGCAGCAAATTTGCTACAATACGGCGCACCCCTGTGTTTTCTCTAGTGCTGGCGCTAAAATTAGCTGCCTAGCGCTGACGCAGGCACCCTTGCACCATAGTGCAAGGGTGCCTGCGTTGCAGGGAATGATTGTTTATGTGCAGGAAGGTGTCCCTTCTTGCACATAAAAAATTCATAATGGCTATTTGTTACTTCTATGTGTGCTGCATTCTGCAGCACACGTAAAAGTAGCAAACCCTTATTATTTAATGATTGTTTATGTGCAGGAAGGGCCACCTTCCTGTACATAAACAATCATAAACAGCTTTTTGCTGTTTCTATATGTGCTGCAGAATGCAGTACATATAGAAAAAGCAAAAACGAGGAGAATTAAAAGCATTTCTCCTCGTGCGCCATTCTAACGCCTGCTTTTGCATGGCGTCATTTTTTGGCACTGCCACGGATTTTCACCTCCTTGGAAATCTGAGACAGAGTGAAAAAACAATGGGTGTTGCAGTGAAACCTTGGAAATATAGTGCAGGGCATACCGCCACCGGAGCGTCAAAAAAGTGACGCTCCGGTGGTGCTAGGGGCTTGTACAAATGCCCCTCAGTTTGGAATATTGTGGCTTATCCAGGTTTCTACCGCCTGAAGGCCATTCAATTTTGTCACCCATCAGTCTGGTGCGCCAGGCACCTTGAGGTAGACTTGAGTGTTGTTAGCAAAGGAATGGAAGGAGAAGTGATGGCATTGGACATTATTCATTAGGGATTTGATGTATATAATGAATAATATTGTGGCTAGGGCAGAGTTGTGCAGTCAACACGGCTAGCTGGTGAGGAGAGATTTCCAAGTCTAGCTTGTTGACTGATGTTAGACAGAAAAAATGCATACAATTTGAGAGCTGCGTCTGAGACAAAAGCCACCTTTTGTAGTCTGTGTAGAAAGCCTGTATGGTCTACAGTATTGAATGGGCCAACAAGTTGAGAAGAATGAGGCGGTTCAGAGCATTCTGGTCAGCTGGTTCAAGGATGCCTTCCCAAACTGTTAGTAATGCAGACTGTGTTCCGTTTTTAGTCTGGAATCCTGATTGGTGGGAGTCCAAGAAAACACTGTCTTCTAAATTGGCCTGTATTCGAGGCTGTGCCCAACTTTTCCAGTACATTGACTGCCTACAGCCAAGAAAGAAATACAATAATTGAAATAATGACTTCCTTTCTGTTAAAGAGAAGAACACATTTTCTGTATGACAATATAAATCAAAGGACTTCTATGAAGTAATATGGATGTCCAAAATATTGCGATACAAATATTTTGCGGCAAAAATATTGTGGTCCAAAAAATCAAGTTTGCATACTTACAATGTACACTACAAAAATATTGTCTCCAAACTATTGTGTTTTATATATTGAAATTGCACAGTTAAGTATATATATTTAAAATGAATGCTACAAAGGAGCCTGCCTTCGTTTGCATAAGGCTGACTTAACAGCCGAAACGAGTCTGGTAATTTAAGTAAACTGTTGGCTGCCTTCAGTGCTTTCAGCTGCCACCACCCCCCTTGGTAGAGCAACACTATCAGTTCAAATTATCAGTTCAAAATTATCACATTCCCAAAATGTCTCTAAACTGAACAAAATACTTCATTTTGGACCCCGGTAGGAGTGACCCTTGGAGCACTGCAATGGGAAGGTGGTTTGCCTAGGATTTCTTGGAACACATCACCAAAGTGTTTATGAGGGGACATAGTACTCCCTCACGTTCATAAATACTTCCGGGCTTTGTGGTTGGTTGTAAGTAGTGATTGGGCATCTGTGTTGCAGAAGGAGCCTTCACGAATGATTGACAGATATGCAATGGGAGATAAAGGACATCATATTCATGCCATAATTTGTGGTAAGGTTTGTTCTGGCCTTGCCTGGCCCCACCAGGGTGAAGCTTAGTGCTTGGAAGGTGGCTATCTTCACGACTTTTCAGAGGAACCTAGTAACTAGGGGGCTTTTCTAAGGACCAGTATGGTAATTAATGATCTACCGTGATTGGAATGGTTCATTGGGTGGGAGTTCATAGGAGTGTCTAAAGGGGAAACTGTTTGGGGACCTAGAAACTATGAAACCATTTGACCAAATCTATGCACAGCAGGGCCTAAAACCAAGCAGATTTAGCAAATACTTGTAATTAAGACACACAATCAAAAAAAAATATATTGATATATGTGAGCCACTCCAAGATGAATTGCCATTGGGTAATAGGGTCCTGTCTGAAAATATCAATATCTTGGAAATATAAGACACTGGAGAAAGATTCCCCAAATACATTAGGGAGACTAGATTGAGGGGGAAACAAGATAAAAGTTCATTGAAGGACAAGGAGGGCGCCCAAACTTACTCCAGGGAGATAGTTATATGGGCTTGCTTCACACCTCTGTCACGAAAGAACTTTAACAGAATACTCCACAGTCTACACCAGGGTGTACTTAATGAGATCTAGAAGAATGTCTTTGGCTCTATGCCTGAGAGTATATGGGCAGGATGATACTTTTTATCCTACATTGTGACATTGATCCAGGTGTTTTGGGGCAAGGTTATAGACTCGGACTCCAAGCAGCGCAAATGTCAATATGCTTTGCTTTATGAAACAAGTAACATAGTGCATTACACTGCTTTTCATCTCTTTGAATCAGGGAGCTGATCCATGGGTGGGGCATAGGCGTTCCCGTGCATCCACCCCTAGATTTTGACTAAGATCCATATTTACAAAGAGCTGTAGATGTGGGTTTGTGCCAAAATGGTGTTCCTGCCTGAGGCTGGCGTAATGAGGAGAAATATCTTTATTTCTCCTCATTATTTCCTCTTCGTATGTGTGCTGTATTCTGCAGCACATATACAGAGAGGAAAAAACTCCTGGGCAGTTACCTTCCTGCACAAAAACTATCCTGAACCATAACGCAGGCACCCTTGCACTATGATGTAAGGGTGCCTGCATTGGAGCTAAGCGTCCCAGAGTGCGCCAGCGCAGTGAGAGATCAGAGCTGTACCATTTCTTTGCAAATATGGCACAGTTCTGCTCTATCCATATGGCGCAACTCAGCGCAGCAACTTCACTTGCTGTGCTGCGTTGGTGAAATAATTGTAAGTCGGGGCCGGGCTGTTGTTCTGTGTATTCCCTTTGACATCAAGGATAATGCAGCTCTGAATATGGGGTGAACAAATACTGTTACAATATCACAATCTGTTTCCAGACCTGGAAATGGTGTAGTGCACAGAGATACTGTACAGAAATGGTTGAGCCTTGAAGCCCTGATGACAGATTTGTGACATGCAAACATGCACTGGTGCATGGCTCAGGAAAGACTAATCTACTCTGCTAGGGAATGTAATCAAATGTGGAGAACTTTTATTGAAGGGCCCATCCACTGAGGAGAAAAAACACAATTCTGCATGTCTAACAATCACCACACATAAGCATTCTACAATGTTGCTTTGTTTGATGAGGCCAGCTGGGGTTTTCAAGTATTGGGATATCATTCCCTGGATGGCCCCTTTAATATTACTTGCAACCAGTAAATTCAGGGGTGCTGTGGACAGCAATGTTTAGTATTTAAATACACATATTTCACAATGTTGCCAAATCATATTACGCTACATAGGAAATGTTGGACTTTTCCCTCTCTGCAGGGTCACCCCCAAGCTTTTTGCCTTCACCCCTCCTGTTTTCTAAACCCGTTTTGGTTGACTTTTAGAACTCTGTGCACTTTACCACTGCTAACCAGTGTTAAAGTGCTTGTGCTACACCCATAACATGGTACAATTGACTTACACCTGATTGGTACATTTAATTTGCCTTTAAACTCCTCATGTATGTACCATACACGAGGAGTTTAAAGGCAAAGGTACCCTGGGCCTGTAAATTAAATGCTACTAGTGGCAGCAGCACTCATTGTGCCAGCCACTAAAAGTAGCCTTTTAAAACATGTCTCAGGCCTGCCATTGCAGCCTTTGTGCAGTTATAAACTGCCAATACAACCTGGCAAAATAAACCTTTTGCCAGGCCTAAACCTTCCTTTTTAAACTTATAAACCACCCCTAAGTTAGGCCCTAAACCACCCACATGGCAGGGTGCATTGTATTTAAAAAGTTGGACATGTACTTTAAAGTTTTACATGTCTTGATAGTGAAAAACTCCTAAATTCATTTTATCAATACAGTGAGGTCTACTGCTCCCATTGGATAACGTTGGATTAGCTTATTACATTTAATAACTGCTAACTTTTCATTGGGAATAGTTACAAATATCATATTTGGACTCAAATGAATTGTAATTTAGAATGGTAAAGTTGGATTACAATTTTGAAAATGCCACTTTTTTAAAGTTGCAATTTTCCTGCTCTAAACTTTGTGGCCTTCTAGGAGTTTCCAGCTGCCTGGGCTTGTTTATGCTCCCCCATCTGGAACTCGTATTGGGCCCAGACAGTGAACAATAGGACTTGAGTGTAGCTGGTAAAGGGCCATCTCTAGGATGGGAGGGGCGAAGCTGCTTCCTGCCCCACTTACATTTCAAAGGAGCCGCCTCAGCACACTCACAAATAATTTCAAACTAGCCTTTTGTCACCCCCAGATCCCTTAGAGACTGGGCAGGGAGGAAAGAAATTCCAGCCATCTGTGAGGGAAAACTCAAGAAGTTTCTTCCTCTTCAAAGCTGGCACCAGGTATAAAAATAACACCTCAGACCCACTCTTCAGTACACTCCTGGACCTGCGGAAGATACAGAAGGACTGCCTTGTACTCCAGAGTATTTCCTTGCTGCTTGAGGCCTGCCTTGTTTCTCACAGGACTACCCTGCTTCATGAGGCCTGCCTTGCTGCTTGAAAGAGAGAACATCATCTCCTTGAACTCAGGCCTGCCAGAGTGACTCCAAGAGTCAGATGGCTGACCTCTTGTTCTGAGCAACAGAGGCACCAGAAGCTACAGAGTTCTCCCTGCAACTGCCCAGCTGACCTGCTGCAACTGGCCCTGCCTGGACCTTCCTGGACCTGCAACGGAACCTGCCTGAGTCCTGCTGGCCTCTGCTGGAGTTTCTGATCCCCTAGAGGCGCCTCCACAGGTCCTGGACTCTTGGCTGACATCAGTTGAGCTCCACCTGTGTAATCCTGAAATTTTTAAATCTGTGTGCCAGACTTTGAGGAGATAACTTTTGCAGCCGGACTCATCTGTTCTCTGTATCCGGCCCACACTCCATCGTTGTTGACTTGAAATTGTGACTTTGTCCTGGTGTGGCAGAACCAGATACCGGCAGTTAGCGATTTCTGCTTCTGGGCACTATTTTTACTTATACCTTTAAAATTACTTATCTCCAGCTCTACTGATTTGATTTTTGTTGTTTTCGTTTCATCTTATTTATTAAACTTTACTCTATTTGTTTTTCCTAAATAGGTTTTGAGATTTTTCTAGCGTTCTGTTTTCACTTTATTACTGTTTGTGTGCTTCATAAATATTTAACACAGTGCCTCTAAGTTAATCCTGACAGCTTTTGTGTCAAGCTACCAGAGGGTCAAGCACAGGTTAATTTAGTGACTTTTTGGGTTCGCACTGACAACGATTGTGGATGTTGCTTGAGAAGGGAAACAATAGGGAACGTTAGTGGTGTTATTGGGCCATAACTGAATGCTATTGCAAAGCATATTTCCTTTGCTTTTGTGTAAATAAACTCTTTAAGCAATACAAATGTTTTAGAAAATAGAAAAAAATATATTGAAGGAAGTTAGCAAGCGCTCTAACTGGTGACCAAACACAGTCCTAAATGGTGCTCTGTTACTGGCCTTGCCCTCTCCGGTTTGCAGACATGCCCGGGCCACTTCCATTGCATCATTTCCCCTAATAATAATTCTTTCCTTATAAAGCAACAAAAAAAAAAGTATTCAAATCTCAACCTACCTCTCCTTAAGCTTGACGGCAGTGGAGTAACACAAAATGATGGGGCTGCCATGCAGAATGTGATGAGGTTCCCCCAAATTTCCCTTATGCCACAGATATTCCTTGGGCCGAATGGGGGCCTCCTGAATGGTTGGGGGCCCCCAGGCAGGGGGTCCCCAACCACTTAAGGACCCCTTTTTGGATCCCCTTGCATCAACCTCATTGTGCACCAAGCCAGCATAGTGAATGAATCCAAACAAATCTAAATGAAGTTTGAGGTAGGAAGTAAGGTTCCTACCACAAGTAGATTTTAAAAAGATGGAAACAAAGTTTGCATTTTATAAACGCAGTAATGAATAATCTGCCAAGAAATGCAGATTCCTTGTCCCCACCTTTGGTGGTATAATTGATCTGTTTACAGTTGTTGGACCTTACCCTCTCTGCAGGGTCAGCCCCAAACTTTTTGTCTCCACTCCTCCTATTTTAGCTATTTTCGTTTTTGTTAGCCTTAGTACTCTGTGCACTTTACCACTAACCAGTGCTAAAGTACTTGTGCTCTCTCCTCTAAACATGGTTACATTGACATATTCCCAATTGGCCGATTTAATTTACTTATAAGTCCCTTGTAAAGTGGCACTACATGTGTCCAGGGCATGGAAAGGAAATGCTACTAGTGAGTGCAGCACTGATTGTGCCACCCACTTAAGTTGTCCTTTGAAACATGTCTCATGCCTGCCATTGCAGCCTGTGTGTGCAGTTTTTAACTGCCATGTCGGGGTGGCAAAATAAACCATTTGTCAGGACCAAACCTTCCTGTTTTATACATATAAGTCACCCCTAGGGTAGGCCCTGGACAGCCCAGAGGGCAGGGTGCAGTATATTTAGACGGTAGGACATGTACGTTTAAGTTTTACATGTCCTGGTAGTGAAAAACTTACATTCATTTTCAATACTGCAAGGCCTACCTCTCCCATAGGATAACGTTGGAATTACCTTATTACATTTTATAAGTGTAATTTCCAAATGGGGAAAGGTACCCAGTTTGTTTGGTGTCTCTGGAATCCTAATTTAAAATCATAACTTATGGTAAAGTTGGATTTTAAATTACAATTCAGAAAATGCCACTTTTAGAAAGTTGCATTTCTCTGCCTTGCCATTTAGTGCC
Organism: Calotriton arnoldi; assembly: GCA_963921515.1. Classification (NCBI taxonomy): domain Eukaryota; kingdom Metazoa; phylum Chordata; class Amphibia; order Caudata; family Salamandridae; genus Calotriton; species Calotriton arnoldi. The sequence goes on along the minus strand of CAWUFW010006899.1, from coordinate 981,842 downwards.
TGTAGCCTATCTCTGATGACATGACTGGGTGTAGCTGACAGTTGAGCTTTGTATATTCCATCCTAGACAGCCACACACAATGGGGAGTTTAGGTGTGCCTGGATGGGCCATCACTGGTGGGATGGGAGGGAGGAGCTTGACACAGCCCCACTTACATCTGAATAGGGTGTGTCCTGCTGCCAATTAAAGGGCTGCATACCCCCATGTGGTTAGTCTGGAGCCAGGGAAGTGAAGACAGGATGCCTGAGGACTTCAAAGGGAAACCCTAGAAGCTTCTCCCCCACTTCAAAGGCACACCTGAGTATTAATACTGGATGCAAAAACAACAGTTGATGGACAGAATGCAGAACAATGTCATACATTCACCCCAGTACAGAGATCTGGGCCTAAATCCATCGTTTTTTTGCTCACCATGCCATTCCAGTTTGAACCCAGCCATATGCAAATCAGTCTTGACCCTGTGCCTCATGGGAACAGTCCAGCCCGAACTGCCAAGCCAGGTCCTCCCTGGACTGGAAGCAAGCATCCTAGGACCGGTTTCGGGGTTTCACCCCTCTTCAGCCAGGATAGCTTGATTCCAGTGGCATGGAGAGCACGGGACCCACGTCTGGGCATACCCGTCCCACTCGGGGTGACAGATGCAAAAACAACAGTTGATGGACAGAATGCAGAACAATGTCATACATTCACCCCAGTACAGAGATCTGGGCCTAAATCCATCATTTTTTTGCTCACCATGCCATTCCAGTTTGAACCCAGCCATATGCAAATCAGTCTTGACCCTGTGCCTCATGGGAACAGTCCAGCCCGAACTGCCAAGCCAGGTCCTCCCTGGACTGGAAACCAGCATCCTAGGACCCGTTTCGGGGTTTCCCCCCCTTCAGCCAGGATAGCTTGATTCCAGTGGCATGGAGAGCACGGGACCCACATCTGGGCTTACCCGTCCCACTCGGGGTGACAAATGCAAAAACAACAGTTGATGGACAGAATGCAGAACAATGTCATACATTCACCCCAGTACAGAGATCTGGGCCTAAATCCATCGTTTTTTTGCTCACCCCGAAACCGGTCCCAGGATGCTTGTTTACGGTTCAGGGAAGACCTGGCTTGGCAGTTCGGGCTGGACTGTTCCCATGAGGCACAGGGTCAAGACTGATTTGCATATAGCTGGGTCTGAACTGAGGTGGCGAAGTGAGCTAAAGAACGATGATGGATTCAACCCAGATCTGTGACTGGGGGTGAGTGTTTGAAAAGTTTCAGCACTCCGTCCATCATCTCTTTGTGTTTGCTTTGTTCGCCCTAAGTTGGCAGGGTATGCCCAGACGTGGGTCCCTTGCTCACTTTGCCACTGGATTCAAGCTAGCCTGGCTGAAGAGAGGTATTACCCCGAAACCGGTCCCAGGATGCTTGTTTCTGGTTCAGAGAAGACCTGGCATGGCAGTTCGGGCTGGACTGTTCCCTTGAGGCACAGGGTCAAGACTGATTGCATATAGCTGGGTCTGAACTGAGGTGGCCAAGTGAGCTAAAGAACGATGATGGATTCAACCCAGATCTGTGACTGGGGGTGAGTGTTTGAAAAGTTTCAGCACTCCGTCCATCATCTCTTTGTGTTTGCTTTGTTCGCCCTAAGTTGGCAGGGTATGCCCAGACGTGGGTCCCTTGCTCACTTTGCCACTGGATTCAAGCTAGCCTGGCTGAAGAGGGGTGTTACCCCGAAACCGGTCCCAGGATGCTTGTTTCCGGTTCAGGGAAGACCTGGCTTGGCAGTTCGGGCTGGACTGTTCCCATGAGGCACAGGGTCAAGACTGATTTGCATATAGCTGGGTCTGAACTGAGGTGGCGAAGTGAGCTAAAGAACGATGATGGATTCAACCCAGATCTGTGACTGAGGGTGAGTGTTTAAAAAGTTTCAGCACTCCGTCCATCATCTCTTTGTGTTTGCTTTATTAATACTGGATCTCAGACACCAACTCCTCAGTACGCATCTGGACGCGTGGATACTCTGCCTGGAAGAATTACTGCCAGAGGTGGTTCCTCCCTAGGGGCAGGGGGAAGTTGACCCACAACTTTGATCTGCCACCCACCTTGACAATAAAGCAGTCTTCATTGTGTATTTAAATTTTTAAGTGCATGCATAAAATTCATGTTTGGCAGACCTTCATACCGCTTGAAGCCTGGGCTCCAATTACTTGTATTGCTACCATGGAGGGAGGGGGCACGGCTGATGTTCCGGAGATCTTCGGCACTGTTTAATTAATTTGTGCATTACAGGCTGACCCGTCTCTAGACTCAGCCAGCCTGACATGCACACTTCAGGACTGTGATTTCGAATCCACTGTGCGTTGAGGGTGGGGGGTTGAGAGCAGCAAATTTAGCGCTCTTTACTTCGCTAAGTCACAGGATTGCTTCGTCCTGCCAATGCCGACGCAGCTCTCATTGTATTTCATATAATAAACTTCATACAAGCTGCGTCGGCATTTGCTTTTTGCACAAAGCAACCTCCCCATGCTAGAGCAATGTGGAGTGAGGTGGCACGAGAGTGGGAAGAGCACATTTATAGCTGTAGCTTTGAGGAGCACAGCGATTGGAAACTTTTGTTATTGTCTACAGGGATTTCATCCTTCAGTTAGTGTGCGCGAGCCAGGAAGATACCTGCTAGGAGGAGCGTGCAGACAACTGACCTGTGGGTGTCCCCGAGCACTGTGCCAGCTTTGGAGTGCTTGCCTCAGTTGAATACCTCATTGAAGTGGTCCTACAGACAAGGAGGGAAAAGCAGCAGTACTAAGGAACAACAAAGTGAGCTTTTTAAAAAGCTGACTCAGACTGCCCTAAATACAAAAAAACAGCATGTAAAACAGACACGTTGATAAATCCCTTTTATATTAACATGTACACATTTGTTTTAGCCAATTGTTTCATAAACGTTGAACATAGTCTGGTCCGAAACTTAACAATGGTGATAAGCAACATTAAAAATGAGATGTTTACAGCTCGAAGCATCAGAACGTCTTTATGTAGCTAAGGTATTTTGTGCCAAGGGCCAGAAAATAATGTGCACACTGCTGAAGGAAACAAGTTTCTTGTCGATCTCTGCAGCAGAGTCAACATAAATCGCTAATTTCAGAGGTAAGTCAGCCTTTTTACATTTCAGTCTGAGGCTGTGTGCATTTTAAATAGTAAACATGTCACAAACGTTTTCTAGCTATAGCTAACATTAGTCTATGTACTTAAGATTTAAAACACACTGGTTCTTTTAATAAGTACACCGTCGTTTAGAGTATTAGAGTATGGGAAAGCTGCTCCCACTATTCTTGAAACGGGTATGCAATGAATATGGAAGTGGAAGCACGCTACCCTAGGCATGTAATAACTGGGTGAATTATGATAAAGGCGTGAATGTTATCCATCATTTACCTATTTAAGCTGTTCAATATTGTTCTTTCCAAAACATTCTGAGCTATGTTGTGGGTATATGGTATTGTAAAGACCATCACCATATATTTGCCTGCATAATGAATGTGGAGACATTGACCTTCAGCATGAAACCTCCTTGAGTCCATTGGTGCTATTTACTTTGCTCACTCTGTTAAATTTCAAAGATGACTTTTACGCCCACCTCTTTCAAAAGTCACCAGCTGCCAATGAGGACTGCTGTGCTGCTACAAGGACTGCCACTCTGATGGACTGCTGCTCTAAAGGAACTGCTGCCCTGCTGTGCTGACCTGCTGCTCTCTTGCCTGGAGAAGGGGAACTGGACCTGCAACTTCATCTTAAACCCCGGACCCCACAGTGACTCTAACAGCTAGTCTGCTGGCGTCCTGACCTGCGCCTCAGGGACATAAAAGGCTCCCCAACCACTCCTGGACCCAGCTGCAGCAAGTTCCTGACCCCCAAGTGTTGCCTCTTGGGTCCTGGACCGTTGGTGTGGCTCACGGGCTCTGAAATCCAGCGAGAGCCGCCACCAGCCTGTCTCTTCGAATTATGATAAAGGCGGGGTCACGGGAGCTCCCGTCATGATCCGTGGCTGAAGGTGGGAGGGGCTGAGGGGCTGAGCAGCTGGCGGCGACTCCGATGGTCGGCTGAGTTCGGAGCGACGGCTGCGATGGTTCATGCCCGCGCAAGGGCAAGAGACGCTGCTGTTTAGATGCTGGGGCTGGGACGCCTATTGTGGAATGTGCCGAGAGACGTGATGCAAATGTGTCACTCACACTGCCACCTTGTACGGGATCTTTTGTGGCTGTTGGCTGCTGGGAACTGGAGTCATGAGGTAGAGGCACGAACGCCTCCGGATGGGCGTGCTGACGGGCCGTGTTGAGACTGAGGCGGCAGGAGTGCTAAGGAACATTGGGGATCTCTCTGTCATCCGGTCCCCTTTTTTGGGGATTTTGGCAGTCCCTGAAGTCAAGACTGGGCTGGTGTGCTCCGGTGGAGGTACGCTGAGGGAAGGCTGTTGCAGCATTTGAGGAGGAGCTCTGAGCATGCTGAGACCGACTAAGGAGGTGAGACATTGGGAGGCATGGAGGGAGAAATGAACTTGAATTCGACTATAGAATAAGTTGATTGGCTATACCTTATTTTTCTTCCTAGAAACTGATTTATTTTCATCAAGGTCTCAATAAAAGTCTATAAACTATAGAAGGAAGGAGCACCAAGGCATCCCATTAGAGACCTATAGGTGGGAGATAGGGTGCGGAAGCGGCCTAACTTGGTTCGGTGCTGTTGCGCCCTTCTCATAACCCTCTCTATACCTGCCACGATCATAAGGATTAATGAATATGAAAAGAATCTCTCGAGATCCCACCGTGAAACCTCGTCTGATGGCAAACTTGGTAAAAGGTTCGAGAACCCGACGCAAGAGCCCACCCCTTAAAGACATTGAGTCCTGACTATTTAGTGGAGATTCAAGGAAAGATTCTCCCAATAAGTCTGTAGACCCGCTTGGTCCAGGAGGGACCGACAATCAACAGGAACCCGATCTACAGAAGGGATTTGGTACTCTGCAGGGATTTAAGGACCTATCAGCTCTGTGGGCTCCATTACCAATGAAGTATTCGGGAGATCTCAATAATACCTTCGAGTCCCTCCTCAGCTCAGCTAACCCTGTTTCTCTCTCGAGCCAAGATAAATCCTCACTGACAACACCTGACTTACCTACAGAAGGGGTGGATAAACAGCACCCAGCCTACCCGCTTTTTTCAGGACTGAACACGAAGACCCAGACTAAGTTAAAAAGCCTCATTACATCAAAGCTCGATGTCAGCCTTGTGACGTAGGATATAGGAAGCGAACCCATCCTGGACGCCTCCTTATTCACCACGGCGATTGAAGCCGCGACTGAAATACCATCCAAGACCCCGCCTCTAGATTCGCCCGCCCTGCAGTCTGCTTCTGCTCCACTAAACTCTAAGAATGTGGCTGACTTAGAGAATTCCACACAAACTCTCCTCCATCAAATTTTGATAGAATTAAAAAACATGAAACTCTCCCAAGAAGAAGCCCAGAAAAGAACTGAATCACAGCTGAACTCAATTCAATCTCATGTCCAGCAGCTTACATCTCGGGCCGTCGAGGCTGAACAACGCATATCTGATCTCGAAGATACCGTCCCCCGGCAATCGGATCAAGTAGTTAAACTACAAACTGAATTAGCTAACTTACAAATTAAGATAGATGATGCGGAAAATCGCACCCGAAGATGCAATTTACGCATAACAGGGATTCCGAGAATGGACAATTAGTGCCTGAAGTAACTTCGGACCTTATCACCAAATACATCTGCCCAGAGGTTATAGCTCAGAAGACGGACCTTACGTTCTTACATGCGCACCGCATACCAGCTGTTCGATATCCAAATGCTAAATATCCAAGAACGATTATGGTGAACTTTGGAGACTTTTGAATTAAGGAAAAGATTTTGACATGTGCCATCCGTGACAAAGGGTAAGAGACAAGTGATAACTTTTCCTTTAAAAAAATTTCAGACATGTCTGCCCAGTCTGCCAAGCCAAGAAAGGAATTTAGAGGCATGCTGAATTGTTTTCAACAAGTAGGGCCCCCCGCTGGGATAGTCCGACTAAATTGAAGGTCCTTCATAAGGGGAGATTTTATGTTTTTCAGACAGTTGAAGCGGCGCAAGAGTTCCTTCACTCCCTACAACATCCGGGGGCGGGGGTGGGGGAGATAAATGAATCATAGATTGAAATTGAACAGCTGATCGCGATCAGACTAGCTAATCCTTTTTTTTTTAGACCGCCAGCCACTTGCTCTCCACCTTGGGTGCCATGTCACAGCACCCCAATGTAGGGGGGGGTTGGGAAGAAGGCACATGGGGTAGGGAGGAGGGCGGCAGGATCACTTGGGGCTAAGGGGGGATCACCCAGGGAGCCCCAGACGGGGAGGCCCCGACACCAAGAGGGGCCATGGGGGGGGGATAAGGGCTCAAGGAGGGTAGGTGGTAGTAAGGGGCGATGGGGGTCACGGGGACTGGTGGGGTGAAAAAATATAATGTAGCGGACCTTTGGCAGTAATGCAAGAGATCGAAATAATGTATTTATTCTTTATATTGTATCTAAATGCCAGCTAGACCACTGAAAGTTATCTCCTGTAATGTAAATGGCTTCAATAATAAACTGAAGCGGCGTTCAATGCTGGCTTGGTTTAAGACCTCACAAGCCGATATAATTTTCCTCCAGGAGACTCTCTACAAGGAAGGGTCGTTAAGGGACAAAACCCCCGCCTTTGTCCAACATGAACTTTACGCTTCCTCGAATGCTGCTATTAGAGGGGTCGCCATATTAGTGAGTAAAAAAGTGCAGGGTGATACCATAGTGGTCCAAAAGGACCATAGCGCCAGGTGGCTCTGGATCCAAATGAGGATCTTTAATCAACTATTCAATTTTGTTAGTTTGTATGGCCCTATTGAAGACTCACCTGAGACGTTACAGTCTTTATATGATTTTGCTATGGCACAAACAGGGTCTAAGGTGATTGGGGGGGATTTTAATTTATTAATTGATCCAGCTATTGATTCCTCTAGACCTCAGAAAATGCAGACAAAACCTAAATCGATCAGGGTCTGTCTGGATCTAATGCAGGGCGTTAGGCTAGTGGATTGCTGGAGAGACGAATTTCCCCTTTAGAAGAAGTTCACATGTCATTCAAAGAGATATCATTCTTCATCGCGAATTGACTTTTTTCTCATTTCCCATGCGCTTTTAAAAACCAAATCCGAGATTAACGAAAATCCCTTTTCTAACCATGCGCTCATTGCAGTGCAATTTCAAATTCAAACTCAAGCGCCAATTGAGCTCAGATGGTCATTTCATAAGTCTCTCCTAGTTGATGAGCAATTGGTGGCCTATATGCATTTGGCATTAGAAGAGTTTTTGAAACGTAATGTGGATACAGCTTCTCTATTTGCAGTATGGGGGGCTCTTAAGGCATTTTTTCGAGGGGAAGTAATAACTTATAAATCGCACAAGAGGAAAAAAGAGTATGAGGAAAGGTTCCAATCAGAGAAACAACACTCGACAGCCATGGCTAACTACTTAGCAGTACCTTCCTTGGAAAGTAAAAAAAACTACATCAAGCACAATACGATCTACAAGATTTTTATACCTCTAAGGAGATTCTAACACACGATGCTGTAATACAAAAAAGATATGAAGAAAATGATCATATTGGTAGATACCTTGCTTGGGCAGTAAAATGCAGGGCTAATAGGAATAGTATTAAAAAAAAAAAAAAAGACCCCTTACTGGGAGATCTACATCTCATCCCCAGGAAATTTCAGATATTTTCCTCAAACATTGCAGGAGGCTTTATTCTGACCCCTAAAATACCCCAACTGAGGAAGCTGCTAGTTGGCTTAATGGGATTAACCGCCCTTCGCTCTCTCTGGAGCAAAGAGATTTTTTGCTTAAGGATATCACATCAGAGGGAGTTAATCGCGCAGTGTTGCTATCACCATCGGCACAAGCAAGCAGGCTTGACAGGATCCCAATAGAGATTTATAGTATTTTTTACCTCAGTTTAGCACCTTTTTAAGATTATTCTTCAATGGAATTCTGAAAGGTGAAATGGTGCCCGCTACTTTCACGCAAGCTGTAGTAGTCAGCTTTGTCAAAAAAGGAAAATCAGAGGAGGTAAATTCTTATCGCCTGATAAGTCAACTAAACAATGACTACAAGATCTTCTTGAAGATTCTTGCTAGCCGATTAGCTCAGGCGACTTTATCTCTTATACATAGGGACCACAATGGGTTTGTCCCAGGCAGACTTTTAGACACTAATACTCACTACTTATGTCAATCAATCGATTTTTTTTAACACTAATAAAATAAAAGCAGTAGTTTTAATGTTAGACACTGAAAAAGCGTTTGACAGAGTTCAGTGGAACATATTATTCACTATTTTAAATAAATTTGCGGTTCCAACTGAATTCTGTCAAGCAGTAAGAAATGTATACTCAGGTGCTCAGGCGTCCATCATTATAAACAGGAACAAGGTCGGTAAAATCTCTCTCAGCCGGGTGACGCGCCAGGGCTGCCCTCTCTCTCCAACACTCTTCTCTTTATTTCTTGAACTGCTAGCTTGGTGTTATAACCTACTTGTTGGTTGGTGCATCCTCCCTATTCTTGTTCTCTGCCTTGCTGCTCAGCCAATGGTGATGTCATTTGGAATGTTGAGTGTGTTTGTGCTTGAGGAGAATTCAATTGGAGTGGATGGGCTGAGCAGCAAGGAGGCTGCTCCTGGTGGGGCATATCTTGGATTTTACTATCATCCTGTAACTTATATTTGATCCTGTAACCTGATGAATAAACCAATAACTCGTTTTCTACATGACCTGTCTACTAGACATCCTTGTATTTAACACTGGTGACGATTTGGAAGAACCTAAGCGTGTGCTACTTCAATGGATAATGGTTTATGAAGCTTAAAGGTACTTCAAGAAAAAGGAACTTCATGAGAACTTACAAGCTGGTATTTGAGGAAGCTGGCACCCCTTAGCCCCACCAGTGACCACTCCATCGGTCGCCCTACCACGTAAGTGCCAGTTTAAAGAATTGTCCTGTTTACAAGAGCGCTACTTGGACTGCCTTGGAGTCTGTGTTTTAATTTGTGGATTACGTGTGCAATGCCTAGTAAAGATGGCATTTAAGGCTCACTTTCTTTTGGATCATTTGTTCTACTGCTGACTGTCTGCGCTACCTTTACAACCTACTATTAAAACTAAAGTGCGCCTGCATTACTTCTACAATCTACGTGGACTGCCGTGTTTGGACTTCTTTGTTGTGTGCAAAATATTATTTTTGGAAGATTTGTGAGCCTGGCGTGTTGAGAGAAACCACTGAATTGGGACTGAGGATACTTTATGATTGACTCTTCGATACCCCTGAGGAATTGGTAAGAGCATTTGGTTGCGGGAAAATCAGCAGCGCTCATGAGCCGATATACTTAATGGAGATATGGAGACTGCTGCCCGTGTATTAATCGGTAACTGTGAGTACTTTTGCCCGGGTTATTACTGTCTTTGGCTGCCCCTTTGGTCATTTGGGCAGTTTAACCGCTCGTTAGCCTATTTGAAATATGGCACGAGCTGTGCTCACCGCGCACACAGTGAGCGCGTGCAATCCTACCTTGTTTCCAAGTGTGCAGCGATGCCTTCGTGGATCTTTTGTGACGTTCTCCATTCGTGGATCTTTGCTGGTGTTCGTTGGATCATCTGTGAGACGCTTTGGTGTACAAACGCGCTGTGAGCCAACCAGCGCGACGTACATAGCGTGCCGCCATTTTGGGATTGGAGAATCTCTACCGTTTATAATCTTCGTGATTACCTTGTGGTGTACACGCTTTGCCAACCACGTTGTCAAGTACAATAAAGTATTGGGAACATCGTCGTTACGGAGCAGCAAGGTTTTTCAAGTACTCTCGTCATCTTCAGGCTCTGCGGTGTTCAGTATTGGTCGGTGTGGGATCCTCTTTCATCCAAGAGCCTTGGAATTGGGTGTGTGGAAATTTCCTTTGAGCGATCGAGGATTCCTACTACTTAACTGTATGTACAGTGTTCTTGTTAGTAAATATTGTCACCACGTGAAAAGGATCACGCTCATCAAGTCTACTGTGTAAGAGTGGAACATTATATGCTGATAGATGCATTTTGGGATGGAGTCCTCGGGTGAGAGATCGCTCACCGGAGTACAGTCTTCCTATTTAAGATTTCAAATTTGTTGATTTTCATTTGCTATGCAGGTGTTCGGCATTTGATGGGGTTGTTTCTGCATGTTATTTGGGTTTTCTGCTTTATGCTAATTTTGGTCCTCATGTCTTGTGGGTGGTGAGTACCCTTATACTGTTTTGTGGGGTTGTGAGTGTTTTTTTTTTACTGTTTTCTGGGGTAGGGAGTGCCCCAATACTGGATTATAGGGAAGTGAGTTCCCCTATTATGGTCTTGTTCTGTTTCTTAGGAAGGTGTGTTCCCCTATAGGGAGGTAGTTTCCCCTATTACTTTTGTTCAGTTTCAAAGGGAGGTGTATTCCCCTATAGGGAGGTGCGTTCCCCTATTACTGTGAGTTTGTAGGGAGGTAGTTTCCCCTATTACGTTTTGTTCAGTTTCAAAGGGAGGTGTATTCCCCTATAGGGAGGTGTGTTCCCCTATAACTGTGAGTTCCTCTATTACGGTCTTATTCTGTTTCTTAGGGAGGAGTGTTCCCCTATAGGGAGGTAGTTTCCCCTATTATGTTTTGTTCAGTTTCAAAGGATGTGTATTCCCCTATAGGGAGGTGTGTTCCCCTATTACTGTGAGTTTGTAGGGAGGTAGTTTCCCCTATTACGTTTTGTTCAGTTTCAAAGGGAGGTGTATTCCCCTATAGGGAGGTGTATTCCCCTATTACTGTGAGTTTGTGGGTGGTGAGTACCTAAGGGAGGGGGATGGAGCTCTCCTGCCATGAGTTGTGTAAGTGCAGTAGGGGGGTTTGGAATCCCTAGTCCTGCCATAAGTTGTGTAAGTGCAGTAGGGGGGGTTGGAATCCCTAGTCCTTCCATGAGTTGTTTCTTATTTTTCCTAGTTTGGAAGGTTATGTAATTTTTGATGAATTTATTGGACATGACATATGTGTTTCTCATCATCTTATTTACATTTGATTTTCTTTAATCATTATAAGGGGGAAGATGTGTTATAACCTACTTGTTGGTTGGTGCATCCTCCCTATTCTTGTTCTCTGCCTTGCTGCTCAGCCAATGGTGATGTCATTTGGAATGTTGAGTGTGTTTGTGCTTGAGGAGAATTCAATTGGAGTGGATGGGCTGAGCAGCAAGGAGGCTGCTCCTGGTGGGGCATATCTTGGATCTTACTATCATCCTGTAGCTTAGATTTGATCCTGTAACCTGATGAATAAACCAATAACTTGTTTTCTACACGACCTGTCTACGAGACATCCTTGTATTTAACACCTGCGCAATAAGGCAGGATTATACTATCCTACCCTCGGTCACTAGCTCCGCTAAACTGGAGCTGTTTGCAGATGACATGGCCCTGTACTTAGCTGCCGAGAAAGATGACATCACGCGTACCCTTACCAAAATAAGTGCATTTACAGCTATTGGGGGATATAAAATCAACCACGCTAAGTCAGAGGCCTGCTTTTTAATTGTTCCTTGGATATATTACCTCTCTCAATGCAAGGACATCAATATCCAATGACCCAACCTATAAGGTATTGAGGGATATTTGTCACCTTTCCTCTAACCTGGAAGATTTATTCTCACTTAATTTTACTCCTACATTTAATAAAATACGTAACCTGCTTGATCAATGGAAGGACCTCCCCTTAACAATCATGGGACGAGTGGCTTTTATTAAAATGAATATACTACCTCTTTTTTTATTTTTATTTTCTAATCTCATGGTTAAGGTCCCTCAGTCCATCTTGATCAAATTACCTCTGAAATAAGGCGCTTCATATGGCAGGGAAAAAAACCTAGATTGAAACTAGAAACATTACAACTGAATGTGGCCTTGCGTTACCTTATTTCCGATTATATTACCAAGTCTCACTTATCAACTGGCTGAATTATAACAATTCAGAAGAGATGTCTTCTGCTAATTTTTTCTTGATGTCAATGTTGGAGGAAACTACGATTTCCCTTGCTTCCTTTTTGCGGATTCCCAAACTCCCGAAAAAATCACGGTATAAAATTCCCAGGATTATATCCTCTCAGTTTCAAAAGGTTTGGGAGGCCTTCGGAATACCTTGCCTACATCCTCAACTGAGGTTAGTAGAATGCCTCCCCCTGGGGCTTTGCTCGTCTCTTCGAACTTGTTAACATTGGGCAAAATTCGGGTTTCTTAAGCTTCAGGATTTCTTTAAAAACAAAAGTTTCCTAACCTGGCAGGAAATTAGAGAGCGCAATAGTAGTATAAAGATGTCTCTTTTTTTTTTGTTATTTTCAGATAAAGAAATTCTGCTCAGGGCTAATAAACTGAACTCAGCTGGCTGCGAAGGTTCTCTATTGAGCAAAGCTCATTTTATACTTAGAATCAAAGGAACTGGGAATTGGTATAAATTGCTCAAGTCTACTCAGAACAAACGAATGGTGTTAAGACACCTAGAAAGAATTTTTGAGTCAATTTTCTATCGCCTTAATATTCAGCAATGGCAAGGTTTCAACAAAATGTGCTGCAAAGCGGTAAGAGCAGCTAATTTAAGGAGGATGGCATTCTTCAGCAAATGGATGATTTATTATACTCCGGCCAAACTCCATAACATGTATCCAGCAGTAGACCTCTATTTTTTAGGTGTTAACAGGCAATAGGAGATTGGCTACATGTGACTTTTGCATGCACCCATGAAAGGAATTTTTGGGATTTTTTTTTTTCAGAAATCGAAAGAAGGCTGGCAGTCGATTTTCCTCTTGAGGCCTCTGCAGCCCTTTTAGGCCGAGTAGAAGCTCGAGATGATCTCACTTTGGCTCAACGCCAATTTATTTTAATTTCTACTTTGGTTGCAAAATCATTAATTCTTGCCAACTGGAAATCTGTAACAACACCTACAATTTCCCAATGGTTAATTAAAATGCAAAGAATTTTTAAACGGGAAACTATATACCCAAAAAGGGTGGGCTCTGTAATTAAATTGAATAAAATATGGACGGAATGGAAATAATCAATTTTAGTGGGAGGGCAGGACATTTGATAGGGTATAATGAGATTAAATGTATGTCAATATTTTAATATGTATGAGTAATTATGTAGGGATGTATTATATTTATGTATCAACTAACGGTATGAATTTCGATCTCTATATGCACTTTATGTAAATATCTGAAGAGGAAATGTGAAAAGTTTTTATTTGCTACATAGCAAATATATATATTTTTAATTATGATAAAGGCGTGAATGTTATCCATCATTTACCTATTTAAGCTGTTCAATATTGCTCTTTCCAAAATTTCCGAGCTATGTTGTGGGTATATGGTATTGTAAAGACCATCACCATATATTTGCCTGCATAATGAATGTGGAGACATTGACCTTCAGCATGAAACCTCCTTGAGTCCATTGGTGCCATTTTCTTTGCTCACTCTGTTAAATTTCAAAGATGACTTTTACACCTCACCTCTTTCATAAGTCACCAGCCGCCAAAGAGGACTGCTGTGCTGCTACAAGGACTGCCACTCTGATGGACTGCTGCTCTAAAGGAACTGCTGCCCTGCTGTGATGACCTGCTGCTCTCTTGCCTGGAGAAATAGAACTGGACCTGGAACTTCATCTTAAACCCAGGACCCCACAGTGACTCTAACGGCTAGTCTGCTGGCGTCCTGACCTGCACCTCAGGGACATAAAAGGCTTCCCAACCACTCCTGGACCCAGCTGCAGAAAGTTCCTGACCCCAAGTGTTGCCTCTCAGGTCCTGGACCCTTGGTGTGGCTCACGGGCTCTGGAATCCAGCGAGAGCCGCTACCAGCCTGTCTCTTCGCACAGCAGCATTCACTGCCCGCAGTGGCTCGCCAACTTGAAACACCAGACTGCCTGTCTGTGACACCAAGCCTGCTCTTTGCACCACACCATCAACGCCTGTGATGCTCTCTGTGACCCTCTCCAATGCGAACAGGACTCTTGGGACAAAACTTGAGAAGGTAAAACTTTGGTTGGACTAATCTGGGACTGTATCCGACCTGCGGCTCATCACAGCCAGCCTGCACTTTTGACTTTGACCCAGTCCAGCATGGCCAGATAGCCACGGTTGGCGCTTTGCGCCTTTTGGCACTATTTTACGCTTTATTATTAAAAATTCATAGCTCTGATTCTACTGATTGGATTTTTGTTGTTTGGTCGTGTTTTATTTTTCTAACCTGGTGTGGAATCTTTTTGTGTGGTGTTTTCACAGTATTACTGTATGAAGTGTTGCACAAATACTTTACACATTGCCTTTTAAGTTACGCCTGACTGCTCTGAGCCAACCTAGCAGCGGGTTGAGCACAGGTTTATTTGGGGTTTGCTTGTGCATTACTCTGACAAGGATTATGGTTGCTGCTTGACCGGGGCTAACACCCCAGTCAACCAGTAACCCAATTTCTCACAACAGTCCTCTAGGTGGCAAACATATCACCAGCAGAGATATCCTTGCATACACTATTGTCTCTATCTAGTTCTGACTCCACCAGACTTGGTAGCAGTCAAGTGCTCCAATCTAGGGTGAGTGGTCTATCAGCATGTCTGGCAGAGTTCCCAGCAGGAAAGTCTGGCTTAAAATGGTGGTAGGCTATAAGGAAAGGGTATGTTGAATCTCCTTAACATGCTGGGATACATCCCTCAAGATTTCTAGGGAGGCTTGTGTGGCCCCCCACTATTGGGAATGTAACCCGTGCCCATCTTTGATGGTGGAATTTCAACCAGCATTATAGGTCATAGAAGGACATTGAAGTGCACTCGTGTATTGGTATATTTTTCGCCAAACTATGTCTCCATTAACAATTCTACTCCCATGGTGGACACAGCTGCTGAGGTAGAGAATCCTCCAGCCCCTCCTTTCAACCCAGAATTTGGCAGAATTTCAACTAACTCCTTAAAAGAGGTACTGAGTGTGCCAGCATGGCGGATGAAAAATCTGTTTACCAAACACACAATCAGGTTCTCGCATACACAAAACAATCCACTATATTTGCTGGACTCATTCCAGGCCCATGCCTACCTCTGATGCAATACAAAAAGCTGTGCCATTTTGAAAGCTAATATATTCATATTTCTAGTTGGAATTTCCACACACTTTTTTTTAAAGCCCATGCGTATAGTTTAAAAGACCCTGGCTATCATTGTTTTTATCATAATTATGCATGTAACACTGCAAATAAGTGATTGAAATGTATTTATTGTTTTGTACAATTGCTGGATTCTGTATCCTTTGTTTTCTCCGCACAGGACAAAGGACAGACCCTACACATTATGTACATTGTGCTGTAGTAACCATATCTATAAATTATGTGAATGCTACTTTTTGACTGAGCATGGTGTAAAACAACATATAAATAGGCCCCCACACCTGGAAGTGGAGTGATGCCCTATAGGCCATGTGCCTTGTTTTAGTTTTAGCAAAACGTAGAGATATTTACATCTCTTTAAAAGTAACAACATTGTGGGAACCAGTGGCTGATGGACCGCTGGGACCTGATTTTGTCTTACTATTACAAAAGTAAGCTGGTAAGGTGGGGCAGTGAAGAACTACTGGCACATAGGTGGTCTCCCTCTCAGGCCTGTGTTTGATGCTGGTCTATGTTTCTCCCTGCTGATGCACCACATGCTGTTGTACTACACATACATGGGCTTTCAGTCAGCCCTCTGTATCCGTGGGTCTGCTGTAGTGTCATTCGCATGTCGCTTCCACTCACCACAGCATGTTGCATGTGATCCAGGGTCAGCCCACATCTGCCATAAGCTTGCCCGACTGTGAGTGACAACATTCTGCTCTTGCACAATGGGCACATCTGCATAATAAGTAATCCCGTTGACTGCCAGGGGCTACTGGAGCAATGTGTTCTTATACATAACAACAATACGTATTTTGGCTTTTAGACAATGCTTGTTTTCATTAAAAAAGCATTCACAAACAAAATAAACACCGACAAAGCCAAAAGGACAGCAGGCAACCAAGAGATAAAGGCTTTGCTACTGCTTGTTATGCTCTCGTCATGCCTAAGTGTCTGTTTGTCTCTCTACTACTGAGGCATTTTTTTGAGTTTTCAAGTGATTTTTTGGGGAAACAAAGACCAATGGTGCATCCGTATGACGTCTGAATACAATATCACAGTATGTGGAGATCATTCCAACAACAACAGTCGGGACACAGGTTGTTCGTCAGCTCAGTACGAGTGTTTCCGACAACAGGAGCAGGGGCATAGCGTGGGCAGTAATATTGGGGGGGTTTGAGCTTCAGATTTTCCCACAATCACGTTGGCATATAATGTTAAAATACATTATAGGACTAGCAGGGCACATGAGGGGGCTTAAGGGGCAGAGGAAAGGGAGAGGAATGCAGATTGGTAGGAGTACTAAGTAAGGGAAACACAATATTTTGTAAACTAATTTAAGTTTTGAAAACTTTCAAAACAGAGAGAGGGAGAGTGTGTGTGCATTTGTATCTCTGTTAATGTAAACATTTCAGGTGAAATCCGACAGACACCTCACCATACTCGACTGAACGTACATGTACCCAACTATTTACCGGAAAATACATTTATTAGGGGGGTGTAACACCCCAAACACCCCCCTGAAGCCACGCCCCTGAACAGGAGAGTCAACACACCAACTAACATGCTGGTGGAAATGAGTTCGTAAGGTATTGGGGAAATAGGCCCATAAGAAACTAACATCAGAACAGGATTCCCTGCTATAGGCTCCATAACAGATGATGGTATACTCCGCACTGGGGTAGGGGTGGGAATGAAGAAATTGGTGGGGACGATGTGGGGAGCAAGAAAAGGGTGTAACCAACCAGGTGGCCAGGGGGCGATGGGAGAGGATTGGGGAAGGGGGTGGGGGGGCGGTAGGTCCAGGTTCAAGGTGAGGGAGGTGCGGGTGTGTGGTGCCGTTCAGTGCCCTGGCTTGTTACACAGAGCAGTGGAGGGGATGAGGGGAGTGGCAGAATAGGGGAGGTATCATTGGCACAGCTGGATCCGAAGTGGGAGGGGGTAAAATAGCATACGGATCCAGACATACGACATACCCCTTAAGATTGATGCAGATTATGATGACGGGAGGTCTCTGGCATCAGTGTCAAGGTTCAGAAAAGGGGACCAAATAGCGTCCAATAGGTCTGCCTTGTCTTGTAATCGATAGAGTATGCGTTCATACAATGCCACTTTAAATGTCTCGGAGAGCCATTCCTCATGTGTGGGTAGGTGTTGTGAGTGCCAATGACAGTGAATTTGGCTGTTGTTAATGCCGTGGAAAAGAATCGCCGAGTGTTCGTGGTAAGATCAGGTATGGGCTGCGGGAGCGGGGAAGGCAAAGGAAGCACAACGCTGAGGGTGTCGCCTGTGTAGGACCAAAAACGAGAGATGGCCGGACAATCGTATAATATGTGTTGTGTTTCGCTGTTGGGTTGCAAGTTGTGCCAGCATTACGAATGGGGTAAGAGCCCCAATGTGCCAAGTTTACGGGGGTCCAGTACCAGTTCTAGATCGTTTTGAAGAGACAATTTCATTCTAGCCTCACACACCCCACTGCTCAGGTCTGCATTCAGTTCCTTCCAGTCTCCTTCCAAAATATTGGATGCCAAGAGCATTTAGCCAAGACGTGCGAAGAGAGGACAGAAGGGTTTGTGAGTGAAGGTGTTGGGCCAGCAGGTTGTGGAACCCAGACATGGCTCCCGAGTAGGTTCCTCAGGTATCCAGATATTCAGCATGTGGGAGAGGCTAAGACATTCCACGGTTTGGCCCCAAGGGCACCTTGGAGGCAGTGTCACAGTTAGGAGTAAAGCCATAGCTGTGAGGGAGGTATATGGACCTCCTTTTGCAATTCGGCAGATTATTTCAGTTCACCATTGTGAACTACATCATCTAGGGATCCTATCCCAACCGTCATCCATTCTGCCATCGGAGAAGGCGGCCACCCACTTAAATGGTGGCATTATTGCACAAGAGAGCCTGCTGATGAAGGCAGACTGAACTATCAGTAGGCTTTTGGGCGTGGTTCCAAACCCGCACCATTGTCTGTACTATAGGGTTAGTCATCAGATTGTGGTGGTAGAGGATATCCAGACCAAGATCACTGCTCGTCATGGCACACTCCAACTGGACCCAGAAAGGGGGTGGCGGGGGGGTGCACCCATCTTCCTAGATAGAGAAGTTGCGCTAAATGTAAGGCCTGATAATAACATTCAATACAGGGTAAACCTAGTCCTCCGTATCTCCTGTGTGCTACCATTTTAGGGAAGGACAGTCGAGGTCTCATGGCTCCTGAAATAAAGGAACAGATCCCCTTGTCTATAGTCTGCAAAGTATGGGTTCGGACTGGAGGGGGAGCATTCCAAGGACAGATGTAAAATAAGGAGCTATCACCATTTTGACCACCTGTACTCTCCCCCATAGGGATAAGTTAGGCGGTTCCATTTAATGTATTCAAGATTGGTCTTGGCTATAAGATTGAAGTCATATGTTCAAGTCCTCTATCAACCAGGATACCTAAATGTTTCCAGTGGAACGGAAAACCGGCAATGGATACCTGTGTTGTTATATGAGACATAGGCTGGGCCTCGCTCTTCTCACAGTTGATCTTGTACCCCGAGATTCTAGAAAAGGATGAGATAAGAGACATCAAGGCTGGAATTTATCTGTCAAGCTCGGTGAGACTAAGCAAAATATCGTCTGCATAAAGTAGGATCTAGGCCATACAGGCGTCAGTGGGTATGCCCATAATATGGGGTGGTTGGTTTATGGCCGCTGCTAGGGGCTCAATTGCCAATAGGAACAGTAGGGGAAAAAGGGGGCACTCCTGTCTGGTCCATCTGCGAATCGAGAATACATTCAATAGGAATCTGCCACAGTTGACTTGAGTGGTAGGCGCAGTATAGAGCAATCAAAGTTTTGAGATTAATTTGTCCCCCAGGCCCAGTCTGCTATATATAGACTCTGAACTGGTACTACCACTCAATACGATCAAATGCCTTCTCGGCGTCTAATGATAGGACAATCATGGCTGCCGGAGAGTCCCTAAAGAGACATAGATGTGCCAACGTGCAAAGGTGATTGTGGGACAGAAACAAATCCTACTTACTAGCAGGTCCTCATGCCAGCTCCCCCTGCGACAGTTCTTTTGTCCAGCTCACTCGCAGTCTGCTTCCCTCTTCCTTTGCTCTGTTTTGCCTTTTCCTGCTTGTTTTTCTGCCCTCTGTTTTGCCTCTTTATGCCCTGTTTTGCCATTTTCTTCTATGTTTTCACATTTTCTGCTCGTTTTTCTGCCCTCTGTTTTGCCTTTCTCTGCTCATTTTTCTGCCCTCTGTTTGGCTCTTTTCCACTCTGTTTTGCTTTTATCTGCTCTGTTTGTGCCTTTTCTGCCCTGTTTTTAATTTTTCTGCTCCGTTTTCCTGCTTGTTTCTTCCCTCTCCCTGCCGTTTCCTCCCTCCTGCCATTTCCCTCCTCCCGCCAACCAGTGCCCCACCCTCCTCCGAGGACCTACTTAATGGAGGCTGCAGCACGACCCTATTGAGTGGTCCTCATGCCAGCTGCCCCTGTGATAGTTCTCCTGTCCAGCTTGCCCTCAGTTCGCTACCCTCTGCCTCTGCTCTGTTTTGCCTTTTTCTGCTTGTTTTTCTGCCTTCTGTTCTGACTTTTTCTGCTCTGTTTTTGCCTTTTTCTGCTTGTTTTTCTGCCCTCTGTTTTGCCTTTCTCTGCTTGTTTTTCTGCCCTCTGTTTTGCCTTTTTGCACTCTGTTTTTCCTTTTTCTGCTCTGTGTATGCCTATTTCTGCTCTGTGTTTGCCTTTTTCTGTTCTGTTTTGTCTTTTGCTGCTCGATTCTTCCCTTTCCCCGCTGTTTCACTCCTCCCACTGTTTTCCTCCTCCCGCCACCCAGCGCCCCACCCTCCCCCCCAGGACCTACTTAATGGAGGCCACAGCGCAACTCCATTGAGCAGGTCCTCGTGCCAGCTCCCCCCATGACAGTTCTCCTGTCACGCTTGCCCACAGTCTGCTACCCTCTAACTCTGTTCTGTTTTGCCTTTTTCTGCTGTTTTTGCCTTTTTCTGCTCTGTTTTTGCCTTTTTCTGCTCTGTTTTGCCTCTTGCTGCTCATTTCTTCCCGCCATTTCCCTCCTCTGGCCATTTCCATCCTCTCTCCACCTAGCGTCCCCCCGGGCCTACTTAATGGAGGCAGCACCGAAGGCAAGCCTGTCTGTGCCCGACCACGCCTGGACAACGCCCAGCCCCAGGATCCCTGGCCCTCCCGCCATCCTCCATTACATTGCAGACGAGCTCCTGGCCCTGAACCCTGGACACTGAAACAACAACTGCTGCACCGGCTCCCCACGAGCAACCAAAGGACCCTTCACCTGCCGTCATTGCCATTTCTCCTCAATACAGGATATCCAGTCCACATTGGATCCCGCGCCACACCTGCCCGGAAAAGCACAAACAACCCAAAACTGCTCCAATTCATCCTGTTCCTTCTGCAATGAGGCCACGGAAATCTGGGACACCATCACCACCCTCTGACCTGACATTGCCTTTATTACCGAAACAAGGCCCAACCCCTCCTCGAACCCCGACATCGCCACTGCAACACCCGACGGCTACAAGATGATACACCGAGACCGCACCAACAAACACGGTGGGGGCATCACCATCATCTTCAAGGAAACCATCCGATGCATAAACACCAACGACGACCTACCGTTCATGCAACACCGCAACTTCCAACTACAGACCGACGCCAAGACCGTGATAAGAGTCACCCTCATATACAGACCCCCGGGACCCCGACCGGCTTTCTGCGACGCCATCTCCAACCTCATCGCTCCCCTAGCCATCGACTCTTCCCACTATGTCCTACTCGGCAACCTCAGTTTCCATGTCGATTACCCCAACGGCGCCAAAGCCACCTCCCTCCTGGAGAACCTGAACAACATCGGCCTCACCCAACTGGTTACTGAACCCACACACAAAGCCTGACACATACTCTACTCAATTTTCACCTCCAGCGACAGAATCAAATTCAGCCACATCACAAAACGCACATGGACCGCCCACGCCATCACTTCACCATCTCTAACACTAAGCACTCCATCCTCAAGCACCCCTGTTCCTCCCACCACAGCTGGGGCAAGGTAACGGAGAAACAGTGGACACATGCCCTCAGCGCCACCCAACCGAAGTTTCATCAGACCTTGACCAGGCCGTTCAGAACTTCTCCGCATGGATCACCAAATGCGTTGACAGAGTTGCCCCGAAGAAACCAGCAAAAACCAACAAAACCTCAAAACAATTCTCCAGGCACACAGAAATGAATTGAGGTCGTGGTTTCAAGAGTCTTTTTATTCCTTGATTTGGTGATACGAGCCCTTTTGCCAACACGTGTTTCGTCTCAGGCTGTTGGTGTCACAGCAGACTTCCTCAGGGAAAGATTTCAGTCTCTCCAAACAAACTCAATCTTATGGTCTTTGTCAGGTTCTATCAGTGGTCGTCACGTCAGACTCCAGCCGTTAATCGCTGTGCTTGAATTTTTATGTTATATTAAGAAGTGGATATATTTATAGTCAGTGTGTACGTTCCCTTAGTTAACTGGTCCGCCGCGAGTGTCGGCAAAGAGTGTGTGGCTACCAGAGAACTTATAGACATTTGTTCTAAGAAATTTCTTTGCTTGCGACATACTACTTAAAGATTGGGTCGAGTGCGCCAACCTCCCAGCCATTGCTCTGTTTTTCTGCTAAAACCTCAAAACAAGTTAGCTGGAACACCTCAGAACCACCAAGCACAACTGTTACCGACTCGAGAAACAGTGGCGCACCACAAGGAACTCCTCCGACAGAGCCACTCACAAAGCAGCCCTCAGCAACTATCACCGGTGCATCAAGGAAGCCAAGAGAACAGCCATCACAGCCGACAACCACACGAAAGAACTTTTCAAAATAGTCAAGGAATTCTCCAACCCAGCAGCCACAGAGAACACAATCCACCCTTCTCAAGAACTCTGTGACACCCTCTTGGACTACTTCCACAGCAAGATTGCCACCATCTACAACTACTTTGACTCCCAACCCACTGCTCTCGCCCTCAACAGCCTCGACCAACCAGCACACACCAGCCGAATGATCACCACCTGGTCTCCGCTCACCACTCAGACCAACACGAACATCATGTCATCCATTCACTCCGGGGAACCCACCAACCCCTGCCCCCACTCTCTTTTCAACCTTGGAACCAATCCTATCAGCACGGAAATCACCAGCATCATCAACACCTCCATCACCAGAGCAGCCTTCCTGGACAGATGGAAACATGCAGAGGTCAGACTCCTCCTAAAGAAACCTTCCGCAGACCCCAGCGAGCTCAAAAATTATCAACTGATTTCCCTGCTCCGCTACCCGGCCAAAGTACTCAAGAAGGCCATCAACAAACAGTTTACTGAATACTTGGAGCTAAACCACCTACTTGACTCCTCCCAACCAGGATTCCGTGCCAACCACAGCACTAAACTGCCCTGATCACCACCACAGGCGACATCAGAACCCTTCTCAACTGCAGAGAGACTGTTAGCCCTGATCCTCCTGGACCTCTCTGCTGCTTTTGACACGGTTTCCCACCATACCCTCATCAGCAGACTTTACAAAATTGGCATTCAGCAAAACGCCCTCAAGTGGATGGCGTCTTTCCCCACAGGGTGCACACAGAGCATCCAGCTGCTTCCCTTCACCTTTGAACCCAAGGGCATCTTATGCTGCGTACCCCAAGGATTATCCCTCAGCTCCACCTTGTTCAACACCTACATGACCCCCCCCCGCAGACATCGTCAGATCCCACGGCTTTAACATAATTTCCTACGTAGATGACACTCAACTCATCCTTTTGCTCACCGAAGACCCCTCCACCACCAAAATCAACTTCTGCAATGCCATGACCAACGTAGCCAACTGGATGATAGACAACTGCCTCAAACTCAACAAGACAGAAGCCCTGATCTTCGGGAAGTACACAACCGTATTGGACCACCGCTGGTGGCCAAAAGAACTCGGACAAACACCCACACCTACAGACCATGCACACAACCTAGGCATCATCCGTGACAGCGAACTGACCATGAAACGACTATTCAACACAATTGCCTCCTCCTGCTTCCACACCCTTCGCATGCTCCTCAGAATCTTCAGATGCTTCCCAGTCAACACGTGAAAGACCGTAACTCAGGCCCTCGTCACCATCCGACTCAACCATGGCAAAGCTCTCTATGCAGGAATCTCCACCCAGCTCCTCAAAAGACTTCAGACCACACAGAATGCTGCAGCCATATTCGGTCTGGGCCTTCCCCAAAAGACCCACATAACCCCCACCTCAGAAACCTCCACTGGCTCCCTATCCAGAAGAGATGTCAGTTCAAGATCCTCACCCACACATAAAAAGCTCTGCACGATCAACGACCAGCCTAAATCAGCCAATAACTGAACTTCCACCGATCCACAAGACATCTGCGCTCCTCCTCACTAGCATGTGTACACACCCCGCATCCATCGCAGCCGCAGTGGGGGAAGCTCCTTCTCCTACATTGCCACCAAGACCTGGAACGACCTACCCCTCCATCTTCAAACAGCACCCTCCTTAGCAGACATCAGGAAGAAACTCAAGGCCTGGCTTTTCGACGGAAACATCGCACCCACAGAGCCCAGATACCCCTAGGGGTGACAGTCCTGTACGATACAAATGCTGATTGATTGATTTATTGATTGATTAAACTTGGGAGGAGCCATCTGAGTTGGACAGCAAGAATGCTCACTAGGATTTTTGGATCCGTGTTCAGGAGGGAAATTGGAAGGTAACTGCCACGGAGTCTTTACCAGGCTTCAGCAGGACCGTGATCACCAACTTGTAGGACATAACTGAGATGGAGCCTGTGTCTGTCGCTTCCTGGAAAGCAGAGTGAAGGTGTTCCACTGTGTGGGTTTTCAGCCATCGGTAGGATTCCCTGGGGAACCTGTCCTCTCCAGTGGCTCTGTAATAGGGGAGGGTGGAGATTGCTTGTGCCACCTCTTTCATGGTAAGGGCTCTACCTTCATCATTAAGACTAGGAAGGGTGATAGTGGAGAGGAAGGCATCTATTTGGTCGTCATCGTTGCCAATTCGGACCTGTACCATGTGGCATAGTAGACTCAAAATGTGCTAGCAATGCTTTGGAGATCCCGGACCATACAGCCCGAGTCGTCCCAGATAGCAGGGATTGCTGTTGCTGCTTGCCTCTGTCTGAGCTGTGCCGTTAAAAGTCTACCCGCTTTCTCCCCTTGTTCATAATGATGGGCCTTAAATTTATATAGTGCGTATTCTGCCTGAGACAAGTATAGGAAATTAAGTTCCATCCTGGCCTTCTCCAGGGCACGTCTGGTGGCTGTGGATGGGGTCACCGTGTACGCTCGAGTGCAGGTTTTGATGTTCTGTTCCTGTAAGAGTTGTCGCTGCTTCGACTATTTGTTAGCTAATGCTGTGTCCCTCATTAGTTGGCTGCGTAAGATGGCCTTGGTTGCGATTCAAAGAGTTCAGTCAGATGCCACAAAGCCCTTGTTGTCTGCCAGGTATGTGGCCATGTGGGACTGAAGCAGCTTCTTTTCCTGTGGCAGTTTGTAGCATGCCACATTAAGCCACCCAGGTTTGAGGTAGGAACCCGCAAGTTCAGGTCAATGTCTAATCGGACAGAGGCATGGTTTGAAAGGGAGCCCTCGAGGATAGAGCAATCTTGGGTGAGCGTGGAGATTGAGTGGGAGACTAGGTAGTAGTCGAGCTGGGACTCTGTACCATGGACAGAGGAGAAAAATGAGTAGTCTTTGTCCATTGGATGTAGAAGACGCCAAATATCTTAGAGCTCGTGATCATCACAGAGGTCCCGTAGCAGGGCCCTGTCAGCATTGTTCTGTGTGTCGGTGGGGCCTGTGCTATCCAGTACGGCATCCGGGCCCACATTCCAGTCCCCACCAAGCACCACTTTGGATGTATTAATTTCGGTCAGGGGTCTATGAAGATAGGAAAAGAAGGAAGATTTTGGGTCAGTCTGGCCATATACAGATCCCACCCCAAGAAGTATAGAGTTGATCCTAAGCCTCACAAGGGCATATTGCCCGATGTTGTCTGTCCACGTATGAAGAACAGAACAGGGGAGGGTCTTACGAATAAGGATAGCTACTCCAATGGCAATGAAGTGTGAGGACCAGATTGAATAGGGTCATGGGTAGGAGTGCAGCTATAAGCGACCTTTCCCACCCAATCCCGTCTACGTTTTACTGCCTCTTTAAGGGAAAGGTGGGTTTCTTGGAGGAGGGTAATGTCAGCTTTGCAGGAAGTAGGATAGGACAGTATCTTTTTGCATTTAATGTAGTTGATCATACCGTTCACGTTGAGAGAAATAATGGTAACAGGGTAAGACGTCATGATAGCAAAGGGGATGAGAGGAGAGTGACACCCACAGATATTGAAGCAGATGGGGTACACTCAAATGGACACCGTCAGATTGGGGAATGGTAGTGCAAAGAAGCTGAAACGGAATTCAATGCAGGAGGCCAGGGAGCCACAGAAGCCCAGATGCCAATGGTGAGGGACTTGGGTCAGATTTGGGGAAAGACTCTAAAGAAGAGGGGGGATATGAGGCATAAAAAAGGCAGTTTAGGTGTGCGTGAAGGTCTAAACTGTCAGCGGTAAGTCTAGCTCCCTGAAGAGTATGGATTCGCCGCAGGGGGATAGGAGCAGCCAATAGGAGAAGAGTCCTAGAATGCCAAGGCCAGAGCAAGAGTTGAAGGACTAGTGGGTGGGGAATACGGGAGGGGAACAATACTGTGTGAAAGGTGAGGGGAAAGTTGCGGGGAGGATCGGAGAGGAAGGATCCCAAATAGCTAAAATCGCTATAATAATGATGAATGAAGAGAGCACTATAGCTTGGATGGGTGGGGTGCGGTCGGGGAGGGATACCAAAACATGAGAGACCAGCACAAGGTGGACAATGTGGGCTAGGTGGCTTGGCCAGCAGAAGTCTAGCATAGGTGAAAAAGAAAATCCAGGGATTCAACTGCAGTTCTTAGATAGTACAGGCTAGGTGGACCCTATCTCCATCAGATGATGGCAGGCAAATGGAAGACGGCATTCAGAATACATGCCATGGGGGTGGAGGCCGGTCCCAGTGGTGTTGTAGTGTAGTAGAGTCAAGTCAAGAAAGCCGTCGTTACACTACATTGTGGGATCCTAAGGGAGGGCTGCCAAACAAGTCTGCCAAGCAGGGGGTGAGACTGTGCTACCATGGGACCGCCAAATACAGTCTCCAAAGAACCAGAGGCTGTGTGAACCTCTAATGGAATAAGTGCTTCCGCTGGCAGAAAAAGGGTCGGAGTGTCTAAGGACCTTGAGCTTGTGAGCGGCCGTTGGCACCCTCGTGAAGCCTGTGGGGTAGCGCGGGCCAGCACGGTGTCAGTAAGTTGAAAGGTGCGGCCCTGGGAATGATGAGGTCATTTGAGCAGGCGGCAGGCTGGTGGCACTTGTGAGGCACTGTAACGCACAGGTCAGCAAGTACAAAGTCAAAATAGGGGCTTTATTGGAGTAGGGTGTCCACAGGCTGCCGGCAGAGGGCAGTGGAGTCTGTAGAGGGGGAGAGGAGGGGACACTAACCCAGGCAGCAGGTATGGAAGGTGAGATGCCAGAGGCTCTGCCATGTCAGGGCCCCCAAACAGCAGATCTGGCCCGGCAGGAGACAAGCAACCATCGGGCCTCATTGTGTAAGGAGGCCGCTGGGGAAAGTTGAAGGAGGGCGCTAATGATGAGGCGGCCCGCTCATAATTAAAGAAGTGCAGAAAATCGGCTGCTCGGGCTGTAAGGGAGAGAGTGCAGGGGGGCTCTGTGGTGTCCGGTCAGCCATAGTAGGAGAGGTCAGTCGGGCCTAGTGGGGTGCCAGTAGTCATCGGGTTGTTTCCAGCCGATCAGGGAAGCCGCTGTAGGGAGCCGCTGGCTGCCATAGAGGTAGACCCTGGTCAGTGGTGTAGAGCGCTTGCTGCAGGCCGCTAGCGGTGAGGCAACGTCGGGACTCTCTGGGAGGTTGTGGACGGGAGAGCGGGCCTTCTGGGCCGGGTCAGCGCATGCTCCAGGGGATGAGGGTGTGGACCCCACCGTGCTGAAAGGGCGGAGGCATCGGGGGAAATGCGTTACGCCACTGCTGGGGCTGCGTTTCATCCCTGGCAGCAGAGGAGCTCAGGGGAAGCGGCCATGTTGGCAGTGGCGAGACTCCACCTCTCTACTACTGAGAAACAAATAAGGGCTCCCTCAGGAGTAGAAAGCCTTTACTTCTAAGGTAAAAAAAAGTGTGAACAAAAATAGAACTCAAAACCTTTCAGTGGTTTAAACAAGTACCTGTATATTCAGATGCACAAGCCTGGGCAAGCTTCAGGTATGTGCATTGCATAAACGTAACAATAGAGAAATTGTACTTACAAACTTCAACAAAATGACAGTAGGTGCTCCCTGTGAACGGCGCAGTGTTTAAGTATATAGGGGCAGATTTACAAGAAAGTGACGCATCTGTATAGATGCGTCACTTTCCCTGCGCCACTCTCAGAAACCCTTGCGCCACCATAGATGCGCCGTATTTACAATACGGCACACTATGGCGCAAGGATTGACAGATGCGTCAGAAATTCTGACGCATCTGTTGGCGGAAAAGTCACGCATTGCTGGAGTCGTGTCGCAAGCACGACGCAACTCCAGCAATGCGTGTTGAGGCCTATTCCCACTACACTGCGTCACTACTTACGCCTGCTTCAAGCAGGCGTAAGGTTTTGACGCAGTGGCGTCCTAAAAGTGGCGCAGTGAAATCTTGTAGATTTCACTGCGTCACTTTTACGAGGCCTTCCTCCGTTGGGACGCCCACCCTGCATACATTATACCTGACGCATGTATAATGTCACGCAGGGCTTTACAACATGACGCATCTCCCTAGATGCGTCACATTGTAAATTTGCCGAATTTTTTACGCCGCTGTTGAGTCACAAAAGTGACGCAACTGCAGCGTAAAAGTGACGCAAGGGGCTTGTAAATCTGCCCCATAGTGAGTAATAGTGTGTAGTGTTTTTGTGAAAACATTAAGTTGACTTAAACGCCGCTTCCCAATGACCCAATGAGTTCTTCTTCTAGCAAAGTGTTCATTTAAAGCCAACACATGTACATCGACGTTTCTGTCTATGCAATAATTCCACAGTCGTCAGTCGCTCCTAATCGAGGATCGAATTCTTGATTAGGAGCGACTGATGTCTGCAGTGCATCCTATATCCTGAGTGAGCAATATTGGATTTATTGCATGGATAACGACGGATCTGAATTTACTTCTCATACATGAGTGATGCTTATATGATTGTAATTGCCTATGAGGTGTCCACCTTTTTGGGTCCTGATGATGACTCCGTAACAAACTGATGCTTTGGGGTCTAAACGTCGACGTACACGTGTTGGCTTTAAATGAATGAGTTCTATTTTTGTTCACACTTTTTCTTTGCCTTAGAAGTAAAGGCTTTCTACTTCTCCTGAGGGAACCATTATTTGTTTCTTATTATATACCTACCCTGGTTCCTAGGGACACTGGGTTGCCCCATTATTTATTTTACTACTCCCTACTACTGAGGCTTCGATAGCATACATTATTGTCAATCTTATTCCCAGAAAAATGAATACTTTTTTCATGCCTCAGCTACTATTCCTTCTCCTCCTTCCATGTTATTCTGTTCCTGCTCCTAATGTTAGTTTAGGCTTTATTGATTAGCTGAATTTCTGAGCAATTTTTTGTCTCAAAAGTTTGCAATTTTGATCTTTATGTTTGCAAGATAAGACCCTTACGTCTGTGCTCCTTTTTGAATCTTTTGCTCTAGCCTTTAGTTTTTTTCTCTGCCTAGACTATGGCTCATCTCTGAATATTAGTCCGTGTAGGAAGAAGACACCAGAAATGTATTCACACATGACTGCTAATACTACAGTCCACTCAGGTATGTAGCAGCTCCACTTTGGCTCAATCTAAATTATTGTGCACCATAGTTATTGACACTCCTCTACCAGTTACGTACTTCTATAACTCTCTCTTTGTCTTAACTCCATTGGTTACCCATGCTTCGTTCACTTTTCTTTGCTTTTGGTTTCACTTTACAATCTTTACAGATCTCGTCATTCCATTTCATTTTATCTTTTATTTGTTCTACACGCGCTATGTTTTTTGTCTTGTATTTAATCCCTTTCTCTTTTAGCTTTAGAATGAGTTCCTAGTGTATGTAGTGGTGAAAGTGGTTAAGAGGTTAAGGATTTGGGGTTAAGGGGTAGGAGTGAATGTTATGGGTATAGTTGTTAAGAGTTTATGATGTATGGTTATGGTTTGAGGTATAAGGGTTTGTCATTAGGATGTTAGGTGTAAATGATTATAACGATTAGGAATTAAGGGCATATGGTTAAGGATATAAAGATTAAGAGTATGGGTTAGGGGCTTTAGGCACAGGGATAAAGGTGCATGTTTAAGGCTTTGGGGTATATATATATATATATGTGTATATATATAAATTTTTTTAGTTTGGGGTTCAGGGATAATTGTTTGGAGTATAGGGTTAAGGGTAAAGGTGACAAGGGTACGGACTTAGGGTTTGGGGTTAAGCATATAGGGTTAAGGGTTTGGAGTATGTGGTATTAGAGTTTGAGTATAGCGGTTAAGGGTAGGGGAAAAACTTAATTGTTAAGGGTAAGAATGTATGGTTAGGTGCTTAGGGTTAAAGATGAAGGATGAACTATTGGCTTACCATCAAAACAATCCGACAGCGCTGTGGGTGACAGTTTTTCAAGACGCCATCCTTGCTTAGTTCTGTTCCTCTCCTAAGGCCTCCCAAAGCCAGTCCTCTCCAGCACCAGAGGATGAATGATAAATCCCACGCTTCTGGACACATCTGATCTGACCTGTGTTGTGAAAGGGTTCTCCAGAGACCCTCAGAAAGGAATGGAGTGTCATGTTTTATGATCTGTGGCTTATATTCACCTTTCTCCGCTCAGTGGGCATCTGTGCACAATATTAGGAGCTCACTAATGCTAAGCTCATTCCGGTGAAGAAAAGGCTGGCAGTATTCCTGGCTTGTCAGTGCCACTTGGCAAAAGGTGTTGTGTGTCTGTAGAATGCACTCTGCTACATTTCTCATGTATCTTCTGAACTCTCACATTGTTAACCTATGGTGGTGGCCATTTTGAAGTTACTGAGTTGAAGCTTCCTCGATGTCCACAGCATCCTTGTGAAAACATTTGAGCTTGTTTGTTTATTGTTTAAAAGCCTGTTTGGAAGCGGAATGCAGAAAGGTACTGTGGGGAGTGAAGCTTTGTTTTGGAAACAAAGTTAAATAGTTTGCAGCACCGACTTTGAGTTTACCTTTGAGGAGGATAGCATAATAGGTTTTGTTTCACATTTTAGTTCCTATATTACATGAGGATCTGCTTCATCTTAAAAGTCTGCAGAAATATTCACAATGGTTAAGGCAGTGAGAGAAGAGAGTGAAACGTTGTCAAAGGCTTGAATAACATTGATATCCAGTGTTGTCTCTTATCCCGTTTCCCAGGTCTAGTGCTAACCAACATATTATTATTGTGTGTGGGTGGCGGTGTATACAGAGAAATGCAGAAAAGTTAAGCACCCTCTCTCGATACGGACTTCAAATTAGTGCATTCTGACAAAGGGAGTGAATTGACAGGAATATTTTTGTCTGAAAAGGCTTTGAAGTTGGTCACCCTTCCCAGGGATGGTGAGGTGCAACAAACAATCATTAATTCTGAGCCCCAGGAGAAGCAACTAAAGAGAATGAATTAAGCCACAAGCCAGTAAGGTCATACATTTAGGAAGAAATAGGAAAATGCAAGTCATTTTTGCATTGAGGGTGATAACAATATGTTTGTGTTGATTTTTTGCTTAATAAATTAAATGATGCAAGAATAATACTTCTAGAAATGTCTTACAGATATAAAAAAAAATTGCCTTTTAAATAAAAATGGGACCTTAATAATGCTACTTGCACAAACGTGTTTAGCTTTTTTGGCCACAAGGAGGACATCATTTACATTTCATAATGACACCCTAAACAGCAGTGAATAGCTTTTAGATACAAATTTACAGCAGACTTTAAAAGGTGTAAATTGATCATTTAAAGTGTAAAACGGCTGTGCTTTTTACTTTGACACACACAGACATGGATTCTATTTCTACACAGCTTTTTCCAACCTATGTTGAATATGTTTTTAACGTGAGTAGAAAACATTCTCTACAAGTTTACATTTGGAATCTGACTTTTAGAAAACCTGCACTATCTGCCATTAAGACATTACAAATGAAAAAGTCAAATATGGTCATTTTTTGGCAAAACACTTTGCAATGAATAGAGACAGGTGCATGCAGCCTGGAGCTGTTTGGCAGGCCACACTGTCCAGAGGACCAAACACCGCCAACCAAAGTTCAAATATTCTGCATACTAATCCCTGTGAGCAAAATCTGTTTTTTTGTCTGGAAGGACGTGGCAGCTCCTGTACTGTCTGGACAGCTCAGGTTCTCCTCTTTCAAACAAGCACAGAAGCCAGGCTTTCACCCTGGTCCATAGCAGAGATCCAGCTGTGGGTGAAGAGTAACTTAGGGTCCTGGAATCACATCTCTTCTTATCTGGTGAAGCGGAGCCTTCTTCTGAGATGAGAGGGGATGCAAAGGTTTTATTTCCAGTGGAATAAAACATATCCAAACTGGGGGACCTGGCAAGGACCCTATCAGAAGATGTGTCATCTTTGAAATTTATACCGCCAGCCAACATAGGAAGCATGTCCCTGCCCATTTTCCTGGGCTTCCTTCACTGAAGTTTGGTGGTGGGTCTGACTAGTTGAAGTAGGTGTAAAGATAGCTGTGTGGTGAATATTGCAGGAAGTGAGACAGAGAATGAAGGGAGGTGTAGTGTGTTAAAGGGATATTGTGACGTGGAGCTGCTGATGTGTGGTATAACGTGGTGTGGTTGTTCAAAGAAAGTTGTGCAGCATGTAAGATGAGGTGGAGTGCAAGTATCATATATATATATATATTCACTGATAGGTTTCAGGGACGTTATAGTTAGTTGGACATTTCACTCGTACAAAACCAGAGAAATTCCGCCGTTATAGTTAGTTCAGCTAACTATAACTTGCGCCCCCGCAATGCACTGCTGATGACGTCACATATTACATCAAAAAAAAAAAAAAAGTAATTATCGTTCTAAATGCTATTGGACTCTAATGAAAAGGCTACACAACAACAATGAGGTAATAGTTAGTAGTGCTGATAAGGGTGGCAATATTGTCTTATGGCCTAGGACAGAGTATCTGGCTGAAGCTCAACGCCACCTATCAGATTCTAGCTGTTGTTGCAAAGTCCCACGTCAACAATTGATTGTAGTCAAGGAAGCTGTACACAAACATCTCCACCAATGGAAAAGACAAGGCCTTTTGTCTAAAAATTAGTTTCTTTTCTTAAAGAATGACCACCCCACAACTCCTATTTTGTACTTCATTCCGAAGGTACATAAGGGCATATCTCCGGTGCCTGGTAGACCTATTATTTCAGCAAGGAATACTGTCTTGGAAGCTATGTCCAAATATGTGGATTTTTTCTTACAAGAGCACATGATGCGTTTGCCCTCCTTCATTCAGGATACAGGAGATTTCCTGAGAAAAATTAAGCAAGTCGAGTGGCAGTCCAGTTATTTGTTAGTCTCCATGGACATAGCCTCCTTGTATACAAGTATTCACCACACTGATGGACTTGTGGCTGTACAGTATTTTTTAAATGACCGAGCTCTGTGTTTACATGATCACAATTGCATGCTTCTTATCATGA
This sequence comes from Calotriton arnoldi, assembly GCA_963921515.1. Lineage (NCBI taxonomy): Eukaryota > Metazoa > Chordata > Amphibia > Caudata > Salamandridae > Calotriton > Calotriton arnoldi. Next base: position 948,768 of record CAWUFW010006899.1, on the reverse strand, counting down.
TTGAAATGTGTTTGAACAATAATCTGTTCCTCTTCAACAAGGTTTTATATCACCAATTGAGGGGAGTGGCTATGGGGGCGTGCTTCTCTCCCAGCTATGCCTGTTTGTTGGTTGGCTGGTGGGAGGAGCACGTCCTCAGGTCACTGCACAAAGCAATTTGGGACACCCATATCAGATGTTATTGTAGATACATCGATGATGTGTTTTTGGTATGGGATGGTTCCCGGGAACAAGCGTTGCAATTTGTAACATCCATCAATGATAACAGGCTCAATCTTAACTTTACAGCGTCCATTAGCGATCAGAGGGTTGAATTCCTAGATGTAGAAGTGTTTGTCAGGAACAATTGTATACAAACTAAATTACACAGAAAGAGTACCGCAGGTAACTCAACCCTCCATGCCTCCAGCCAGCATCCCCAACATCTGATACGCAGCATACCATATGGTGAATTCCTTTGCATAAGGCGCATATGCAGTCTCGAATCAGATTTGTTTGAATGTCAACTTGATGCATTTAATCGCTTTCTCAGGCGTGGCTATAAACACAATGATCTAAAATTGGCTTTGGACAAAGCCAATAGTCAGACTCGTGACACTTGTTTGGTACCCAAGAATAAATTGACTTTTGACTCTGCTAGTCGACCCACTATTGATGAGAACAGTACAGATAATTCACCTATTAGACTTATCACTACTTACAGCAAACAACAACAACAAATCCGTAGGATCATTAATGCCCAATGGCCTATTGTCCTAACGGATTTAACTTTAAAAACTTTGTTGCCACCTGCCCCTGCTATAACATTCAGATGAGCGCCCTCTATGAGGGATACTCTTGTTAAATCCAGTCCGGAATTAACACACAAAACTACTTGGCTGTCTAAATCGGGTTTTTTAAATGCACATCATGCAGAGCCTGTAAATTTGGTGCTAATCGTACTGAATACATGACAGCTTTCAGCAATATTCCGGTTCCCATCAAAGAGCATTACACCTGTCGGACTGAATTTGCTGTGTACATGTTAGAATGTACCTGCCATCTGAAATACATTGGCAGCACCAAATTGGCTGTGTATAATAGAATTCTGCAGCACTTGCGGGCTATCATTAATTCGGATCCTAATTATCCCGTGGCGCGCCATTTTAAAGCTGTGCATTCCAACAGAATTGATGACCTGAAATATTCAGTACTTGGGGCAGTTCCCATTTCCATGCGGGGTGGCCACAGAGAGAGGAAGTTGCGACAGCTTGAGTCTTTTTTTATCATGACCCTCGATACAAAGATGCCCAACGGGCTTAACACAAGTGAAGACCTACATAACTTTTTATAACTTTATTCAGCACTTTTAGCTTTGGTAGGTCCTTCTTGCATCTGTTATCATGTGTTACCGCCCTGGCTCTTTGAAGATCAAGCTGTCTCTTCCTCCAAACTGACATTTGCTGCATATGTTTACATATTTATATATTTTTATATTTTTTTATATTTATATATTTGCATTCGGATTTTTCTGCTATTTCATGATTGTTGTTTTCTGTGTGTTCTCTTAATTTGCTTTTTCTATATTTTTGATTGAATGTTTTAGTCATTAAATATTTCTGCTCAGGCTCTTTTACAATCCAGCACTTGCACTTTTAGTACAACCTGTGGGTTGTAGGCTTCCTTACTCAGCCTCTCCTACATTATGTGTATACTTGTGGGTCTTTTTGGGTTTGCTTTTTGCACTTGCACATTTTGCACACAGTTTGGATGTACATTGCATAATTAATTGGTCCATCAGTTTCTTGTACTTATAGAGTGTACAGCCATCATTATTTCATGATCAATATGCCTGGATTTTGCCCACTTTTGGATACCAGGATACTTGAAGTAGGGGAATATTTTGTAAATTGGATACAATCACCTGCTCAAAGTGCACTTGCACTTTACCTGTTCAGTGATATCTTGCACAGTGTAAATATTTGATATTTGTTTTACAATGATATTTTATCTTATATATGCAGGTTATACACATCTTTTATATATTTTATTCTATTTCAGTATTCGTGTTTCAATTGTTTTAACTATGGGCGATACTTTTTAATTAGATCTATTGTTGTTTTTTATATAAAAAATCACATGTATTGATCTTATCTATTGCTATTTATAATGCACTCTACTCATATGTATATATTCGGGTTAGTGGCCATTGATTGTGATATTGTCTTGCACACTGTAGTCTGTTTTCTATGTCCCCACACTATCACCTGACCAAGCTTATGTTTTTTTGATTGGTTTAACACTGAATATCTACTGTGATTCGTCAACGGAGCGTCATGTGAGCAAGATTGCTGTCAGCGATCGAAACGCGTCTGGGCGGACACTGGTCCGATACACGTTGTGGTGTTATGAAGGAATAAAAAATCTGCGAATTATCTCTTGGAGTGCTGTTGTGGTCCGTACCTGTGCTGTGGATACCCTTCTTGGTAGTAGGGGTAACAGGACTGTTCTGTTGAATATATATATATATATATATATATATATATATATATATATATATATATATATATATATATATATATATATATAGTTCCATTTTGCTTGAGTCATGAAGAGATGATAAATGACGCTGCAAAGCTGATCAGTTGTAGTGTTATGTGAAGTGGTGTGATGTCTGCCACCTGCATCGAGGTGTAGGGTATGGAGTCCTGTGGTGCTGTGAGTGGGTGGCGTGAAGCGGTGAGACTGTGCACCTGATGTACCAATGGAATGGTTGTATGTTAGTAAAAAGGCTATACATTGCAAATAGTATTTACACCAATCAGTGGAAATAATGTGGGCTGCTCTACATGTTTATGACTCTTAGAACAACCAGTGACTAAGAGTATCTGGCTAATTGCCCTTCCTTGCGTGTACTGATAGTACAGGTTTGCTCTCCTTGTAAACTGCCTCTTGACAGTGCCACACTTCCGCATGCAGAGGGTAGGCCACTCAGCCTCCTGGTCTCACGCACCTTTACTTGCAGGGGCTCAAGCCTTGCAGCTCCTGTGTCATCTCCACGGAGAGTTCAATAATGCTGTCTGGATCCCACTGCTAATCTCTCTAGGCTGCATTACCACACAGCATTGTTTTGCTCACTGTACCTCTGCAGGCATGGACCAACCAGAGGCAAATTAGATTTGTCCTCATCCCTACCGGGGTGTCGTTCAGCTGCAACCGCTTGGCCACTTCTCCCCTGCAAGGGAATAGAAGTAACAGAGACATGTTTCAGCCTTGTTGGACCTCATCAGTGACGTGCACCTTGGCTCTTGTGACACAGCTCACTCAAGACCCTGACTGGGTCTAACTCACGCCTTATTGCATCTCACTTAGAAAGACAAACACATATTTGCTTGAAGCAAGCTGCAGGTAATTGGAGTAGGCCGCAATGCAGTCCATCTTTTGTTTGCCCAAGGTGCATTACGGACAGGGCCCAGTCACGTGCAATAAGTGTTGACCCGGCTGGGTTAGTGTGCATTGAGGACTTAGGCTGTGCCATACGGACTCCAGGTGTGCCTTGCCATTCGGAGGGGGCTCTGGCCTCTGGCTGGACGTGGACTGGTCCTACTGGAGCCAGAACGAGCCCGACTTGCCTCTGTTTGAACTCCTTTTGTAATAGCACAGGGAAGCCAAAAAAGAATGAAATGAAATACGCACAGAGCAATTAACAATGGTTCAAATTAAATCAATCATTTCCTTGTCTTAGAAGTTGTTCTACAGAGCACCAGCAGAACTTTGTATGGAACTGCTGACAGGAAAAGACATAGAGTCGACTACGGGGTGATTTTTCATAAGGGGGGGAGGGGGCATTCCTAGAGGGAGGAGTGCTGTGTCACACATACAGTAAATACGCACGAGACACACCCGCGCAGCAGCTGCACAAGGAGCCGTCGGGACTGCAGGAGGGCTGTAAAAGAGAGGGGTGCCAGGCTCAAAGGTCGACGCACAGAGGGTAGGGCCGCTACCCAGTCACATTGACGAATGGGAGAGCTACTTACTAACAGGACTGGTGCTCTTCCGAGAACGTCTTTAAAAAAATAGAAAAAAACACCAATGCAGTTAACGGGGAACTGTTATAAGATTAGGGTTACACCACTTGTTTTTTGCAATACTTCCCTGATACTGTCACAGCCGTCTCCTGTTCCTCCCATGACATTATTTTTGGAAGCTTGGTATTAAACAATACTGCAGCTATACATTTGTGCATGGGGAGGGGCCAGCGCACCCTCACCCCCGCCTGCCCGGCTCCAGGAGTGTCTCCTTTCATTCGTTCGAACGGTTCAGCCAGTGTAAAATTCCTTTATGGCTAGCTGTCTTCATTTGACACATTTATATATAGGTTGGAGCTTTTTTTGTAAAAAAAATGTTGTTACATAGCAGCGCCTCCAGGAGCGCACACTTGACTCCTTCAACCAATTCTGGCTGCTTAACTAACAGCTCTTTGCATGGCAGTTATGGGAAACGTAAAACTACATGTCCCAGAATGCAACGTGCTAGCAACAAATATGTAATGGTTGTAGAATACATGAAAGTCGAGAGCAGGCTCTTAGCAGCTATGTGTAGAACCTCCGAAAGATAGACAGATGGGGACAGGGACTGCTTTTGGTTGAACAGCGTCTCTGAAGGAACAAAAATTGGTGCACACTTTGAATCCGCGCCCTGCCCCGTCCAAGCTCCACCTCTTCCAAACCTCTTCTCCTTGCGCTTTGACAGATGCCACTTTATCCCACTCTAAGACATCAGCCGAAGAATGAACTCATGGCTATTGTAAGTTTGAACAAATCACTCAAAATTAGATTCGGACTTCAGTTTCATTTACGGCTACCCCTCAGTGATGAGACTCAGTAAGGTAAGTACCACCTTCAGATACTCACACCGACAAAACCCACTACAAAACACCCCTCCCGACAAAGCTTTTATTGTTAAAGACAATCCTACAAGCTTTGTCAATGTTTGTTAAGCAATTGTCCTGCTCAATAATGTTTCAACAACAATGATTAAAACCAGCATCCAGTCTCCTTAGGTTAATCACTACTCACAACAAGCATTGGCAAAACCAATATGTCTCGGCAATGCCCGAGCGATTGGCCTTGTCAATGTGAATGTCTTTTAGCCATGTTGTCTAGCAGCGCATCTGCTGTTCAGCATGGCTGAAAGTTACAGAAAGCCCAGAATCACAGGATGTTGAGCCAACGGCGAGTCTTCGTCCCCCCATGTTAAGTTTATTGTTCTGCCCCTCCTAACACAAAAATGTGCTATGACATGACCTGCACTGGCCGCATCATAGCGCTTTTTTCAGTGACTTTCAGCCATGCGGATGTGCTGCTAGACAACATGGCTAAAAGACATTCACATTGACAAGGACAATAGCTTGCTCATTGCCACGATCTATTGGCTTTGTCAATGCTTGTTTGTGTTGATGGGGTCTTGCTGAACCGATGTGGGAGTGATAGTGAGAAACAGTTGAGGAGCTTTGAAGTGAAGCAAGGATGTGGCATAACGGACAAAGCTACCAACAAAGGAACTGGGGAACCAGGTTCAAATCTCGGGGTCAGCTGAACAATTTGTGATGCTGGCCAAATCACTTATGCTTCCCCCTGCCTACAACAATGAATGTGTCATTGTGTAATGTAACTAGTGAGCACTTAAAGTGCACCAATACCATTGGCTCTTGTTTGCGCTATGACAACACGGAGTGAGTGTTTTTCGTGTTTTAACAACTTTTAAAGAAATTCATAAATTTATGCACACGCACATACGTTTTAGTGGTATGTGTGTATGTGTACAAGGGAGACGGACTGAAAACACAAGTACACCTATGGAGTGCTTAAAAACAAAGAAAAAAATAGCTCTGCAAACCCTGATCAGTGTAAGGAGATGTGTACTTGGTCCATGTGGTACGGCAGAGCCAAACACAAGAAGAGGGCAAGACGCCCGCATGCCATGATGAATGGCATCAAAGAAAATGAGAGCAACACTGAAGTTTACCAATGGTAGGAGATGGGTGGCCTGTAAGCCCACAGATAGAACACAACACGTCTCTTCGAGACAATGCATGCGCTGTCTAGCCGAGACCTAAAAAATGGTACACCGATTTGTCTAGTTGCAAGTAGATCCTCGGCATAACACAATTAGTGCAATTGTGAAATGTGTTTTCTAACCTTGAGTTCCTTCATCCAGTATGGAGTTTAGGTTTCGCTATGGTTCAGCTCTCATCTTTCCTGTAAAATTTTAGGGCTTCATCAGGACACTGCCTTTCAGTTCCTCAGCTTCTTCCATAACTCAAGCCTTGGCCCATCATCTGACCATAGCCCTGCTTCCCTGTAAAACATAAGGGCTAAATCAGGACGGTCACTATTTGGTCCACGGCTTCTCATAGAATGACAGAGTTCTGTCTCACTTATGCTCCCAGAACATCCTGCATGACTCACCTTCCCTTGCTTCCCTATTGCCCAAATCCAGAAATAGTACCTCCCTGTGTCATTCCCATGTTAGTGCATCGGGTGTTATGGGGAGGACCACGGCTGTTACATAAACAGGACCACCTCCTTTAAAAGACTCTAAGATGAAGGAGGAAAACCATGGCAGCCAATATGGTGTGTGCCATTTGTCTCACTGGTTTGGGATGATGATGGAATGAGGTAAGAATCTGCAAGTCTTTCCCTGCAGGCCACCATATTACCATATCTGCTTGCGACCACCATCACCTTTCCCTTCCCCATGGGAACTGGCATGTAGGAGTATTCCCTTGAGTCTCTGAGTACAATCTGGTGTGGTGATGGAGGACAAGCTGGAGAGGATATCCATGTGCAGTCAGCCAAAGGTCGACCCATATACCGTCCCTTTAGCACCACCTCCCCAACCACGGAGGTCAGCATGTCCATGGTGACATATTCAGCGGCTTTCAGCTTGGTCGAGCATCCAACCTCTGGTGGTATAATAAGCCATTTCAACAAGGTGTCCTGATGCTGCAGGTGACTACTTAGGGTTAGAGGACCACACACCCAAAGTATTAGTTCAAATCAAGCCAGTGCATTATTTTAAATCTAGGAAAATTAGGTCACTGTAAAAAAGCATGATGACCAGTGCCAAAAGCATGATGACCAGTGCACAATAGCAGCACCTGGGGGAAGATACCTCCTCTTGTCAGGAGGACTGCTATATTTTTAATGGGACTATTACAACACTCTTCAGCAAGGCTGACTGACTTTGAATGCCGTGGAAGCATTCCTTCTCACGATCGCTGAGTTAACTGAAATCGAACCACATCAGCATTTCCCTGTAGGGCTGCCATACTTTGAATCGGACAGAATGAGAACTTCTCAGCCGAGCTGCTATACTTTGAACCTGGTAGAAAGAGTACTTCTCAGCAGGGCTGCCATACTTTGAACCAGACAGAATGAACACTTCTCAGCAGGGCTGCCATACTTTGAACCATACAGAATGAGCACTACCCAGCAGGACTGCCATACTTTGAACCAGACAGAATTAGCACTTCTCAGCAGGACTGCCATACTTTGAATCAGACAGAATTAGCACTTCTCAGCAGGACTGCCATACTTTGAACCAGACAGAATTAGCACTTCTCAGCAGGGCTGCCATACCTTGAACCAGACAGAATTAGCACTTCTCAGCAGTGCTGCCATACTTTGAACCAAGCAGAATGAGAACTTCTCAGCAGGGTTGCCATACTTTGAACCAGACAGAATGAGCACTTCTCAGCAGGGTTGCCTTACTTTAAATCAGACAAAATGAACACTTCTCAGCAGAGTTGCCATACTTTGAACCAGACAGAATGAGCACTTCTCAAAAGGGCTGCTATACTTTGAACCAGGCAGAATAAACACTTCTCAGCAGTGCTGCCATACTTTGAACCAGACAGAAAGAGCACTTCTCAAAAGGGCTGCTATACTTTGAACCAGGCAGAATGAACACTTCTCAGCAGTGCTGCCATACTTTGAACCAGACAGAATGAGCACATCTCAAAAGGGCTGCTATACTTTGAACCAGACAAAATGAGCACTTCTCAGCAGAGTTGCCATAATTTGAACCAGACAGAATGAGCACATCTCAAAAGGGCTGCTATACTTTGAACCAGGCAGAATGAACACTTTTCAGCAGGGTTGCCATAATTTGAACCAGACAGAATAAGCACATCTCAAAAGGGTTGCTATACTTTGAACCAGGAAGAATCAGCACTTCTCAGCAGTGCTGCCATACTTTGAACCAGGCAGAAAGAGCACCTGCAAAAGAGCTGCTAGAGGTTTAATGAGGCACCAAGTGCACTTCTTGGCAAGGCAGTCATAGTGTAATTGTTATAATTATGGGCAGTTCTGGCATATTCTAAGTAGGACAGCATGGACATTTCTCAGCAGCGCTGCTCCATATTTGATGGGACAGCTCCGTTGTTTCCAACAGGAAGGTCATGTTCTAATGGATCAGTTTTAGAATCTCTAAAAAAGAACTGCAATGCTTTTAGCCGCTTATGACAAGTTGGGCAGAATAGGGTGGGGTAATTACCATATGTTGTAAGTGTGATTATCCCAGGGTGAGGAACTTACCAGGAGGGATAAATACCTCCTATTCCATGTGTTCAACTTGACAATGAGGCATAACTTTCAAACTAGGAATTTAACACACTGAATTCTGCATGTTTTGCCTTTTTCACATCCCTTTTCTCCCAATAAATGATTTACAATGAATGGCCGAGGCCCTATGAGGACAAACCACTCGTATCACAATTGCCTCAAGTCAGTCATCTAAGTTTACATTACTGGACCGGTGAAAGCAGACATTACACTTTCCACTTCATGGAAAAAAGCTTTTTTCCAATATTCCGTGTAGTATGGTCCAGCACTATTAATACATATCACAATGCACATAGATGCGGAACACATCACATGGTATTTCTATATTGCAATCTTCAAATAATTTAATGACGATCCACAGTTTTCATTAGTAAATTATATAAATAAAGAATAACTTATTAATAAAAACTGTGGGTCATCATAATATTCTTTGAAGATTACACTATAGAAATGTGTCGCGATGTATTCCTTATCTATTGCAGTTGAACATATAAATATATTGTGATATGTGTTAACTGGACCATACTTCACAAAATATTTGAAAAAAACGTTTCTTCCAATAAATTTCAGCAGGTTTGACATGCTGGAATCTATCACTGGAAAACTGCGATGCTCTGATAATTATCACACAAGTCATAATAATTCATATTCCAGAGAGCCCTTAACTTGTGTAATAAGGCCCATGGCGGGACATTACCAACACCCCTCAGCAATGCTGTTTCAGAAAGTCCTGGCACTTTTCATGAGTGATGCTGCACATGCAATAGGACAGTACCTGAACTTCTCCACATGGCCACTAGGCTCTCAAAGTGGCAGAACTTTTCAGCAGAAAAGTTACATTCCTAATGGAACAGTACCAGAGGCTCTCAGCAGCACTGTCTGTGTTTTTTTTAAATTTGAAAATACCTGAACTTCTCGGCAGGGTTGCTATGCTTCAAGGGTGCGATGCTGCTGTTTGCAGTCTCAGCAAAGCGGCCAAAGTCTGGGTGGACACGGAGTGTGGACTCCTCCTGTGCACTCCTGAGCAGGTGAGATGGATACCCATGCATGACAGGAGGCGTCATATGGTCTACGTCACATTTACAAGCAGTGAAACACTTTCTTAGCATGACTAAACATACACGTAAGGTTACCAAAAGATCCCTTGACACCAAGGACACGACTGCTCCAATCCTGGGCTTTTCATTCACAAATCATTGTTGTGAGGTGTGTTAGTGCAATTTTATCAACTCAAATGAAGCATGACTACAGTACCCACTATGCATTTGGATATTATAAGAGAACCCTGGAATGGAGCACTGCATCCTTGGTGGCCTGGATTCATCTAGACCTGGTCCCCTTCATACAGCCATTGCTAAAGCTCAGGTATGTATACTATTCACATCTTTTGTCGTAAGTGAGTTGAACGATTTGCAAAGTTGAAACACAAAGAAAAAAAAAACAGTACCACTTATTGGTATTGTTTCGATTTGGCTCTTTGGAAGCAGGGATTGGTTTACCAGCCAAGCTGGGGATGCAGGCCTTCTGCTTTTGAAAAGGCAAATTCCCCACATTTGTGTGTTAATTACACAAATGCTAACTTAAGTCACTTATCAGGCCAGCATCCCTACACTGCTCACCAAAGCACTACAGACAAAACAAGCTGACACAAAGGCAATCAGCCGACTATGTAGCTTGGGAGAGAAGGGAAACACAATGAGGACTAGAAGGACAACCACAGCTGCAAAAGTAATTAAAAACAACCCATCGAAATTTTTCAGTTTCAAGGAGTGCAGAATTAAGTACGGTGCAAAATATTCTGCCCACCCTTAATATAAATCAGGGTAAAATTAGGGTCATTGCCTTCTACAGGGAGGCTTATTGCATGGAATTATAAGATGGAAGCGTGTTTACCTTGCCTGCACATTACAGTATGTCTGTTCACACTTGTTATTAATGTGGGTTTCTATTGAGGAACAATAATATTTGAATAGGAAATTAGTTTGTCGAGTTACGACAAAAGGAAAATACAGTGCCTGCAAGATTACGCGGACTAAACGGAACGATATGAAAGCTTTTCTGCTTTGAAGAAAAACCGAAGTAAAAGTGTGCTGGTGCTGGCTGGTTACATCGTAAACGGTTTACACCAGTGACCTTGTTTTGAAGTGTGACCTACATACTAATTACAGCCCATTACACGAGAAGGTGAATGTGGACATTACGTGACGGCCACGAGGCAGGCCTTTAACTCTCCGCCTTTCAAACGTGAGATACAATCAGCACGTGGGAAAATGACGGGGCCTCCCTGACAGCACGAGAGCGCGGAAAGAGCGCCCCCGTGTCCGCATGAGGGGGAGCGGACGCGGAGGAGGGGGCTCGTGCGCGGTTCGCGCTCCTCAGGGTGGGCTAATAGGAGCCGGACAAGGGCAGAGGTCAAAATACAAAATCAAGTCTGTTGTTTCGGCATTGGTTGCCACGCAAGAGCGGACAGGTGTGGCCAGGGATTAATTTGTCAGTATGTAGGTGCCAGGGCCCAGAGAGTTTCGTAGGAGGTTTCCGAAGGTGCAGCCAACTGCTGGCATTGAACATGCAACCGGTAGTCCCACCTGTTTGTTCTGTCGATTGTAGTAGGGCAAATCGAATCCCAAATATCGACCGGGCATATTATTGTTACCACAACATCGAGGGATGAAATATCGAAAGGTAAGTGCGCAGAGGGAGGTAAGGATTTACTTTTCATATCTCCATGTCTACATACCTTGCTATGTGTTTGTGTGTATATATATATATAGAATCGTTGTACGGGGGTGTCACAGTTCCTACGAAAAATGTGATAGAAAGAGGGGGAGAAGGTCGTTCTCTTAATAAAATGCCAAGGGACAGTATGTCCTTGTCTTGGTGCCCTCACACCCCCCTAAGGATGTCATGCTTCATCATTGGGCAGTGCTCCTTGTCGGGCCGGCACTGCAATGCCCTACGGGCCCCCCGAAGGGTCACTTTTTCGGAGATCTTTTGAGTGATAAAGCCGTAAAGGTGTGCAGGTCTGAGTCGGAGTGGTGTCCTGTGCAGTGTTTAACCGTGGCGCGAATTCCGCCGCGGTGCGGCGGTTTTAATCAGTGGGCGGGCCCGCGTCGGCCAACGGACGTGCGCAGCACTACGGAGGTAGTGCTCGCGACGGCCATTAGCCGACGGGAGCACTTAAGGGGTTAAAGATGGCTGGAGGGGGGAGTAGTAGGTTTAATGAGGAATAACCCCTCTGTCATCAATAAAAAACCAAAGGGTTGTGCTGTTTAAGGGTGATAATGGCCCCCAGTAGCTAGACAAGTGTCACGTCCATTATGGACATGTGAAAGGTCGACATGTTTCGCGCAGTATAGTAGTCTCAGGGGGAGATCCTATAAGCTTCTTCAGGACCAAGGTAGAAAATAAGGTGAGTGCTAGTGCAGTGTAGTGGCCTGTTAGATAGTCATAGTGCCACTCTTAGGGATAGTAGATTGATATAATCTGGAACGACAAAAGAACAAGGTAAGAGAAACAAAGAGCATACAGTTGAGCATAATTCCTATAATGGGGTACTAGATCTGTGTGGAGCTGAGGTCCGCATTGGTCGACCGTGTGCTCGTAGTACTGCCAACTATTCATAACACCCAGTCGTGCAGTTACCAGGTGGCAGGTGTGGGCTGTTGTGGTACACAATGTCGTGATGACATTAAAGTAAACAAACAAACACATAGATACATCTTGTTAAAAATTACTGAATTCATGATGTGGTACAGAATGTCATGGTGACATTAGAGTGGACGAACAAACACATAGTTACATCTCGTTATGGATGCTGAGTTCATGAACCGATCACTCCGGATTATTAAGGTATATCGCTCCATGAGCGGTGCAAAACAAATTAATGCAGAAGAAAAGCCCAAATGGGGCTCGTGGCGTTGTCATGAGTAGATACACATATAGGGTTGAGCATTGATGGCAAGACCTCAGGTCACACTGTGCTGACACGAGGTAGTTAGCGTGGTTTGCGCTTACCTATTCAAAAAGGGTGCAATGTCCCATGAGGTTTGGCTGAAGTTTTGCCTTTGTAATCTGTACAGAGAACTTAGCGTTAGTTGCTGCATGCGCACAAAAGGATTTTAAGGAGCAAGTGGAGTGAGGGGGAGGACTGTACTTACAGGTACGATGGATAAAGCAGGTGCATTAACCTACCTGACCTCTTGCCGCCTCGGAGGATGTTCATTGCGGCTCCTTCCGTATTTGTGCTGGGTTCTCTTTGCGAAAGCGGGGGTGTGTCTGGGCGCGTCCAGCGTGTGACGTGGTAGTTACGTGTGCGTGTCTGAAAAAACAGGCGCTATCTTGGAATGGGTTTATTTGTAGTAAGGTCATAGGGGAAAGAAAAGGAAAAGGCTGCCAATGGGTGGCAGGGGTGCCCCGCTGGATTGTCATGGCATAGAAAGATCAAGGGCAACTAAGTATAGCAAATTGCTCAGAAGGATTATTACCATGGATAAGTAGTTATGTTAAGGAAAGGCACAGTTGTGAAAAAGGCGCGTGATGCGCTTAACGGGCAGGAGCATTGTTGGCGTAAAGTGGGTTGCCATGTTGGGATAGTTGGCTGTATTGGTATTGACCGAGGAGAAGGCCAGTATTAGAGTGATGTTGGTTGAAGGCCTTCGCTCAGTTGTAATATCGTAAAGGTGCATAGTAGCAAAGGGTTAAAGGGGACTATGAACATAAGTATGTAATTCTATCCAAGGGATATAGTCGTTCAGCCCAATGACATTGGAGCATGGTTTGAACACCCACCGTTGTTCTTTGCGGAACAGGGTGGAGGTGTTCCAAGCCGTGTTGGCTTCCAGGATAGTCCATTTGAGTTGGTCTGTGGTGTGGTTGTGTTCAATGAAATGAGTGCTCATTTTAGTTGGGCTGCGGCCACAGCGGATGTTGCTTTTGTGTTCATTAATGCGGGTTCTGACTTGTCTGGTTGTCATACCCACGTAAAACAAGTTACATGGGCATTTGATTAGGTATACGCAATTCTTTGTGTTGCAGTTAGTGTGATGACATTGGGTCCAGGTCAGGCCGCCTAACTGGAGGTCCTTGGTATGGCTGGTTGAAGTACACATGTTACAGTTCCCACACAGGTAATGTCCTTTAACAGATGGGAGATCCCATAAGTTGGTTTGGTTGGTTGATCTTTTCATTTGAGGTCTAGTATGGACCAGCATGTCCTTGAGGTTTTGTGTCCTCTTAAAGGCAAACCTGGGACGCTCCAAGTACAGGTTGCCTGTATTGACAATGTTCCAATGTTTAAGAATAATGTTTTTTACTTGGTTAGAAGTAGGGGTGAATGTTGTGATGCAGGTCATGATGTCTTCTGGTATTTTAGTGTTCGTTTCCAAGAGCGCTTCGCAATGGTTGTTGCGTGCTCTCTTCTTTGCATTTCTGATGACCTGTTTGGGATATCTCTTTTTTGGAGATTGTTGCTGAGAGTTTCTGCCTGCGCCTCATAGTTGCCGATGTGCTGCAGTTCCTTCTCAGTCCCAAAAATTGTCTGTATGGAAGGTTCTCCCGAAGTGCTTTATGGTGGTGGCTATTGAAGGGAAGGAGGCTGTTGCAGTCGGTTGGTTTTTTGTATGTTTTGGTTTTGAGGTTTCCCTGATCCAGTGTAATGAGGAGATCCAGAAAGGGGAGTTCCTTGGAGGATTTAGATAAGATGAATTTGAGGTAGGGCTCCTTGGTATTGATCCATCTGTGGAATTCATTGCACCTATCTTCTGTGCCTGCCCAAAAGACCAGGATATCGTCAATATAATGTTTCCATTGTATGATCTCAGTCGAGTATGGATTAGTGTCCGACAGCACATGGGATGATTCAAAATGGGCCATGTATGTTTTGAATCATCCCATGTGCTGTCGGACACAAATCCATACTCGACTGAGATCATACAATGGAAACATTATATTGACGATATCTTGGTCTTTTGGGCAGGCACAGAAGATAGGTGCAATGAATTCCACAGATGGATCAATATTAAGGATCCCTACCTCAAATTCACCTTATCTAAATCCACAAAGGAACTCCCCTTTCTGGATCTCCTCATTACACTGGATCAAGGAAACCTCAAAACCAAAACATACAAAAAACCAACCGACTGCAACAGCCTCCTTCCATTCAATATCCACCACCCTAAAGCACTTCGGGAGAACCTTCTATACGGACAATTTTTGAGACTGAGAAGGAACTGCAGCAACATCAGCGACTATGAGGCGCAAGCATAAACCCTCAGCAACAATCTCCAAAAAAAGAGCTATGCCAAACAGGTAATCAGAAATGCAAAGAAGAGAGCACGCAACAACCATCGCTAAGCGCTCTTGGAAACAAACACTAAAACACCAGAAGATATCATGACCTGCGTCACAACATTCACCCCTACTTCTAACCAAGTAAAAAACATTATTCTTAAACATTGGAACATTGTCAATACAGGGAACCTGCACTTGGAACGTCCAAGGTTTGCCTTTAAGAGGACACAAAACCTCAAGGACATGCTGGTCCATACTAGACCTCAAATGAAAAGATCAACCAACCAAACCACCTTATGGGATCTCCCATCTGTTAAAGGACATTACTCGTGTGTTAACTGTAATGTGTGTACTTCCACCAGCCATACCAAGGACCTTCAGTTAAGTGGCCTGACCTGGACCCAACGTCAGCACACTAACTGCAACACAAAGAATTGCGTATACCTAATCAAATGCCCATGTAACTTGTTTTACGTGGGTATGACAACCAGACAAGTCAGAACCTGCAATAATTAACACAAAAGCAACATCCGCTGCGGCCGCAGCACAACTAAAATGAGCACACATTTCATTGAACACAACCACACCATAGACCAAGTCAAATGGACTATCCTGGAAGCCAACACGGCTTGGAACACCTCCACCCTGTTCCGCAAAGAAAAACGGTGGGTGTTCAAACTACGCTCCAATGTCAATGGGCTGAACGACGATATCCCTTGGATAGAATTACAGACCTGAACCCTCTACCCTAAAGTAACACCTCATGCCTTATATGTATGACCAATAACCATACACCACAACAGGAGCTATAGCGATATCCTGAGCCTTCACTGACCATACTATCTCACAATCTCTCTTCGTATTCCTGGTCATCTAGCCCAGGACAAGTTCATGACTATGTTCTTCCTTGACCTACAACATACTTATGTTCATAGTCCCCTTTAACCTTCTGCTACTACGCACCTTTACAATATTACAACTGAGCGAAGGCCTTCAACCAACATCACCCTAATATTGGCCTTCTCCTCGGTCAATACCAATACAGCCTACTATCCCAACATGGCAACCCACTTTACGCCAACAATGCACCTGCCCGTTAAGCGCATCACACGCCTTTTTCATGACTGTGCCTTTCCTTAACATAACTACTTATCCATGGTAATAATCCTTCCGAGCAATTTGATATACATAGTTGCCCTTGACCTTTCTATGCCGTGACAATCCAGCGGGGCACCCCCGCCACCCATTGGCAGCCTTTTCCTTTTCTTTCCCCAATGACCTTACTACCAATAAACCCATTCCAAGATGGCACCCGTTTTTTCAGACACCCACATGTGACTATCACGTCACACACTGGACGCGCCCAGACACCCCCCCGCTTTTGCAACGAGAACCCGGCACAAATATGGAAGGAGCCGCAATGAACATCCTCCAAGGCGGCGAGAGGTCGGGTAGGTTAATACACCTGCTTTATCCATCGTAACACTAAGTACAGTCCTCCCCCTCACTCCACTTGCTCCTTAAAATCCTTTTGTGCGCATGCAGCAACTAACGCTAAGTTCTCTGTACAGATTACAAAGGCAAAACTTCAGCCAAACCTCATGGGACATTGCACCCTTTTTGAATAGGTAAGCACGAACCACGCTAACTACCTCGTGTCAGCACAGTGTAACCTGAGGTCTTGCCATCAATGGTCAACCCTATTTGTGTATCTACTCATGACACCGCCACGAGCCCCATTTGGGCTTTTCTTCTGCATTTATTTGTTTCGCACCGCTCATGGAGCAATATACCTTAATAATCCAGAGTGATCGGTTCATGAACTTAGCATCCTTAACAAGATGTAACTATGTGTTTGTTCGTCCACTCTAATGTCACCATGACATTCTGTACCACATCATGAATTCAGTAATTTTTAACGAGATGTATCTATGTGTTTGTTCGTCTACTTTAATGTCATCACGACATTGTGTACCACAACAGCCCACATCTGCCACCCGGTAACTGCACGACTGGGTGTTATGAATAGTTGGCAGTACTACGAGCACACGGTCGACCAATGGGGGACCTCAGCTCCACACAGGTCTAATACCCCATTATGGGAATTACGCTCAACTGTATGCTCTTTGTTTCTCTTGCCTTGTTCTTTTGTCGTTCCAGATTATATCAATCTACTACCCCTAAGAGTGGCACTATGACTATCTAAGAGGCCACTACACTGCACTAGCACTCACCTCACTTTCTACCTTGGTCCTGAAGAAGCGCATAGGATCTCCCCCTGAGACCACTATACTGCGCGAAACATGTCGACCTTTCACATGTCCATAAGGGACGTGACACTTGTCTAGCTACTGGGGGCCATTATCACCTTTAAGCAGCACAACCCTTTGGTTTTGTATTGATGACAGAGGGGTTATTCCTCATTAAACCTACTACTCCCCCCTCCAGCCATCTTTTAACACTGCACAGGACACCACTCCAACTCAGACCCGCACACACCTTTACGGCTTTATCACTCAAAAGATCTCCAAAAAAGTGACCCTTCGGGGGACCCGTAGGGCATTGCAGCACCGGCCCGACGAGGAGCACCGCCCAATGATGAAACATGACATCCTTCGGGGTGTGTGAGGGCACCAAGACAAGGACATACCGTCCCTTGGCATTATATTAAGAGAACAACCTTCTCCCCCTCTTTCTAGCAGATTTTTCATAGGAACTGTGACTCCCCCGTACAATGATTCTACTTTCCAGGAGCACGAGTCACTGGACCTAGATCCAGCTCATTGTCCCCCTCCCCCATTTTTTGTTATATATATATATATTCCAAAATTGTCAAAAGACGATGCTGCGCACGATAGTATAGGTGTAGAAGATAACATTGCTCTGGACTAGGATAAGGAACAAATAGACAGGCTGAGGTCGCAAATGAAGACACAATGGATTTCCTTTGAAAACGACTTTAAACAACGGATGCAAAATAAATTCGCCTGTAAACAAAGAAACTACGAAACAGGCAGAATCTTAACCTTTGCCAAAAAATATGATGCTCCCCGTAAAGTGCTGCGGGAAACTAGAAATCTGAAAACAATTAATGTCAGAGAAACCTCAGAATCGGAGGCTTATACAGATCTCGCTGAATCAGAAACAGCAAAAAAAGTGGGAGGCATAACTGCAAGCAGCAGACAAATTTTTCTCCAGGAGTATCAGCTCATCAAGGAATCATGGAGAAGATTTCCACAAAGAGTGCGACAGCCGGAAACAGCAGGCGGAAAACCAGGCGAGGGGGCATAGGAAGGAAATCAATCGGTGCACCCGCGGATCACAAGGAGCAAGATAGGCAGCAATCGCAAGTAAATATGAATAATTTATCCATTGTCAACCTGTTGGATCGCCAATTAACCACCATCGAATCTTCAGAACTTCTGAAGGGTCTAACCTTCTGCCCTACGACAGAATGGAATTATACACAGATTCTAATCGATCTTTATCTATTCATTAGAAAACTGAAACTAACAAAAATTCTCTTACAGTACCCCAAACGTAAAGAAGGAGGGACAACTGAGACGGGTGTACCAAGAGATGCATTAACTGGCAGGGACTTGGAAACCTTGCAAATCCTGCATGAGCTGCAAGAACCATCGTCTCCCATGGAAACACCAGATACAGATAACATATCAGTGTTTTTGAATCATATTTGAATCCAACAGAGAAGTGAGAAGATCAAGTTCAAAGCAAAATCTAGATTTATTCCAAAAACTCCTTACAATGCCATAGACTGTTTCTATGATGCTGTCATCAGAGTCTTAGGAAAAATGAGAACAACACCGAAGGCTTTGACAATGAAAAGGAAGTGCAATCTCTCAAACAATCAATGGGAGGTGGTGATGTCACTGAAGAACGACACCTCTTTGGTAATCAAGCCCTCAGATAAGGGCGGAGATGTTGTTTTGATGACCAAAGAGTTGTACCAAGAAGAAGCTTTGTGCCTTTTGGGAGACTCGCAATGCTATATCAAGATCAATAGAGGCATTTACAATGCGAGTATTAAAGCCTTCCACGACATAATACTTGATTGGCAGGGGAAAGGGGTCCTTGAGGAGGAGGAATATCAGTTCTTGAAGGTGGACCATCCGTACCTTCCTACGTCCTGCCATCTACCTAAAGTACATAAAGATCTAGTGAGACCACAGGGTTGTCCCATTGTCTCATTGAAAGGAAGTCTCCTGGAAAAAGCTTCCATTTATGTGAATTCCTTTCTGTTTCCAATGGTGAAGGATTTAAGTTCATTTGTACAGGACACTGAGGATTTTATCCAATTTATCCAAAATATAAAATGAGCGGACGATCTTTTATTGATCACCTTAGACATCACAAGTCTGTATACCTGTATAATGCATTCAAAGGGTCTATTAGCATTGGAATTCTTTTTGAAAATTAGGCCATTGAAACTTCAAGAACACAACAGGATGCTATTACAGATTGGCTCTTTTGGCCTTAACAATAACATCTTTTTGTTCTCTGGGCAGCTATACTTGCAAAACACAGGGAACTGCCATGGGCATGTGCTTCGCCCCCAGTTATGCAAATCTTTTCGTGGGCTTGTGGGAGAAGCACATGGCCTGGGCAGAAGGGAACAAACAGTGGGTGGAGAAAGTGGCCCTTTGGGCCAGGTACATTGATGATCTTTATATAGTCCGGCGGGGGTACTCAGTTGCAGGCAGAAAATTACATCAGGATTCTTAATGAAAATGATCTTAATTTGATATTCACGAGTATCATCAGTAAAAAAGAGGTGCCGTTTCTAGACCTACTTGTGTTTGTTGCTGATAGTAAACTTTGCACCAAATTGTATAGAAAACCAACAGCAGATAGCACAGTATTACGCGTACAGAGTCAACACCAATGCAACCTTATCAATAGTATCCCTTATGGTGAGCTGTTGAGAATTAAACATAACTGCTCACGGGATGATGATTACTCGGATGCAGAAAGAGATTCCCTGGTTAGGTTCAGCGAAAGGGGATATACTAAGGAAATTCTTAAAGAGGCAACTGAAAAAAGTTGAAAAAGGTCTTCTTGTCTGGAAACAGAGAAACTCAGCGGAGAAAGAGAAAGATTCAAAATTGAGGCTGATACTTGGCTTTTCTACCGAGTCACAACAGATTCGGAAGATAATTCAGAAAAATTGGAGTATTCTCCAAACAGATGGTGTGGTGGGGAAAACACTGCCATGCAGACCAGATATCACATACAGAAAAAGTGCATCTTTAAAGGATATGCTGGTCCAGAGTCACTTCATAGAGAAACTGATGAGCAAGATAGAAATCACTGGGTTTTACCCTTGCACGAAGTGCAAAGCCTGCAAAAACAGTATTAAAGTCAAAGACTACCAGATTCCAGGTAGGAAGGAAAGAAGGAACAGAAACACATTATTGAATTGCAATTCCAATTTCGTAATTTACTGCCTGGTATGCCCTGGTGGCCTACAATATATAGGCAGTACAGTACACCAAGCCAAAAAACATGTCCTCGAGCACACTAGGGCTATCAGCAATCAAGTTAGCGCGTACCCAGTAGCAAGACACATCGCCGATGCACATCAAAGCAGGAGCGATAAACTATTTTTCTTTTGCAATGACCAAGTAGCTCAATAAACTGCGCTTTCACCTAGGGTCGAAACATCGACGTTGTAGTCTTACTAGTCCATGCAGCTTCCTTGATTCAAATAAAAAGTCACATTTGGGCCGTGTATTCATGCATTGAGGAATGGACAGTACAACTTAATGATTATTTGTCATATGTGTCACCTATGTATATAGTATATGTATATCACTTTGTTCACTCATCACTACAAGTCACCTTTCCTGCACTTCAATTTCTTTATCGCCGTGTATTGTGTTGTTTTATTGACAGCCATATTCATTAATATGTGTACCTTTACAATATAATCGTCATTTTTGACCCAAAATTTGTTTTCTTCTTGTGGTGTGTTCCGCGCATCTTCATTTGAACCTGTAGCTTTCATAAAGTTTGTATTGTTTGCTACCTCTAATTGAATGTTCAGGATATAGTAATTACATTGTACAAAGAAATTGCCTTTTTCCCGACAGAACCACTTTTTTACATATTATAGGACAACAACCTCAACAACCCCAGCACCAGCCAGGATGTCCAGATAGACTCCCAAGTAAGAGGAAGAGGAAGTTCAACTTCAGTGTCGAGGAGAATGAGAACCTGACTACTGAGGTGACAGACCACCAACATCAGCTGTTTGTCGCCTCAAAATTGCCATTAGGAAAGATAGAGGCCATTTGGCAGGCCATATTGGCCAAGGTCAACAGTGAGGGACAAGCGAAGAGGACAGTAGCTGACTTGAAAAAATGCTGGCACAACATAAAGTGCAGGATGAAGGAGAAACTGGCCAGCAACCGGAAGGCAGCAATACAGACCATAGGAGGAAGTTCAGGGCAACAGGAGGAGCCAGATGTCTTGGAGGAGCTGGTGGCAGCTATCCTTCCAGATGAGTTGGTGGCAGGAGTTCCAGGACAAGACAGTGCAGCCCATGAGGAACAACAAGACCTACAGGGTAAGTCCCATGAAAGGGCAATGTGGAAAAAAAGGTCATGTCGTGCAGTGCAGCTAGCTAAGTACCAGTGCTCCACTGCTCGGTGTGCAGGGCAAAGGGTAGGTATGCAGGTCATGTACCAATAAGCAGGAAATAAATGTAAGTCATACTGGCCAGTTACATGTTGCACAGCTCACTCCAGCTTTGTCATGTTTGTACCTTCCATGTGTGAAGTGCAGCACCAGTCCACTGTCATCTCTGTAAACTGACTCTTGTAGTCGCATGTACAACATGAGTCACCGGAACTACAAGTCCCATAATACCAGGCAAAAATCATGGGAACTCAGTTACAAGAGACCTGTGCTGCTCGACCCTCACTTTCAATGACACTCGGTGGTGCAGGCCTCTCAATCATATCCATGAGGCGGTGCTAAGCCACCCTGCGTGGCCTTGAATGGCCTCATGGGTATGGATTAGGGCAAAGCAGTGCAAAGCACTACCTTGCCTTATTCTACGTCCATGTGGCTTAGCATGACCTCCCAGAGATGGGTCTGCACTGTGAGCCTCCGGAACGTCAAGAAAATTGACATTCTGGGGGCACACTGGCCATGGAAATAAGCACCTGGGTGTGGGGGTAAATGCAAGTGATGCACATCAGAGGACCAGGTGTGTTGAAGCTAAAGATGGCGTGTGGCCCTGGTGGGCCTCTGGTAGTGCAGTGCATTGTAGGCGCTGGCTGAGCACGTACAACCGCCAGTGTGTGTGGATGGGGAGAAATTGCATAGGAAGGAGTTGAGATGGCATATGTGTACAGCAAGGCAGCCTGACAAATACACATGCACTGCTGTGTCTGACAGTGTCACACTTGTGTCGTACCTGGGAAGGGATGACAGAGAGGAGCCCACAGGGGCAATACATCCTACATATGATGTGGGCCTGGGTGAAGTTGTAGCACGTGGCAGCACTGAGTATGGAGGCAAAGTGTCTCACCATGCCACATATGTCAAATTCGGAGGATGTGTAACAGGGATCAGTCAAGGTATAGGAAGAACTATTTTGCCACCACAAAGCCCTTGAGTCAGGGATGGTAGGAGCAGTGGCAGCTCCTCCACTAAGGCGGAAAAGCATCACCCCACTACTTTTAAGCAGTGTAACTAAAGGAAAAATAAAATGATAATAACTTAATGTTATTATCATTTTATTTGTTCCTGCTGCTTTGCAGCTGGAGCAGGCAGGGTGGGCGGGGCTGCTCTGCTCTCAGAGCAGGACAGGGGAGGAGTGGTTTGCCCACTCCAAGTACGCATGAATGTTCTCCACACTGGCTGCATTACAGCCTGGGTGGAGAACATGCCCAGGCCCCCAGTCCCCGTCTGAGCTCCGAACCACGGCGCTCAGACCAATCACAACACTGCATGCAAGTGTTGTTATCGGTCAGGGTAGCCTGGGTGCTTTCTGGTTGCTTCCTGCTTCCTGTTCCGGCCCGAGCCTGACGTGGAGGAGAGATGGATAGATGCGGCGATAAGGTATGTTTTAAAACAAACTTTTTTTATAACCTCCCACCTTACCCCCGCCCCACCACCCCCGATCAGTACAGGCCACCACTGGGTAGGAGGCTGAGGTGGATGGCCATGTCACCAATTCCAGCACTACTACCATGTGAGGTTCAGGTTGAACAAGAGCCCTCAAAAACAGGCTGGCATGTCAGTCGATTGGATATGGTCACTCATATTGTGGGTGTTGTAGGCACATGGGAGTCAATGTAGGATCTGGGTTCCATCAGTGTGTGGCAGTAAGTTGTGTCCCTGGTCCAAAATAAGAATTGCCAGAGGAGAAATGTACATGTACATGTACAAGTGAGGGGGCCTGAGTCAAACAACGTGTGATACTCTGAAGATAAACGTCTCTTGCAATGATGAACTGGGGTGAGCGTCAGTGCTAGCAATCTGCATAGTTTCACTGGGCCCATCCACTCAGAGTTGCTACATTGTGCTCACTGTCCACTAATATGGAGTCAACTGTGTGTTTTATGAACTCACATGAGTGTACACCACTAGGAAAACCATAATAAGAACAAGCACGCAGACATTCCTGCAGTGTATTAAGGTTGGAAGCTGTGTAGAGGTGTGCAGGATATGTGTGAAATAGAGAACCCTTGGTCATATGAATGCACAATGTGCATGCAAGACAGCACAACAAGGCCAAGTGCCCTGGTGTACTGTGTGAAAGGCAGACTGCAGGTACAACAAAGTGCAAGGGTGCCTGCATTGGTGCATGGCAGACATTTGTGCCCTAGTGCTGTGGAAGAGGACAGGAATGCACCGTATCTCATAGAAATGGGGCATTCATGCACTTGTCTTTTGACATAGGGCAGCTCAGCAGGAAGGCTTGCGATGCTGCCGTACGCTAAAAACTAGTAAATGAGGCCCTGAATGTCAACCTTTTAACTCATGTGAACAAATGACATGGATCACCATCAACATAAATCTTTTCAATTCCAGACGATGAAACACCAACTCCTGACCAGCTGTATGTCTTGAAAGTGGATTCTGCAGAGGATGACAGACTGCAAACCCTCGACCAAGACACCCTCCAGCAAATCCTGGACTCCATTCAAGCACCATCTCTGGTTGCGGGAAGGGCCAACAGCATTGTGGGATCTCCAGATGATTTGCCACTCACCCCCCAAACTCCACCTGCCAGCCCAGGACTTTGAGGCCCCTCAAACAGTCTTCCAACGTCAAGCGGTAGGAATCCAGTGGGAGCTGGTAGATGAGGTGCGGGCGGGGATGGAGGCCATGGCAGTCACCCTAGAGGGAGTCTGTAGGTGCCTCAGTCCCTATAAGGACACCTCAGTGGTTTAAGAGGCACCTACCCTCTGCTCCATGGCTTGGAACAGTCCCTGGCTGACATCACTGGTGTCATGAGGTAGAGCCATGAGCAAATGCCCTGCCAAAGTGGCACCAGCAAGGTTGCCAACCAGCTTGGGGCAATACACAACATCCTGGAGTCCTTGAAGCGGAAGCAGGTCTCCTACTTAGCAACAATGGGTACCTACCACCGCATTGTGCTGCTGTGCTGGCAAACCAGCAGGTCCTTTTCAGTGCTTTGCTCCCTTACTTGTTGACGCAGGGAAATGCTGCTGGGGACAGGAGATCCACATCTTCAGCCCCTGAAGTGTGTGTGCCTCCGTCGGCTCCGGGACCTTCAACATCACCCTCACAGGAGGCACCACACACATCAGAGGAGGAAAATGTGGACTGCAGCTCTTTGCAAAGAAAATCTGCCCACAACACATCTCTGTGCCACATGGACAGTTTCTCCAATGACTTGTGCTTATTGCCATGCCAGTGTACCACTCAACAGGTACTGTCCTCCATTTGCTTGCCCACCTGTTGATTTCATCCATGTATGGACTGTCTATGTGGACTTTCTTTCCGAATGACAATTTCATCCTCCTCCTCACTGGAGCGCTTCTCTCCTCAACATGTTCCATGACATATATCCTCCATAGAATCTGTCTGGACATCCAATGGCTCACAAACTATATTGGGGTTATTGCCCCAAGGGCTGCCACTTGCTCCTTGTTTCACATGTTAATAAAACTGCTTTCCGGAATCAGCATGTTGTATTTCTGGTCATGATTGCAGTAGGTAGACCATGGTGGATGTGCAGACTCTTAAGACACTACGTAACATCTAAAGGAAAATGTGTTTGTGCGACCCAGGGGTAAATGTGCACAGTGCAGGTGAAATGGTTTGTGTGATCCCTATCGGCTACTAAACTAGCAAGTCCTACCCAAGGTCACATGCATGAAGTGCAGCAATTGTCAATCAGTTAATGGTAAGACTGAAGGTTGTTGTTTGCCCAGGTGTGTGATGCTTTCATGCATACCAGCCAGCAAACAACAGTTATGCAACTACAAAATAGTGCTAGGGAGAGTGTGCAAGTGGCTGCCATCAGTGTGGCACCAAACACATCCTAGATTAGTCACAATGGTTTGAATCTATCATGCATACAATACATGTAGCATCACATACACACACACAGTGCTACGTTAGATTAATACCTGTTTTGGGCTATGTGCCCATTTATAGCAAGAGTGCCCCTTACAGTGACCACTCAGGTTAGAAGATCCCTTAAGTGACTCCATTGCTAACCTGAAATGCTCTACTCCTTAGGTGCTGCACCTAGTAACACATGTATACGAACACTGGCAGGAACTCCTACAGCATGTGCTTAACCAACACTAAGCAGATGTCACAACTGGCAAGCTGGAAATAAGTTAGCAGTTGTGAAAGTTTAAAAAGATTTTATTTTACTCCCACTACCAATCTTAACATCTAAAAACTAAAACCTACACCAATAATACCTACCTAAACTGTGCCTAAAGTAATCTATTCTAACTTACCTACACTATCCTACCTTAAAACTAACCTAACCTACCTAACCTTAACTTAGCTTACTCTACACATATAACACAACAGACAGGTTAAACATCAACCCCCACCCCCTTGTAACACATTTCGCACATTAGACTAACAAAAACTACTGCTATACACAAACTAGCTAAACATTAAAACCTAAACAAATATATATATATAATTTTTTTACACATACTAAACATTGACACTTCACCCACTTAACAACCTACCCACACATAGCCCCGCCTAAAATTAGATAAATAGTAAATTGAGAAAAACACTAAAACTCCCCTAGCCTACCACTATGTTAACACCTATCCTAACCGACACTAAAAGTCTGTACTCTAAAAACTATGAAGAAGAACATGGGAGGGCCAGAACGTTGGAGGGAAGGCCTACATCTTGTACTCAATCCAGTCCACACTCTTCTGTAAAGTCTCAACCATCTTCATGAGGGTTGCCAGCTGAAATTGCAGTCTTGCCAACTTCAAAGCATTCACTTGCTGGCCCTTAGGCAACTGCCTCTCTATTTCTGTTGGATGCTGTGAGGTAGTGGTACCGGCTGTGGTGCCACTGCTGGTGGGGCTGTGGAGGGTCCTGCAACTGGTCCTGGAACACCTCCATGGGATGAGTCCACTTGACGACTGCTGCTTGCCCTGTTGGTCACTTCCTGTCCCTGAGGTGGCGACTTCCAGGTCCCTGCTGCCCTTGCTCGATCAAACTTGAGCCCCATGCGTCTGAAGCCCTAGGCAACATGGCGTATGTGCCTGTACCTCTCCAGGTGGATCCAATAAGCCTTTTCCTTCTTTGTGGTCATGTTGGCTGTTGGAGAGGAAGGACACATGAATCTGACCAAGCTTATTTGTCACAATTGTCAATATTTACATGCATTAATTACTATTAGCAGCACAAGTGTCATGGCCTGCCAACAACAATTATATCTATAAAACATATCATGACCAACCTTCATGAGAAGCATGTACTTCCCCAAAGATTACAATGGTAAATAACCCAGGTTTTTGACTTGTAGGTACAGGAAATGGTAATGTCAGGCCTCATTACCATGTACCTATGTGCATATGAAGACAGATTTGGAGTTATGCTGTTATGTACACATGGAATGGTACACATGGTCCATCTATGTGCTCCCTGGAGACTAACATGCAACATGCCAGAGGGTACAATCTATGGCCAATCAGCTATGTGAAATGAGTGATGTGTAGCAAGTACACATATTGTACCTCAGCAATGCTTCACTGTTATGGCATATACACAAGGCCACACACATAGCAGCATAGATTGACTCAGTGCCAGGTAGTTGAAACATAGAGTGTGGCTAACTATCTCCCATTCAACAGACCTGTTGGATTCCTTTCCAAGATTGACACATGGGCATACCCGGGACACTATAACGTAGAGCATCTAATGAAAATCAGACAAGAGCATGTGCTCCTTGACATACCCAATAGTTTGTCCCAACCTTCCTGTATGGATTGTTACCTAGAAGCACATCAACTCATACTTACTCCATGTGATGAGTGCGTACATGCATGCTGTAGAGCACAGATCTTTGAGTGTTTTGAGCTGTATCTTTCAGATAATTGGCCAGAAATTGTTCAATGGAGAGAATTCCTGGGAATGTAGTATGGATAACAACAACATTTGGTGGAATGTGGAATGGCCTGCATGCTGACAAAACAGTGCATACATGCCTGTGGAACTTTACACATTGGCCTTATGTCTCACAAAACACTACAAAGGTATGGAAAGGTGTCTGTTACAGGCCATTGGATATATGGGGCAGGAGTCAGGCATGTAACATCATTGCCATGTGTGGACTGGTGACATGTCTCACATCCAATCATACCTATTCAGTCTGCACTGGTGTAGGATTCATCACAGCCTGTGTGGACTTGCCACACAAAAGAGATTCATAAATTACCATGTGTATGCATACAGTAGCAATGCGTAGCAGACAGGCAGATAGAAGTTCATCCCTTCGATTTCATGTTCACATTTAGTTTCATCACAACTTCATTTGTACCACCATGGAATTTTGCCAATCTCTCCTCTGTCTCCAATATGCAGTACTCTAAAGGATGCCCTGGTACCCATGATGCAGGATGATAGTTGCCACATATCATGATCAATGTGGGCTAAGGGGTGAACCCAAGTAAGTAATTGGCATGGACAGTGGACTTATGAACTAACTGCAACAAATGGGCATATGTGACTTGCCCACTTGTTATGCTATCTTGAATAATACATGTTAACTATACCACCTCACAAATACATATGCAGCATCTATAGTAGGATGAAATCATGTTTTGGTATGGGAAGCCTGCTTACATGGTCACTCAAGTCCATGGGAGTCCAAACTTTGGCTAGACGCTGTATTACATGTATATGTATGGAACACCAGCCAATATGCTGTTTGAGTGGCGTGAATGTCTGACTTGCCTTCAATCATTTAGGCTGTACCAATGTTGGTAGGGCAGAGTATAGTAATGGGCAGGCATGTGCTTGGTATGATGTGAACACACAATATGTGAACACATATATTGGTAAAATGCCAATGTACACATGTCAACATTTGATGTGCTGTTGACTATTGGCAGTTTGGTCTGGGATATGTGTTACACCCCAACCAATCAATCAATCAATCAATCATGTCACTTATAAAGCGCACTACATACCCGCGAGGGTCTCAAGGCGCTGGGGGAAGAGGGGGGTGGTGCTGCTACTGATCGAAGAGCCAGGTCTTGAGGAGTCTTCTGAAGGCCAGTAGGTCTTGGGTCTGTCGGAGGTTGGTGGGGAGGGTGTTCCAGGTCTTGGCGGCGAGGTGGGAGAAGGATCTGCCGCCGGCGGTCGTTTTCCAGATGCGGGGGACTGTGGCGAGGGCGAGGCTGGTCGAGCGGAGCTGGCGGGTGGGGGTGTAGAAGCTGAGTCGTCTGTTGAGGTAGGCTGGTCCGGAGTTGTGGAGTGCTTTGTGTGCGTGGGTGAGGAGCTTGAAGGTTATCCTCTTGTTGACAGGGAGCCAGTGCAGGTCTCTCAGGTGGGGCGTGATGTGGCTGCGTCGGGGGATGTCGAGGATAAGACGTGCAGAGGCGTTCTGGATGCGTTGCAGCCGTCTCAGGAGCTTAGCCGTCGTTCCTGCGTAGAGGGCGTTTCCGTAGTCCAGCCTGCTGGTGACGAGGGCCTGGGTGACTGTTTTTCTTGTTTCGGTGGGGATCCACTTGAAGATCCTGCGGAGCATTCGGAGGATGTTGAAGCAGGATGAGGAAACGGCGTTGACCTGCTTAGTCATGGAGAGGGTGGGGTCGAGGATGACCCCTAGGTTGCGTACGTGGTCGGTGGGTGGCGGGGCTGTTCCCAGTGATGTTAGCCACCTGGAGTCGTCCCAGGCTGAAGGGTTGGAACCAAGGATGAGGACCTCCGTCTTGTCCGAGTTCAGCTTCAGGCGGCTGGTCCTCATCCATTCGGCGACAGCCTTCATTCCTTCGTGGAGGTGGGCTTTGGCGGTGTGAGGGTCTTTGGTGAGGGAGAGGATCAACTGGGTGTCGTCGGCGTAGGAGATGATGTTGAGGTTGTGCTGTCGGGCGACGTGGGGTGCCATGTAGATGTTGAACAGCGTTGGGCTGAGGGAGGAGCCTTGGGGTACGCCGCAGATGATCTTGGTGGCCTTGGATCGGAAGGGGGCGAGGCGGACGCTTTGTGTTCTGCCGGAAAGGAAGGATGTGGTCCAGTCCAGGGCCTTCTCTTGGATCCTGCTAAAATTAGGACTTGGACAAACATACTGTGTTAGGGAGTTCACAGCCTATACCATGCAACATTTGTCACACATATTTGGGGTAATATGTTGGCAATTTCGGTACATAGTATGGATGAGAGATATTATAACTAATTACCATCAGTAGGTTTTGGGGCAGGTGATAGTACATATGCCATAAGTCTCCACACCATAGCTGCCACAACAGTAGCACAGCATATTAAGAGGCATCCATCATGTGGGCATGGATACATTGCTAATGATTCCACATGGCAATTTGGCCCTGTCATTGGCACATGCAACGTTGTCCTACTTCTGTAGTAAATTCACATGTAAGGTGCAGCTTCTTTCCGCAGAGTGATGACACCCCATGCACATCTCACTGCAACCTATTTCAGCAAGCACACACAATCCTTACAGTTCACAAAAACAATGAGGTGACACTCATCGGTTGCATTGGGATCTCGGAATGCCGCCACCTCAGCAATGGTGTATGGGTTTGGTCCACCTACAACACAAAGCACATGGTACATAGCTCTGTGAATGCTTAACATGCACACTGTGTACATATGAAGCACACACAGTACATTGACTTCACACATGGCTGGTATTGTCTATACGTTAGGCTTGTAGCATAAGACACAGTTGGAATGCCCTCATGATGGACATATGCATGCCATGTTGCAGTGTATTCAGATGCTAGCCGGCACATCACATATAAGGTGCACAGAGTGCAGACAAGGTGCAAGACCAGCCTAGTTTGCAACATGGTGAAAGGGTGCCAGGCTTTGATGCCTATGTGAACAGTCCAAATTGATTCATCACATGACAATGCTGGGGCCCTCTCAAGTTCATACGTGTACTTTACCATGGTACACACATCAGACAATACCCATGCTTTTTTGACTCCTTCACTTAGCTCCTTACATGTGACCAGTGCACTGTAAATGAACAATGAGCAATCAAGGCCCATACAGGCTCATAAAGGTATGATGATATTTTTATGTAAGAGACATATCTGTGACCATTTGGGAGGGGGAACAAACACCCTGTCCAACCTGTGGCCTGTTGACATGTGAGTGCGCTCACTTGTCGCATGTTCAGTGTATGTTAGTGAGATAGCCCATATCATGCCATAGGAACCTATATGCATATCTGGCCGTTCCAGAAACAAAACCGTTAAGTGTATTTTGCTACAACCCCACAGCTATAAGCTCATGGTATATAGGAACTTACCATTAGCCCCACCAACTTATATCCCCAGGTGATCCAGGAGATCCTGCTCCAGGCTGACGATGTCTGCCCACCGGTGCTTGTATTGGTGGACGGTCCGCTTGACACCAAAAACTCGGCTCACCTAATAGCGCACCATCTCCCTCCGGTGCCGCCTCCCATGGGTTAGGTGGCCTCCACTTCCAATCATGTTGGGCAAGTACTTGACCAAGAGCCACAGCAGGCCCCCAAACTCTTCCTTCATCAGGTTCTTGGCCCTGCCCGACATCTTCCTACACCCACTATCCACCCTAAACCCAACAACAAAAACCACTATCTCTTCCCCCTACCCCTATAACTATTAACCCCTATTGAGACAAACACCCCATAATATAGTACACAAAACAACACAAAATACAGTTACAGGATAAATGTGACAGTTTTGGGATATGACACGGACAGCACAGACACCAACAAGACCAAGAAACAGCACCAAACTCTCCAGCACACAACAAACACCTCCACCAGCCACCACAGACAAAAAGACAGTAAGTGAAAGTAAAAGGAACTTCACACTTCCTGGTTTGCATTATTGCTGAGCCATTACATTATTTCCTGTGTGGATGTGTCACGTTTCCGACATATGCGTCAAGTTTCCTACTAAAGCTTTGCTTTTTCTGAAGCTTCGCTAGAGAAATAGCCAAGTCGCAAGTTACAATATTCCAAATGCAATGTTTTTGACAGTTTGGCGTTGATGTGTGGCTTCCGCCCGACACTCTTTCCACTCAAGATTCACGTTTAGTGGTAAAGCATCACTTTCCATACCAAAGAGTCATGTTTACTACTAAAAAGTCACCTTTCCTAGAAAAGTGTCACCATTCCTACTCAAGCGTCATGTTTAGTGGTAAAGCGTCACTTTCCATACCAAAGAGTCACGTTTAATACTAAAAAGTCACCTTTCCTAGAAAGTGTCACCTTTCCTATTAGAGTGTCACCTTTCCTACTCAAGCATTGTTTTTTACTGACACATTGCTATGGAAATGGGCAAGGCACCAGTGACACAGAACACATGACAATGCACACTGCATTGTTTCGGAGACGTTGAAGTTGATTCCTGGCTTCCAACTGATTGTAAACTTCTGCAGGCTACTTCTAGTTGATGAAATGTGTGTGCGTAGATGTTTTCTGGGACTGTGACATAAATGCAAATACAAGTTATGGTTTCAAACATTAATTCTCATGTTGAACCTTTAGGACATGTTCGTTCATGTTCCATTCCCGAACATGTGAATCACTTAAAAAGAGTTGCGCAATGTGTGTGCGTCTGCGATTGCCAGCAGCAGTGTTTTGGATGTCTCCACCATCAGCATCCTCCTCCTCTTCCATCAGGTTCTGTTGTTGTAGGCCCCCGTCCTAGAGGACAGTAGTGCGCACACATATATTGTGCAGTCTGGCACACACCAAGATTATTTTGCAGACCACTGGCAGGGTAGTAGAGCAATCTACCCCCTGAAATGTTCAGACAGCGAAACATGGCCTTGAGCAGTCCGAAGGTGTGCTCAACAATATTTCGGGTCTTGCTGAATGCCTGGTTGTAGGTCTTCTCTGGCTCACTATGGGGATGTGCATATGGTGTCACGAACCACGGCTGAATCCCATATCCCTGGTCAGCTGAAAGTGAAGAGAAAGGACAACTGTCAATACTTTTTCTAACTGTTACTGATACATGGCAGGCCATGTCTGTTATGTGTAGTTACATTGGGCCATATGTATCAAAAAAGAGTTTTGCGATTCTCAAATTACGATTTTTAGCGAATCGCAATTAGAGAATCGCAAAATGCAATGTATGTAGGATTTGCAAAAAATCTTGCGAATCCTACATATTCCTTATTTGCGAATCACAAATTGAGATTCGCAAATAAGGAATACCTTCCCATTCATTCCTATGGGCTAGAAGGCCCATAGGAATGAATGGGAAGACATTCTCAATTTGCGATTACCAATTAGAGAATCGCAAATTGAGAATGCAATTTCAAGGTTGCAAGGGTGCTAAAAGGACACCCTGTTGCACCCCTGAAATATGCATGTGTGCACATTTGCGCACATACATGCCCTAAGGGCATGTATGTGCGACATATGGCACTTTTAAAAAAATCTAAAAAGTGCTTTTTTAAAGAAAATCGCAAATTACCACCAACTTGAAGTTGGTGGTAATTTGCAATTCCTTAAGGCCAAATAGCAAATTTCTGGTGCTTCCAGAATTGCATTTAAGGAATCGCAATTTGCAATTCCTTAATTGCATTCGCAAAATAGAGAATCGCAAATTTTGCAATTCTCTATTTTGCGATGGCTTTTTGGGATGATACATCCCAAAGGCTTTTTCCAATTCGCAAACGGGCCGATTCTGAGAATCTGCCCGTTTGCAAATGGGAAAAGGCTTGATACATATGGGCCATAGTCATGCAGATTTCTAAGATTGTTTTCACAATATGTGTTAGTCATGCAGTTGTTGATAGGTTGACACATTTCTCTTCCATTAGTCTGTGTCATTGAGAATGCATAGCATGGGCTGATACTTTGTACAATTCTGCATCCTGACTGTCATGTTAATCCTGTAGTATTCTGTGATGTCTATTTTGAGATGCTTCTGTCCACTCTATGTTATGTGCTCCCACTAGATGTGTGAAGTGGCTGATTGTGGGTCTATTATTTGGGTAGTTGGTCCTCCCAAGGTGTAATTACATAGGAGACATGCCTTACACTGACACATGCTTATGTCCATGGTAAACCACAGATTTGGGTGGTGGGATACATGACATGCCTGATGTATCATGGGAGTGGCATGTAGACACCCCCACGAAACCCCTCCCATGCACACATTGATGCTACATGGCATTTGGCCCAGTAATGCATTGCTCTGTACCCTTCCACCATTAAACTGCAGCTATAGTGGCATTGTGTGTCTTGACATTGGTAAGTTGTGGGTTTGCATGATACATGTACCATGACGCATGGTGCATGTATGAGCCACACCGCTCTTAATTATGTTCCTATCTGCGTCAACAGACACAGTGATGGATATTATGTCATCCATTTCTAACTGTTAGTGGGTGTGTTAGGTATTTGTGTTTTGCTTACCTAAAAGTAGGCCATTCCCATATTGTCCATTCTGGAAGCTGTCATTTATGATGGAGTACCTGAATATGTATGCGTCAGGCAGGGTATTTGACCAGCTCGTTGGTGAAGAGGCCCGATGGTCTACGATGGCCTGGACATTTATGGACTGGGTGTGCTTCCGATTCCTGTAGAGATGTGATGTGGCCGCAAGGAGAACCAGTTGCACATGTGTGCAGTCCATAGCACCCAGCACATGTGGGAACCCAGCAATGGCATAGAGGTCTTGTTAGGTCTTCAGCTGTAGTTATTGGGTGTTAGGGAAGAGGAGATATTGAGGTGCCAGACGGATGGTGGCATCCAGGACGGAGGGAAGGAATGAGGAGAAAGATGGCTGGGAGATTCCAGCCACTCTGGCGGCTGTTAGCTGGAAGCACCGATGCCAGCATGTGTAGTACTGCCATGAGCTTCACCAGTGGAGGGATGTTGGTAGACCTGTCAGTTGTTGGTTGGAGTCTTGGGGCAATAAGGTGTAGCAGCTCTACAATGGACTGCCTTCTTATCCGGTAATAGGTGATTACTCATCCTCCCTCAGTCCTATTAGAGTACTCCGCTGCTGATAACATGCTCTCTTCTCTTGCATTGCCTTTGTGGTGGTGGTGGGGGGTTGGGGTGGGGTGGGGTGGATGGTGGTGGTCATCTCCTTGTGACTCCCAGCTGCAAAATAACCACCTCCATGGTGTAGTTGTGGTTGCAACACTGTCCAGCTTCTCTTTATGTAGCAAAGTCCATGCGTCATTTCCTACATGTGGGTTTCAGAGGCGCAGGATTTTTGACGTTATCGGACCTCTGCGCCACTTAAGCCATCACTGCATCACTTTGGTAAAATGTCGCAAATATCCATGCATCAGTTATACGGTGGAAATTGCGTTGGAATGCCTACTTTGCATATATTAATACTTATGTGACAGGCTGTTCCAATGCAGGTTCCTTTAGATGCAGGACTCCAAAAAGTGACGCATCCTCCAAGATACGTCACCTTGTAAATATGAAGTAGTGACAGCACCGCCAATGAGTCAAAAATGTTGATGCATTGGTAGTGCAAGCTTCTTGTAAACAAGGCCCTAAACTAAGTTTTGTAAGCAGCCTTGAGTTATTAGAGAGAATTGTGTCAGCATGATAATTTATACTTATAGAAGAGCATGTGCACCAGGTACTAACCTACATACGTGTGGTTGTTTTGCTTCAGAAGATGGACTATCTGTAATGCTTTCACCACAGTATGAACGGTGCAGGTAGTGTGATCTTTAGCACATTCAGATCATGCTTATTTTTTAGCAAAAAGTGTCTTTTTTTACAACAATTGAATAGAATGTACACTGTTTTTAGTAGATTCTTTTGAATACTCTGTGGTGTATTTCTCATGCAAATTTAAGTGTTTGCAAACAGTGTGGTATAGAATAAACTCGTTCCATAGAGTAAACACTGTTTACAGTACTCAGTTCTCTACTGATATCAACTTCATTTCTTAATGAGGTTCGGTGTGTGTCAGGGGTTTTGTACAGAGAAAAGCTGTCCATAGTAGGGCATTTCTTTTGGAATTGGCATTCACTATTTTGGCTTTCTGTGATCAGTTGTATACAGATTGAACAGCGTACTCAATGAGGGTTTCCCATATATCTGTGGTTGATTATTAATGGGAACTATGCTTCCTGTAAATTGTATGCTATAGGGTCAATGTTGCACATAATGCTTGCTTTCAGCACCTAATGAAGTTGTTTCTGTATTGAAAGCAATGATGCCTGATCTTCTCCTGAGCTATTTTGTACTTACTGTCAGACCTCTAATGCCATAGTAATTTATACAGCAATATGCGGAAAACAAAGCTTGATGTCATCAGTGATGTGATAAATGATGTCATTTGAGATGGCATCAGTGATGTCATAAATGATGTCGTAGAACATGTCATGAGTGATATCATATGTGAGGTCATAAGCAGTGCATGGTGGGGACGCAAGTTAAAGTCAGTACTGCTAACTTGAACTGGTGAATTTCTGTGTTTTTTTCTTGTTCAAAATGTTAATGTTGTCACTGACAAATTCACCCAACTACACCGGTACTTTAACCTTTGGTTTTCATCATTGAATTTTTAAGATCTTTTTAAAAAAAAAAAACGATCTTTATAGCAAACCTAATTGTAACGTTACTTTAACCTTTGGCTTTTTCAGAGAATTTCTAGTTAAAAAATAAATCTAAAGTAATACTTAATTACCATACATAAATGCAACACCCAGCCGCAAACGGCCTTTGGCTATGCACGGCACGGGGTGGCTGGATGGCCTGATCTGCGGCCAGGCCCGGCAGCCAACATCCCCCATACAGCCAACCCCCGCTGCACACAGACTTCAGCCATGCGCAGTGGGGGGTTGGCCATAGATAGGCCCTGGGGAACACATCCCCTAGGGCCGTTTTTAAAATGAATTAAAGGGGGGGGGCTCTTCCGAGAGTCTCACGGGATCGCAACAAAATTGTTGGGAAATAGTAGAATGTAGGACGGAGTGTCCTCTCCACTGAGACCTATCTCTTACATGACAGGTGTGTGTAGTAGGGTGTGAGGAGAGACTGGCCTCTCCACACAGACCTCTTTCTCAGATGAGGCATGTGTGTAGTAGGATCTGGGAATAGAGACTGGCCCCTTTCCTGAGCCATCTCTCTGAGTTGAATGGTGTGTGTTTTAGAATGTGTACATGGACTGGCCACTCTGGTCAGACCTGTCTCTCACATGGCAGCTGTGCGTAGTAGGGTGTGTGAAGGAACTGGCCTCTCTGCTTAGACCCATCTCTGTAATGATATGTGTGTGTAGGAGGGTGTGGGGAGGGACTGGCCTTTTTGCTGAGACCTCTTTCTCGGATGACAGGTGTGCATAGTACAGTGTGGAGAGGGACTGGCCAATCTGGGGAGGGACTGGCCTATCTGGTGAGACTTCTCTCTGTAATGATGTGTGCGCATAGTAGGATGTGGAGAGGGACTGGCCTCTTCTTTCAGACCTCTCTCTCAGATGACGGATATGCGTAGTAGGGTTTGTGGAGGGGCTGGCCTCTCTGTTGAGACCTTTCTCTGCAATGATAGGTGTTTGTAGTAGAGTGTGGGGAGGGACTGGACTCTCCTATCAGACCTGTCCCTCAGATGATGGGTGTGCGTAGGAGGGTGTATGGAGGGACTGACCTCCCTGCTGATCCCTCTCTCTGTAATGATGGGTGTGCGTAATAGGGTGAGGAGAGGGACTAGCCTCTCCTTTCCAGTCGCGGCCAGCATGACTCTCGGGTGGAGGGGCGGGGGGTCGCATGGGGAGGGTGTCACGCGGGGGGTTTAATTTTAAATAAATAAAAAAAAATTAACTTATCTTCGCAGCCCAGTCCGGTTCTGCGTCGTCCCGCGTCCTCTCCTCCACACAGGAAGCAGGCAGCCTACCTCCCCTCCCCTAAGCCAATCACAATGCTGCAATGGCAGCGTTGTGATTGGCTGTAACACCGACCGCACAGGCGTCTATGGGGGGGGGCGATTTTCCCCATGTAGGCGACATGCAGCCTACATGGAGAAAAGGGCAGGGTGTGTATGACTGGTTTGGTCGGCCCTGGGGCCGACCAAACAGTCAACGCCCACAACAGTGGGTAAGCCACTCCTCCCCTACCTTGGAGCAGGACTGCCTACCTGCCCGCCCCCAACCAAACCCTTCTGCTTTCTCGCAGTGCGAGAAGCAGAAACATAAAATGGTATTTATAATACCATTTTATGTTTCTGCTTCTCGCACTGCGAGAAAGCAGTGGGGCGGCGCTCCTCCGCCCACATGGAGCGGAGGACCCCTCTCTCAGATGACCCCTCTCTCAGATGACCGGTGTGGATAGTAGGGTGTGGGAAGGGACTGTCCTCTCCTTTCAGACCTCTCTCTCAGATGATAGGTGTGCATAGTAGGGTTTGTGGAGGGACTGGCCTCTCTGCTGAGACCTCTCTTTATAATGATAGATGTGCATAGTACGGTGTGGGGAGGGACTGGGCTCTCCCTTCAGACCTCTATTTCAGATGAAGGGTGTGCATAGTAGGGTGTTTGGATGAGCCTTAACTCTACTCACAAGTCTTCTCAAAACAATGAGCATTAATAGTGGAGTCTGATAAACACCATCTCCAGTAAGACTCCTTCATACAGTTACAAATGTGCATAGCAGAGTGTATTCAAACGTCATCCGCACCTTCCTACTTTTCACGATCCTGCAAAAGTCTTGCAAAAGAATGACATTAAAAAAAAAGATTTTACTTTCTAATCATCACAGTACTTATCTCTTTTACACTTCCTCTCAAAAACAAGGACCACAATATGCATCTCTACTAATAGAGTGCTTTGAGAACTCATCTACTCCAGTTTATTATTCACGATCCCGCGAGAGTTCTGTGAGATTGTATAAAT
This sequence comes from Calotriton arnoldi, assembly GCA_963921515.1. Lineage (NCBI taxonomy): Eukaryota > Metazoa > Chordata > Amphibia > Caudata > Salamandridae > Calotriton > Calotriton arnoldi. Next base: position 910,331 of record CAWUFW010006899.1, on the reverse strand, counting down.
TAGTTAAAAGCAATACACACTTATTATCTTCACAGTAGTTATCCCTCTCTAAATCTAGGGTGATGGCAGGCCTTTCTGCTGCCCCCTTATATAGCTTTTTTATTTTATTTCCAGAACATCTCCAATTTTTTACAATAAACAGTAATGGCGGCCATTTCATTTCTAACATTCCAATAGCCAGCCAATCAGGGCACTCACTCTCTTGGGACTCATGGGAGCCTCTCGCTCCTGCTAGAACATGAAGGCTCACAGGGAAAATGGGCCTCTCGACCAATCACAGGGCTCCATTATCGATTTTGCGCTCTCACAGGAGGCTCGAGGGACTGTCGCGATCCCAACTGCCAAAATATACAATTATTTTTTACCCTAAATTTCTCAAAAACAACTAAACGGATTTACACCACATCACATAAAGCACAATCTGCAGTCCAAGATGTAGCTTCCTGTCGTGTTTGGTGTAATTCCGTTCAGCCGTTTTTGCAATGCCGTGTTTAAAGAAGTTTATGGAAAATGCATGAGGGCTTTTTACTTTTTGGAACCCCCCCCCCCCTTTTTACTCGAGCTCCGCTTGACGGATCACCCCAAAACGTTCCAGCAAGGAGCTGAGGTGGATGAACTTTTTTTTTGTGAAAGTTTCGTGAAGATGTGTCAAATGAGACCAAAAACCGCTCCTCCTATGGAAAAGCAGACCTAAAAATAACTACCTACTGGTGACCACCAGTAGGTAAAATATATGCATATATATATCACATGGTGGTGGTCGCCACTAGGAAGTTAAAGTTACGTCTGCTTTTCCAAAGATGGAACGTTTTTACCTCAGCTCCCTCCTGGAAATTTCTGGGTAATCCGTCAAGCGGGGGCAGTGCAAAAAGGGGGATCCTAAAATGCAAAATCCCCATGCATTATCCATAAACTTCTTTAGACAAGGCTACAGCAAAAACTGCTGAACGGAATTACACCAAATTCAGCAGAAAGCCAGATTGTGGTTTTTGTGATTTGGTATAAATCTATTCAGTAGTTTTTGAAATGTTAAGGGTAAGAAAATATAGATATTTGGTTTATTGGGCTGGCGAGAGTCTCAGAGACTCTTGCGGGAGCGCCAATTTAAAAAAAAAAAGCGTTCTGATTGACCCAGGGAGCTTTATTTCCCTTTGCCCATCTCACTCCCACAGGAGTCAGACTTCTGTAAGACTGAGCGCTCTGATTGGCTGCAAGCAACATGACAAAGATTGGCTGCAAGCAACATGACAAAAATGTTGCTGGCAGCCATTACAGGACTTTGGCACTTAGTTGTTAAAAAAGAAAGATATATTGTGGCAGGGTAGACTCTTGCGGGATTGAAAAGGAAAACAAAAAAACCAAAATGGCAGTCGGGCTGCATTTAAATCCCTAATGCCCCGGGGACCCTGCCCCCAGGGCTGATTTCGTATGGGGGGGCTGCATGGCCCCCGCTTCCTGATCCTCCGAAATCCCCGAGAAGCCCAACCTCGGGCCAAAATGTATAAAAATGGGCAGGGGAGCTGTGCAGCACTGTTCCCGACCTTCAAGAGGCCCCAGGGAGCCCACCCCAGGAGCCGACATTACTTTTTATGTGGTTGGGCCATGTGGACCCCCTCCCCGATAGGTCCAGGGAGCCCACCCCAGGGCCAAAGTGTACAAAAATGGAGAGGGGGCCACGCAGCCCCAAGCTTAAAGAGGTCCTGGGGAGCCCACCCCCAGGGCTGACATTACTATCTATGGTGAGGGGGCTCCAGGGAGACAACCTGCAGGTGATTCCTTTAAAGGAGGGGGGCAACACGACCCCCCTGTACTTGGCTAGAAATGCAGACATTTGAGAGTGTCTCTGGTGTTGTAGGGTGCTCTATACAGGAGCTGCTCTCCGCCTTAACTTGGGAACTACCCAGATTTCCCTGCTGCCTTTTTTGCAAATGTGTGTTTGAATATATATATATATATATATATATATATATATATATATATATATATATACACACAAACTCCTCACCATGAAAGGAACGATGACGCAATGTCTTGACAGTTCAAAACAGGGTTTAATCAGCAGCAGATACGTGGGCAGCACAATTCTTCCAGTTCACAAAAGGGTGCTTCAACATCTCAGAGCTATTAAGCATGCAGACAAAACATACCCTGTGGCCCGCCACTTTGCTACATGTCATGAAGGCAGTGTGGCTGGGCTTACGTACTTTGTCATTGATGCAATCGCTCCCAGTGTAAGAGGGGGTGACAGACAAAAATGTTTGAGAAAATTAGAATCACGCTATATTGTAGAGCTTAATACCAAAACACCAATGGGCCTCAATATGGAGGAAGACCTGCATACACATTTATAACACAGCAGAAAAGGGCTCTCAACAGTAATCTGTACTGTGTAATATAACTAATATGTAAACTTTCCTGAATTTCTGTTTTAATTTAATTTATATTTTTAGGTTTTGTTAGATTGTTTTAATGTAGGTAAAAGCACTTTTTTGCACTTTATTGTGAAAAGTTACATGGTCATGAATGGTATTGGACAACAAAAGTGATATGCCCACTGGGGCTAAATTAGAAGTACCGTAGCACATGAGGCAATGTATGCCCATTTGGGTATTTGAGCAGTTTAATTATAGAAATTTTGAAATTAATAATTAAGAAATGAATTTATGATGCTCAATGTGTATATAATAGCGTTATTTAGCATTTTATTATTTGATCATTTGTTTCCTCGTTTGTGGGGACTGCCTTGTATTAAAAAACTAAGAGTTTGTTGTCTAATCCACTGCATCTGTAGTTTTCACGTGATTGAGTCACATGCACAGCATAAAAATGACGGTCTCTGGCAAAACAAAGTTGGTGAACAAGCCTGCTGGTTCAGGCGAAACGCGTCTGACACAGCCGCTGATTAAACCCTGTTTTGAACTGTCAAGACATTGCGTCGTCGTTCCTTTCGTGGTGAGGAGTTTGTGTATATCGTTACGGACCGAGCCTGGGAGGTCCGGCTGACGACGCGCCCGCTTATCAGGAGTGCGGCGGTTGTGCGCAGGCAACTTGGAAAAGGATATATATATATATATATATATATATATATATATATATATATATATATATCCATATGAAAACTGCTCAAAGTAGAAAGCCCCACACACAACGTGATGTTTGTCCTCTTTATTGGTGGACTGCACGGCATCAAAACAGCTGTCCCAATACATAAAATTCGCCACTCATCACCATACGCGTTTCAGGATTCTTCTCCCTTGTTCACTGGCTTGGCAGTTGGAGAAACGACAGGTAAGCAGTAACGCCGCACTTGCAGCTAATTAATAGTCCCGCCTCAGTTGGCGTATGCACAAAGTGCATTCTGGTTCTGGAAGTCTTTGCCTCAGTTGTTGTCCATAGTGGGTGCCTCTGTACTATTTCCTTTTCACGTTTTTCCACAGTGGGTTCTCAGTGTCCTGCCAACTGGACACGTCGCTCCGCTAGCGCCTCTTTCGTCATCGGCACTGCGAACCCGCTCTGTCAGCGGCGGGGAGCTTCCGCGGTCAGAGCCAACCGCAACATATCCATATGAAAACTGCTCAAAGTAGGAAGCCCCACACACAACGTGATGTTTGTCCACCAATAAAGAGGACAAATATCACGTCGTGTGTGGGGCTTCCTACTTTGAGCAGTTTTCATATGGTATATATATATATATATATATATATATATATATATCAAACAACAAGGGTTTTGCCTTTTGTGGGATGCACTCGATGCAGATGACATAGCACAAAGGAGTTGCTGCCCCAACCACCAGACAGTTCGTGCTGCGACGCGTTTCGGGCTTTACGCCCTTCTTCTTTGGCAACTTTCACGAATAAACAAGCAACACTGCCAGGTGTTCCCTCGATTTATTTAAATAGTCACGCCCGTGTGGGCCGGCAGCCTCCCGCCGTCTCAAAGCATCCTGGGCCTGGTAGTCTCAAGTTCAATACACATGTGGGTTGCTTGTTGCATTGTGATCAGGATGTTAAAAAAGTTCTCACTGCGTGGTACCACGGTTGCAGAAAACTCCCTGATAGTGCGCATCTGCTACTCACGCTGTTGGCTGCCCCAATAAACAGCAGCGGACCCGCTATGGATATCGCGGTGGTGCTTCCCTCGACCTGGCGGGCCGAATTATTTAACAACAAGGGTTTTGCCTTTTGTGGGATGCACTCAATGCAGATGACATAGCACAAAGGAGTTGCTGCCCCCAACCACCAGACAGTTCGTGCTGCGACGCGTTTCGGGCTTTACGCCCTTCTTCTTTGGCAACTTTCATGAATAAACAAGCAACAAAGCCAGGTGTTCCCTCAATTTATTTAAATGGTCACGCCCCTGTGGGCCGGCAGCCTTCCGCCGTCTCAAAGCATCCTGGGCCTGGTAGTCTCAAGTTCAATACCCATGTGGGTTGCTTGTTGCATTGTGATCAGGATGTTAAAAAATTTCTCACTGCGTGGTACCACGGTTGCAGAAAACTCCCTCATAGTGCGCATCTGCTACTCATGCTGTTGGCTGCCCCAATAAACAGCCGTGGACCCGCTATGGATATCGCGGTGGTGCTTCCCTCGACCTGGCGGGCCGAATTATTTAACAACAAGGGTTTTGCCTTTTGTGGGATGCACTCAATGCAGATGACATAGCACAAAGGAGTTGCTGCCCCCAACCATCAGACAGTTTGTGCTGCGACGCGTTGCGGGCTTTACGCCCTTCTTCTTTGGCAACTTTCACGAATAAAGAAGCAACACTGCCAGGTGTTCCCTCGATTTATTTAAATAGTCACGCCCCTGTGGGCCGGCAGCCTCCCGCCGTCTCAAAGCATCCTGGGCCTGGTAGTCTCAAGTTCAATACCCATGTGGGTTGCTTGTTGCATTGTGATCAGGATGTTAAACAATTTCTCACTGCGTGGTACCACGGTTGCAGAAAACTCCCTGATAGTGCGCATCTGCTACTCACGCTGTTGGCTGCCCCAATATACAGCCGCGGACCCGCTATGGATATCGCGGTGGTGCTTCCCTCGACCTGGCGGGCCGAATTATTTAACAACAAGGGTTTTGCCTTTTGTGGGATGCACTCGATGCAGATGACATAGCACAAAGGAGTTGCTGCCCCCAACCACCAGACAGTTCGTGCTGCGACGCGTTTCGGGCTTTACGCCCTTCTTCTTTGGCAACTTTCACGAATAAACAAGCAACACTGCCAGGTGTTCCCTCAATTTATTTAAATAGTCACGCCCCTGTGGGCCAGCAGCCTCCCGCCGTCTCAAAGCATCCTGGGCCTGGTAGTCTCAAGTTCAATACCCATGTGGGTTGCTTGTTGCATTGTGATCAGGATGTTAAAAAATTTCTCACTGCGTGGTACCACGGTTGCAGAAAACTCCCTGATAGTGCGCATCTGCTACTCACGCTGTTGGCTGCCCCAATAAACAGCCGCGGACCCGCTATGGATATCGCGGTGGTGCTTCCCTCGACCTGGCGGGCCGAATTATTTAACAACAAGGGTTTTGCCTTTTGTGGGATGCACTCGATGCAGATGACATAGCACAAAGGAGTTGCTGCCCCCAACCACCAGACAGTTCGTGCTGCGAGGCGTTTCGGGCTTTGCGCCCTTCTTCTTTGGCAACTTTCATGAATAAACAAGCAACACTGCCAGGTGTTCCCTCGATTTATTTAAATAGTCACGCCCCTGTGGGCCGGCAGCCTCCCGCCGTCTCAAAGCATCCTGGGCCTGGTAGTCTCAAGTTCAATACCCATGTGGGTTGCTTGTTGCATTGTGATCAGGATGTTAAAAAATTTCTCACTGCGTGGTACCACGGTTGCAGAAAACTCCCTGATAGTGCGCATCTGCTACTCACGCTGTTGGCTGCCCCAATAAACAGCCGCGGACCCGCTATGGATATCGCGGTGGTGCTTCCCTCGACCTGGCGGGCCGAATTATTTAACAACAAGGGTTTTGCCTTTTGTGGGATGCACTCGATGCAGATGACATAGCACAAAGGAGTTGCTGCCCCCAACCACCAGACAGTTCGTGCTGCGACGCGTTTCGGGCTTTACGCCCTTCTTCTTTGGCAACTTTCACGAATAAACAAGCAACACTGCCAGGTGTTCCCTCGATTTATTTAAATAGTCACACCCCTGTGGGCCGGCAGCCTCCTGCCGTCTCAAAGCATCCTGGGCCTGGCAGTCTCAAGTTCAATACCCATGTCGGTTGCTTGTTGCATTGTGATCAGGATGTTAAAACATTTCTCACTGCGTGGTACCATGGTTGCAGAAAACTCCCTGATAGTGCACATCTGCTACTCACGCTGTTGGCTGCCCCAATAAACAGCCGCGGACCCGCTATGGATATCGCGGTAGTGCTTCCCTCGACCTGGCGGGGCCTAATTATTTAACAACAAGGGTTTTGCCTTTTGTGGGATGCACTCGATGCAGATGACATAGCACAAAGGAGTTGCTGCCCCCAACCACCAGACAGTTCGTGCTGCGACGCGTTTCGGGCTTTACGCCCTGAGCCTACTTAGGCCCCAGGGACCCCCATCCCCCGGGGGCTACCCAACTGGAGTATTTTCTACTGGTCAATTAGTGAGTGCTACTTTGTTGCGTGAATGTCTAGTGCATACTCTGCACTACAGTTGCGTAAACGATCACAAGGTCATGTTTACTGTGACCTTGTGTACATGTAATTTTGGCATTGTGATTGTTCCTCGAGTGTCTTCATACAGAAATCAGTGGCAAAATGAATCCTCATATACAGGAGATGACGAGACTACGGACAAAGAATTGAATCTCCATATTCCTTAGCATAAAGAATGTGCCATCAAAATGGGCAGGAAACGTACTCGGGTCACTTTGGTGAGTTGAGCTGGCCATCAAAAAATGGCAGGAACACCACTGCATACTACTAAAGTGGAACGACTGAGGTCAAACGGGATGAATGTGCCCTCAGCATAGGCAGGAAATGCTCTGTGGTCTCTGTGGTAAGTTGAGCTGTCCATCTGCATGGAAAATGGGGATAAGATGTTGCATACTACAAACATGAAAGGGGCGGGGCCAAACGGACAGAGTTTGTAGGTGATTTGGCATTTTTGCAAACTCAGCAGCAATTGAAAGGGAAAACCATGTACTCTGTTGTCAGACCAGGAGACAACAAGAAAGAACCCACTCGTCTTGGACAGTCACTACAGAAGAGATTGCGCTTCAATAAATCAACAATGCATTCACCTCCATCAAGGATTACAGTTCATTTTTCAACGTGCAATTGTAGAGAAAATACACTTGCTTTGCCTTGATCAAGCACAAGAAGTTAGAATGATTTGTCCTTTAGGGTGGAGCTTCAACTGCGGCATCTGCTATGTTTATATTTGTAAGTGTTTCCCGTTGAGGTTTCATTTCTATGAAATGATGTTTAGGACAGAAGGGAACCTTGGCCATGTATTTATACAAGAAGAGTCCACAGTTTTGCACAAGATGTCTATCCAACTGGAGTACTTTCTACTGGGTAATTAGTAAGTGATACCTCATTGGGTGAATGTCTAGTGTATATTTCACACCACAGCTGTGTAAAGGAATACAAGGTAATGTCTCCAGTGACCTTTTGTACATGTAATTTTGGAAATGTGATTGTTCCCTGTGCGTCTTCATACAGAAATCAGTGACAAAATGTATCCTTGTATAGAGTTGACGATGAAAATACAAAAAAAAAGTTGAATCTCCACCAAACAAGGGAACTTCCTCTTAATTATATGAAGTAAGTGTTTCTTTGTTTGGTGGAGATGTCCTCATATTCCTCTGCATCAAGAACGCTCCATCAAAATTGGCGGGAAACACGCTCGGGTCTCGTTGGTAAGTTGAGCTGTCCATCACCCTGGAGAATGGCGGGAACACAGTTGCATAGTGCTAACGTGGAAAGGGCGGGGTGAAATGGGTGGAGCTTATAGGTGATTTAGTAGATTTGCATACTCAGCAGCAATTCAAAGGGCAGAGGGGAGAGGATGTGGTCCGTCGGCTAGACTGCTGACTTTGGTGCTGGAAACCAGGGTTCGAGCCTCGGGGTCGCGTCCACATCCTGTGATTCTGGGCAAATCACTTAATCTCCCCGTGCCTGAATGTGTAATGTAAATACGGTGCTCATGTAAAGTGCTCCAATACCTTCGGGTCGAGTTCGCGTTATATAAATATACAAAAAAAAACAACAAAAAAAACCTTGGACTGTGCTCTCAGACCAGGAGATGAAAAGAAAGACCCACTCATCTTGGACCGTCACTACAGAAGAGATTGCACTCCAATAAATCAACGATGCATTCACCTCCATCAAGGATTTCACATCTTTTTCAAATGTGTAATTGTAGAGAAGACACACTTGCCTTTTTTAAAAGAGGTGTGGGGTCGCACCCCGAGCCTCATTAGACCCTGGAGACCCCATCCCCTGTGGCCCGTATTATTTAAAGTTGGGTGCCCCAGTGCCCACCCAGGACACCCACCATACATACATTGAGAGCTACAGGGGGGAGCCCCAGCGCCACCATGGCCCAGCCGGCTCTCGGCATGCTGTATGAGCCGGCATTTCTCCCACCCGCGGGAGTAGCTATTTATGCTGCTCCCTCCTGGTGGGAGCAATCTGTTGATCTGTTTCCCTGCCCATGTCAGTGCAAATAGGGAAGCCGATCTCAAGTCTGATCCGAGTCAGTGGGAGCATTTTTAAAGCTCCCACCCGCTGGGAGCAGACTTTGGGCCTGATTTAGATCTTGGCGGATGGGTTACTCCCTCACAGCGGTTACAGGTATCCCATCCGCCGAAATATATAGCCCATTATATCCTATGGGATTTAGATTTTGGAGGACAAGATATCCGTCACCGTTGTGACAGAGTAACCCATCCGCCAAGATCTAAATCTAACCCTTTGTGTTTGCTCCAGTTTGGCAGCAGATTAAAAAATGCTCCCACCAGACGAGAGAAAACACAAGCTTCCCTGCCCATACCGGTGCGCGAAATGAAACCACTGTGTCGCAAGGGTGGGGTCCCGGGACACAGTATGTCAGCCAGATCCGGTGAATGGGGTCCCCGGGTCCATTGAAGCCTCAGGAAGGGGGGCTACATGGCCCCTCCCCTTTTTTTGCACATTTCAACCCTGTAGGTATTGTAACAATATTCTGCCCGCCTTATATTTGGGATTTGAGATTCCCAGTCTACACCGTTCTATTTCTTGTTGCACTGTACGGTTGTAGGTTATTCACTTGAGTTCCCTACCTTGATCTACCACTACATCAGAGCCCCTACTTTGATGTTGGTAAAAAACAAACCTAGATCCCACATTAAAGCAAAACTAAGCAAATTAAATAATATTTTATTCAAGTCTTTAACTCACTGTATCATAATGTTAATTGTAAATCTGATGCAACACAGAAACCCTGCGGAATCCCAGGGGAGGGAACTAGAGGCACGGTGTATTCAGGGTGAGCTGGCCTCCATACTAATATGTATACACAAAAGAAGCTACCCTGAGTGAAAAAATGACCGAGGCTTTAAAAGTACCTAGTAGAGTACCTGGCATCTCACGAAAAGTGAAGGACTGTCCTCACACACCACCAGGTGTCATGCTTCATCATTGGCAGTCCTCGCTCTCTAAAAACTTGGTTTGATAGAGAGCGGGCCTACACCTGGAGACAGGGAGGCACTTCTAAATCTAAGTGGGGACCCGTGATAGTGAGTGATAATTAAAAATCAATGTAATCGGCAAAAATACATTTATTCTAAATGGCAACTACTTGATATTAAAAGATGAAAAACTGTGAAAATGGGGAATTAGTACCCCATCACCGTAGTGATTAAAGTCGTCGACATGTTTCTTCCCTTATGTCCCAAAGGGTCTGCGTCATTCATTAGGACAAAAAAGAAAGAAATGTGGACTCCTATCTTACCAAAATGTTGGTACAAAATTACCACTGGGTAGGTTGACCTGTGTCACACTCTACCTGAGAGAGTTTCTTGAAACCTGTAAATGTAAAGAAAGTGAGATTGCCATCGGAGATAAATTATCCTGAGAGGTATTCGGTCAAGGTGAAGTTAAAACTGCGGTGAAAATTGCCCCACATGCATCAATATACATATAGTGGCTTTTGTGTGAAACACGTGACACTGCAAACGTGAGACACACATGGTTTGTTTTTGCACAGTTGTGTGAGACCAGCTAACAGCCTTACCCTGTTAATGGTTACTACACACCCCCATGGGAGGAGGGTGAAGTAGAGACCCCTGTAGTCACACTCTGGAAGAAAAATAGTGAAGTTCACACTTTTAGGAAAAAATTATTTTAAAACTGAGAGTTGCCTTACTGGAGTGCTGTAGTTTCACACAAGCATGCATCCACACTACCACTCATACTCTTACTACATCAAGGTACATCTCTCTCCGTGATCCTAGTTGTGTTCACTCCTCTTCCCCGTTGTGGAATGAAGGGCACGAAATTCCAGCTTTAAATAGTCCCCCAATGAGTAAATTGGTAGCATGTGTGACGTGAGTTTGTCTTAAATAGGTTTCCGGTGTCTTGAAAGCCCTCCTGCATGTTAGCGCTTTTATGCCTGACCCTCGCGTCAGAAGAGAAAATGCGGCGGAAACCCTAATTGCAGCCTGTCAGTGGAACACCTGTGAATTCCCCGGTGTCCCATCGGAGGCCACCTGGGTCTGCCTGGACTTCGCGTCAGCTGTATGTAATGATCTGCGCTGCTCAGATGCGCATGTGTGAGCCAAGCAGTCCCAACCGGGGTTTGCCTGGGCTCTGCGTATTATCAAACGTGCGGCGCGCGGTTGCCTGGGCCCGCCTGGACTTCGCATCAGCTGTGTGAATGATCTGCGCTGCTGAAGTGCACACGTGCAAGTCCAGCGGTCCCACCTCGGGTTGTCTGGGCTCAGCATATTATAAAAAGTACGGCGCGAGGCTGATCAAAATACCTACGTTTCTAAAGAGGGTAAAACGGTTATGCACCCTCTTTGTTGCTCATAATCCCAGTTGCAGGTTCTAGTTTGTTGCGTGTGATCAGTATGTTATAAATCTAGACGCACTGGGAGTGGAAGTCCTAACCCAGTTAAAACGATACAAAATTACAAAATTACAGGCAGCAAGAGTCGGTGATAAACACGCATATTACGAGTGCAATGTGCCTTGGTGCAACATGAGAAATAAAGGTGGAATTTTTATATATATTCGATCAGAGCACCGGTAATGATTGTCAGTGTTATTTGTGCCTGTGCGCACGTTTCCTTCATTGTATCATTTCCCAATATGTAACCATGTGGTTTGATGGGCTATTATCCCTTATATTCAAGGTACCCTGGTGTTTGGCTAATAATGCCACTCATTCAATAGAGATGATACACCTAATGTGTTCCCACAGCCATCAGCTGTACAAACCATGCAACACAGAAACCCTGGGGAATCCCAGGGGAGGGAACTAGAGGCACGGGGCATTCAGGGTGAGCTGGCCTCCATACTAATATGTATACACAAAAGAAGCTACCCTGAGTGAAAAAATGACTGAGGCTTAAAAAGTACCTAGTAGAGTACCTGGCATCTCACAAAAAGTGAAGGACTGTCCTCACACACCACCAGGTGTCATGCTTCATCATTGGCAGTCCTCGCTCTCTAAAAACTTGGTTTGATAGAGAGCGGGCCTACACCTGGAGACAGGGAGGCACTTCTAAATCTAAGTGGGGGCCCGTGATAGTGAGTGATAATTAAAAATCAGTGTAATCGCCAAAAATACATTTATTCTAAATGGCAACTACTTGATATTAAAAGATGAAAAACTGTGAAAATGGGGAATTAGCACCCCATCACCGTAGTGATTAAAGTCATCGACATGTTTCTGCCCTTATGGCTCTCAGGGTCCGCGGCATTTATCAGGATGAAAAAAGAAAGAAATGTGGGCTCCTATCTTACCAAAATGTTGGTACGAAATTACCACTGGGTAGGTTGACCTGTGTCACACTCTACCTGGGAGAGTTTCTTGCAACCTGTAAATGTAAAGAAAGTGATATTGCCATCAGAGATAAATTATCCTGAGAGGTATTCGTTCAAGGTGAAGTTAAAACTGCGGTAAAAATTGCCCCACATGCATCAATATACATATAGTGGCTTTTGTGTGAAACACGTGACACTGCAAACGTGAGACACACATGGTTTGTTTTTGCACAGCTGTGTGAGACCAGCTCAGAGCCTTACCCTGTTAATGGTTACTACACACCCCATGGGAGGAGGGTGAAGTAGAGACCCCTGTAGTCACACTCTGGAAGAAACATAGTGAAGTTCACACTTTTAGGAGTTTCCTTACTGGAGAGCTGTAGTTTCACACAAGCACGCATCCACACTACCACTCATACTTTTACTACATCAAGGTACGTCTCTCTTCGTGATCCTAGTTGTGTTCGCTCCTCTTCCCCATTGTGGAATGAAGGGCATGAAATTCCGGCTTTAAATAGTCCCCCTAATGAGTACATTGGTAGCATGTGTGACGTGAGTTTGTCTTAAAAAGGTTTCCGGTGCCTTGAAAGCCCTCCTGCATGTTAGCGATCGTAGGCCTGACCCTCTCGTCTGAAGAGAAAATGCGGCGGAAACCCTAATTGCAGCCTGTCAGTGGAACACCTGTGAATTCCCCAGTGTCCCATCGGAGGCCGCCTGGGTCTGCCTGGACTTCGCGTCAGCTGTATATAATGATCTGCGCTGCTTAGATGTGCATGTGTGAGCCCAGCAGTCCCAACCGGGGTTTGCCTGGGCCCTGCGTATTATCAAACGTGCGGCACGCGGTTGCCTGGGCCCGCCTGGACTTCGTGTCAGCTGTGTGAATGATCTGCGCTGCTGAAGTGCGCAAGTGCAAGTCCAGCGGTCTCACCTCGGGTTGTCTGGGCTCAGCATATTATAAAAAGTGCGGCACGAGGCTGATCAAAATGCCTACGTTTCTAAAGGGGGTAAAACGGTTACGCACCCTCTTTGTTGCTCATAATCCCAGTTGCAGTTTCTAGTTTTTTGCGTGTGATCAATATGTTATAAATCTAGACGCACTGGGAGTGGAAGTCCTAACCCAATTAAAACGATACAAACAAATACAATAACCATGGGATGTCATCATTTAATCCAGTGTCCCATGACCGGAGCCAATACACCTATCGTTGTTCCCCTGGTGTGAAGTATTCTCTGGATATCCGGACTCGTCCTCCTTATGACCTCAAGCACTACCCATTTCAAATCCACGTCTCTGTGGTTGTTTTCCTGGTAATGTTGCATCAACTTTGTATTCGTCTTTTTGCACCTAATGGTGCTCCTGTGTTCGTTGATGCGTATCTTAATCTTTCTTGTGGTCATACCCACATACAACAAGTTGCAGGGGCATGTGATAAGGTAAATGACATTCTCACTGATACAGTTCCTGAAATTCTTTAGTACCCATGGTCTATTGTTTTTTATGTCCACCTCCTTGGTTATACTGGTGTAGTTACATGCCACACAGCCACCACATGGGTAGTGACCTACTGGTCTTGGGTTGCCCCATAGTGTGGTCTGGTTCTGGTTTTCTGGGGACGGTGTTTTGGCATGAACCAGCTCGTCTCGTATGCTTGTATTCCGCTTGAACGCAAAAAAGTGGCGGTGGCCAGTGTTTTGTTTCTCCACTGAGGATGTGCCAGTGTTTCCGTACGATGTTCTGTACTTTATTAGATATTGGAGTGTATGTGGTGATGCACACTAATCTTTCATTCTCCTTCTTCTCTTGATTCTCAAGCAGTGCCTCTCGATTGTTATTCCTGGCTCTCTTTTTTGCCTTTTTGATAATTTCTTTCTTTTTTCGTCCTGATGAATGCCACGGACCCTTTGGGCCATAAGGGCAGAAACATGTTGACGACTTTAATTACCATGGTGATGAGGTACTAATTCCCCATTTTCACAGTTTTTCATCTTTTAATATCAAGTAGTTGCCATTTAGAATAAATGTATTTTTGGCAATTACACTGATTTTTAATTATCACTCACTATCACGGGCCCCAACTTAGATGTAGAAGTGCCTCCCTGTCTCCAGGTGTAGGCCCGCTCTCTATCAAACCAAGTTTTTAGAGAGCAAGGACTGCCAATGATGAAGCATGACACCTGGTGGTGTGTGAGGACAGTCCTTCACTTTTCGTTAGATGCCAGGTACTCTACTAGGTACTTTTTAAGCCTCTGTCATTTTTTCACTCAGGGTAGCTTCTTTTGTGTATACACAATTGTAAATCTGACCCTAAATTAAATTTAATTTACAATTACCTTAACCTAACCTGAAACCTCATCATATTCTTTGACTATTCAGAAGAGGAAATGTGTGTGGGAGGAGGGACGTTGAAGGAACCTGGTAGAGTGTTTGTTGGTGGTTTTTGTGTGAATTGTGGTTAGGGAGGGAGAATAACGTGTCAGATTTGCCTTCTACTTTTCTAATTGTGGTGGAATGTGTTATCTAGTTGCCTGAAGCTATGCAACAATATTAATCTGAGCACTGGAAACAGTAACATGGTCAAATGGTGTTCAGGTATCACTAAGATATTGAGGTGGTGTTGTTGGGAAGCTCTGACTTTCTGGGCTGTAATTTCAATTTGCTGATCTGTGTGTTCTTTTGCAGATTGCTGTTGAGTAGTGGGGTGGAGGATGTGGTAGTTAAGGGGACTGAGGAATGGATGGCCTTATTTTAAGGGGATGGATTTCATGTGATCATGCTAAGGTAGTTGCTGAAGGGTTTCTCTAGGGAATGATCAGTTATGTTTGTGGGTGAGAGGCACACAGTACAGAAGGATTATGGCTTGGAGAGAGTATAGGAGACAACCTGTTGAGTTCTTTGTTTCAATTAATTTATTAAGGCACTTTGGCAAACATTTGTTGTACCAATGGTCAGAGTCAATAGACAAAACATACAGGTTCTTAACCATAACTATTTAGCAAGGGTTAAGAATTTTCAACTAAGAACTCAACAAGATCTTCTCTTTGTCACAAACCTGGTAAAACCCCATCCTTTCTGCTTCCACTTGAATTTACTCTCAGCTTTTGATGGCTCTGTTATCTTTGTGTTTCTACACCAAATTCATGTGTTGTTTTTCTATGTTGAATGCTAATTGCTGTAATACTGACTCACTGTAGATGTGCAGCTGTAAACAGTTAAAATAGTTGAATAAGGTGAGCTTTAAAGTGTCAAATCAGCATAACAATGAGTACATGAATATGAAGTGCTGATAGCATTAAAGTGTAAGTGTTGTCATGGGGATCTCTTTCTCGGCTGGTGGCCTGACGCCTTCTAAGTTCCCTTGTGGGCCTCCCAAACTCCTGTAGTCTTTTTTTAAACTTGGAACCCTATCCTTCTAATGTTGGTACAGTGAGGTTTGTTCAAAAGGCAATTCCTTGTCCCAAGTTTCAGTTATACATCTTCTTTTATGTCCACCTCGCGACTCAAGAGGCACATATGTGCTAGAGTTTGTCCATTCTGAATATATCCTGTGTTGTGATGCTGTTTTCTCCTGTGTCTTCACCATTAGCACATCTTATAATTGTTTTTCTGCCCTCAACCAATTAGAAAGGATCTCCAAGCTTAGAGAGCCTTCTGATTGGCTGCTGAACAGCTATTTAGAATAAACTTCAACAGCGCACTTCTCACCAGACCGGGGAGGCACAGACAGTCTGAAATGAGCAACGTGGGGCATGAAATCTGCTCTTTCTTCTAGTCCTTCCACAGAGTGTTTTTTGTTTTGTTTTTTTAAATCAAACTCTACTCTCCAAGTGGACAAAAAAGAGAAGATTCCACCCTTTTGATTTAAGTCAAAATATGTGCCTACCCCTACCTATGTGCACATTGCTGCACCACACTCATCTCCCACACTTTGACTGAACGGCTGTTTTTATGAAGATCTGCAGGTTGCCAGGCAGCCTGCTCCAAAAGCTAGTGCTGAATCCACACTGTGGGCCATACTGACAGATCCCAACTTAGGGACCAACCAGTCTTTTCTGCACAAGAACACACTTGAGCATTAAGAAAGGGTTGGATGCTGAGAAGTCTTATAATGTTAATGTGCATTGCTCATAAATAGGCGCTGCTTTGGCAGTGCCATGCAAAACAGAGGGTAATGTAGGGTGCCAGTCTAGGTGACCTTTTGGGTTATATTTTCGGGCCCGTCGTGCATTTTATTAAAGGAGACCAACCATTTTGCATTGGGCTACTGTGGTAAGCACAGGCAGGAGAGATCAAACCCACCAAAATCAGAGCTAATCAGCTGCTTGCACAAAAAACGAACAAAACACACAGCTGCCAACATTCAGATCGTTCCGAGAACCCCAGGGCCTGATTTTGTGCGGCTCATGCAGGTTTTCATTGCCTGTTTTTACCACTAAGTAAACTAAAGGTTTCTATTCAGTAGAGAGCATGTTGTTTTGAAAAAGCATTGAAATTTTTTGGACAGTGGAGTCATGGTGATTTGTGTAATAGTTACTTACCACCTAATTTCTCTGATGCATGCGCTACTTAAGAAAAGTGATGAGCCCAGCAACATTTTTCTCAAAATATAATGTTTTCTAAATATACTGCCAAATGCCTCCAGATATGTTTGCATATGAGAATGTTGCATGCCAGCATTCCACATTGTTTGCCTGCTTACATTCCAGCTCATTGGGCCACATTTCTGTCTGTTGTTTATTTAATATGACTTTTATATATTGTTAATGTAGCGTTTTTATATGAGCAGTTGTGGACAGGCTCCCTGTATGGGCCTAACAACCTTTCTTGTGACCTCTTGTGTTTCACCATGGTACTGCCAGCGTCATCTTAATGATTTTGGGGGCCCTGCGCAAGACATATTTGGGGGGGCCCAGTTCAGCACAACTTTACCTTTTTTACACATTTTCCAGGGAGCCAAAACGTTTATAAGATGACACTGGGTAGAGAGGGGCAGTCAGAGGTTAGAGGTGGGCAGAAAGAGGGATAAAGGTTTATAGAAATATAACTCACAGAGCTCAAATAGAGAGTGTTAGCCTTGCCAGGGACCCCTTGGAAGGTGGGGGGACCTGAGCAATTGTCCACTTTGCCCATGGCTTAAAGCGTCTCTGGGTACTCTCAGATCATTGCAGCCGTGCACAAGTTCCATACAACCAATTCTTGGAGAAAACAGCCTAGGAGGTACCAAAAGAAAAGTGACATAAACCACCACCACCAAAATACCCTACCAAATCATAACCTGAACACCAGAATCTCGGAGCATTCGGTGTCCATGCACACAGCACTTGATGCCATGGCATTCATGATGTGGGAAAAAAATAAAAATAGCCAACCATTGCCAAGACTAACTCCCTTTTTCAGGTAAGGAACAAAATTGCTGGCAACATAAAAAAAATAGAGAAAAGGGGTAACACTAGTATACTGCTTCCATCACACTCAGGTCTTCAGTGCTGGTTTTGTTCGACATGATATTCCTATGTTATTTGATGGAATTGGTGTCAGGCTTGTTCCTCTATTTTCGTTGTTAACAACCAATAACAGGGTAATTGTTGGTTTGCATTACTCAGCTTAATTTTTGCTGGCAGTAAGGTGGTTCTGCAGAATTTAGGTGGCGCTCACTCTGACACCACTTAGTTGTTATTTGTATGTGTGGCCAAGCGATGAGGTCTACTGTGGTAGTCATTTAGGGCCACATGTATGAAGGTTTTTTGCGTCCACAAACGGTGCGATCCGGTAAAAGCGGCCGGTTGCGAATGCATAATAGCCTTTCATGATGTATGGAAGGCTTTGTGGTCGCAATTTTAGGTAATTGCAAAAATTGCGATTAACTAAAATTACTGCTACAATCGCAATTTGCGATTCCCTTGGCACACTTATGAAGCATTTCCCAAATGCATACTGTGCATTTAGGAAAATGCAATTACCATCGACTTCAAGTCAATAGTGACCACGTGCAAACTTTGAAAAATGCACAAAACTGCATTCTTCAAAGTGCCTCTAGGGCATGTGTGCACTTTACATGTGCACATTTATTTTTTTGGATGTACTTCAGAGGGGCCTTTGGCCCCCGGGCACCCTTGGCTTTGACTTACCAAATTTGCGATTACCAATAAGGAAATCCCAAATTAACTAATGCAAAACTATTCGCAAAACTATTCGCACCTATGGGCCTTTCGGCACATAGGAACAAATGGAGTAGTATTACCC
The DNA here is from genome assembly GCA_963921515.1 of Calotriton arnoldi. Lineage (NCBI taxonomy): Eukaryota > Metazoa > Chordata > Amphibia > Caudata > Salamandridae > Calotriton > Calotriton arnoldi. Next base: position 892,114 of record CAWUFW010006899.1, on the reverse strand, counting down.
AATAGCGATTCACTATTTACTGAATCGCTATTAGGTAATATTAAGGAATCACAAAATCTTTGGCAATTCCTTACCTACATTGCATTTTGCGATCACCAAATAGCGATTCGGTAAAAATCGCTATTTGGCAATCGCAAAATGCTTATTTGATACATGTGGCCCTTAGACCCATGGGTAAGTACTGGATTTAAAAACATGAAACTTCTTGTGTAATGTATTAAATATGGTGCATTTAGTAGTTACAACAGAGACAGCGTGACGACCACAGGCACTAAATCTTCACCACAGATTTACATCCAGTATAAAACTGTACACCTTTCTAATTCTGGAACAATGCATTGGAAATGCCTTTCCATTCCTAAAACACCAGTGCCCACTCCATTCCATTAAAGGGATACACCTTTGCTCACTCCATTATTACAGCTATTACTTTTCATTTCAGAATAAAATAGTATGTCTTTAATTTCATTATTGAAAAATCTTTGTCCATTCATTTTCCTGAATGAAACAATGTAAATTTCTTTCAAATGCTAAATAAAATAACTAAAGGCCTGATGTATCACTGAACTGGTCCCAAAATCTGGTTCCAATTTGCAATCAGTGTTTTTGCAACCGTATAGAATTTTGCGAACTGGCGCATGTACTAATAGGTCAATTCACTAAATTCCGAATTGAAGTGAAATAATCAGGTCGGAAATTGTGACTCACTCCGATTGGTCCCAATCACAGAGATGGTAGCCTGCAAGGGTCAACAGACCAGAATGACCGTGAGTGTTTTTTCAATAAAGAAACTTTTGTTTTAAAACAGCCTGATTTCCTTAAAGCAAACTGGGCAGCTTAAAATGGATTTTTTAAAATATGTTTCTCTGAGTGGTCTGCTGCGCCACTGACTACACCCCAGAAACTTTCACCAGAATACCCAAATGGGAAAGGGTCCTGGGGGTGGGGGAGGGGGTTCCCTTTTGTGAATGTATTGCCTTCAGAGCTTTTCAATGGTTTGCGACTGGAATTCCAGAAGCAAAACATTGTTGCATATAGTACCTATTCCGCACGGACACCTACAACATGCCCCTTCCAAATTTCCATTCAATAACCAATCAGAATCCCAGTGGCGGCCGGCTTGGCTTGCGGGTGGCAGGCGGTTGCGGGAGGGAGGGGGGCGGGGTTACGCGATGATGCTCATAATAAAAAAATTAAAATAACCTACCGTCCCACCGGGTCCCGCGTCTCTGCTCCTGCTCTCCTCGAGGAACAGGAAGCACAGCCAGGCCCCACAGACCAATCACAACGTTGCAGTGCAGCGTTGTGATTGGTAGGCACCCAGGCTCCCTTGACCAACCACAACGCTGCAATGTAGTGTTGTGATTGGTTTTGAGCGTCCTGGTTCGATGCTCAACCAGGGAATGGGGGCCGGAGCATGTTCTCCACGCAGGCTGTAATGCAGCCTGCATGGAGAACGGAGAAAGTGCGCATGACTGGTTTGGGCGGCCCGAGAGGGCCGACCAAACAGTCATTGCGCACTTAGGAGTAGGCAAACCACTCCTCCCCTGCCCGGTTCCGAGAGCAGAGCAGTCCCGCCCACCTGTCCGCCCGCAAAGCAGCACATACATAAAATGATAATAACAGGAAGTTATTATCATTTTATGTTTCCTCTTCCCGCACTGCTTGAAAGCAGTGTGGCGACGCTCCTCCGCCACAGCGGAGGAGCCGCCACTGCCTGAGAATCCCATTTTAGAAGTCAATAAAGGTTTACCAACTCCTAAAATGGGATTCGTACATAGAAGAAACTTATTTTGTGAATTGGAGCGCTTACGCCTGCAAAATCAATTACTGAATAAAACAATGCATGCTCCTTTCTAGAACGGTGCATGCTTTGTTTTAGGACTGAATGAATTCGTTTTCATTAGTAAATATCTCAAAGCTCCATAAAACGGTGTATCCCTCAATTTTTAATAAATACAGTAAGTAGTGCATATACTTCTAATGTCACCAAGGAATGAAACAGTGTACATTTCGCTTATTTATTGAATCAACCAATGCTCCTATCTTTTTCTTTACTAAATAAAACGGCGAACATTTCGTTCCGTTTTTGAATAAACGGATCCGCTCGATGTCGGTAGACGGACCACACACTGTACAATGCTGTAACAAAATACAACACATCTTCTTGCCGAAAGGTCCATAAAATGGTGGGAAAATGTACAGCACTGCAGCAACGAACAGAATCGGCGCCTTAACCTGCAATAGGCGCTAACAAAGCAGAACACTGGACTGTTGCCTGCACTATGATGTCACTAATCTCTGTACGTACGGATGTACAAAGGCAATTTTGTGTTAAATGTTTGCTTTGATTTTGGTGCCCCCATGTGGCTAATTGTTATACTACAGTTTACTCAATTTCTTTTCATTTAAATTTGAACAAATGTGCTGTGCTCTTCAAGCATCACGAGATTTCAACAAATTCGCCGCATTTACGTCAGACCAGCCCACATTTTCAATGGCATCCTCTGACAAAGTAACTGGATAAATGGTATTCTCCAAAATAGTATTTCTGCCCTTCTTGTCCACCACGAGCTTCCTTGGTGTACCCCAAAAAAACCTGAAATTTATTCCAGACATATTATTGTTTGTAAAGAAAAATAGGAGGAAACCTAAAGTAGTAAATGTCATTAAAACAAAAACAAAAAAATTCAGGCCCAAGTGCACGAAGCTCACCGTATCTGCCCTGCATCTTGCGTAATTGGGGTTCCCATTCGTTTTATTTTCAGTTCTCCACCGCGCACATTGTATGACTGACCAGGACCCATTCTGCCTTATTGCACACCAGACAATGCAAATATTTTCCGATGTAACCGTAAGGGGATTTTTTTTTATAGACTACTATTTAACAAAGGGGCAGTGGGCCAGATGTTCGACCATTTTTAGCAGTCGCAAACAGGCGTCCCTTTCTATTAGCGAGTCGCAGGGGGATGTTGATTGTAAATGCGGTCACAAAACAATCGCATTTACCACCAATTTACCACCAATTTCAAATTGGTGGTAAGCCAGTTGCAAAAAGGAAGGGGTCCCCAAGGGACCCCTTCCCCTTTGTGATTGGCAGCGAAAATGTTTTTAAGAGCAGGCAGTGGTCCCATGGACCACTGCCTGCTCTTAAAATATGAAACTGAAACATTTCATTTTTATTTTTTAAATGCATCCCGTTTTCCTTTAAGGAAAACAGGCTGTATCTTTTTTTTAAAAACTGCTTTATTGAAAAAGCAGTCACAAACATGGTAGTCTGCTGACCCCAGCAGGCCACCATCCCTATGAGTGCTGGCCATTCCCAATGGGTCGCAAAATGCGACCTGCCTCATGAATATTAATGAGGCAGGTCCTTTGCGACCCATTTGAAATCGCAAACAGGGTCTCAGACACTCTTGTACATCAGTGTTTGTCACTTGCAATTTGTGAGTCGCAAAAAAATGCAAATTGCGAGTTGCAAACACTGAGGAGTCGTACATCTGGTCCAGTAAAACAAAAGGAGAACTTTAATAAATCTCACTTGATGTGTTTCCTACACAGATTGGACTTACTAAAAGCTCACACCTCATTAGCATGTCATGGAAAGCTGGCCCTCCTTGAACCCACTGAGTGGGCAGTGACGGACGTCCAGTCTATATTCAACTACTGGTCACAGATCTGCAGATCTCTGAGTCTTTCATTATTGAGAGAGTTGAGCTGAGCGACTAATGGAATAACTGTAAAAATATAAATTAAAATACAGAGTTTTTATATGGCAACATGGTTATCGGTCTAGATCCCCCCAACTGATCTGCACTCTTCTTTGCTATATGTATGGCCCAGTTTCATTGGTGCATCGCTATTTTCTGGTGCAAATTGTTGATCAATGGAATTCCTACCCCTTCCAACAAAATAGAAATATAGCCCAGCAAGAAGAAAATTAAGGTTCTCTGATGGGTTTTCATGTCTTGCTGGGCATTGGTGCACACAGTGCTGTTTGTTGAAGTCTATATATGCCATTCAATCCCTCTACATCCGCACGTGGCCCGAGCTCCGCATGCTCAGTAATATTAATATGCCCAGCTTGGTAAAACTACTGCTAAATTACCAGATCTTTATCAACCAGTCTGGGACATCCTAAAGCTCTGTGTCACTGAGCGAGTAGGTGCAACATGCAGGTGTACCCCTTTCAAAGGGTACCTTGGGGGAGAGGTTTCTGTACAGATTATATATTTGAATATGGTCAAATTATTCAGTCCGTGGTTTGAATATTTTCATTGGACTTTATAGATAGCACCTGCTCCTGCTTACAGCCACTCTGGATATGTAGGGTAGCAACTACGACGTAGAACTACGAGGTAGAACTATAGCAACACCAGAAACCCACCTAATGCCTCTCAACTCCAACCAAAGATCCTGATTAGCAGCACACCATTAGCACAATCCGCCAAAAAAAGGGAGAAATGAGGGAAACCTAAGTGAATACAAGGTAAGCACAAACTTGGCTACGAACTCCAACAAGACCTCATGTCCCAGAAAGAAAATGTAATTGCAGGGTGACTCCCCTTCCTCCATGTGCAATGAAAACAGAAAGCCCCGCTCCATCAGTCAGCGGTGTTACAGGACTGAAGTCCTTTTTCTAGATCTGGCTTGACAGCACAGCTGTCACCTGACGTTACGTGATCAACCTAATAAAATCGTTTTCAGGACTACTGCTGAGAGGAGTTTGACTCCACCAGCATGTTGCTGGACAGAACTACATGTTTCGATTGGGTAGAAGTTGTGTGCTTCCACAGAAAAAAGTGTTTCCCCTCCACACAGCTGTGAATATTTTGTTTGTTTTATCCAGCTGGCTGAGCCAGCAGCAGTATGCTGCCTATAGAACGCTCACCAACACGCATAAAGTGTCAAGCTTACACTGGGATAGAACTTGAACTTTCTGTGGCACACACATGGCACTGTACGGCTGTTAAAGTGTTTTTAATAAATGATAATGTTTGTTTTTCGTTTGCAGCAGCACAGATGAGAAGAAGGCAGTCATGTGGAATATATTGCTGTTTTCCAGTCCCAGGACCCTCCCCTTCCATCATTAACTCTAGACTTCAGAGCGCAGTTGTGTATTTGAGCGCATGAGGGATTCCAATGGCTACACTTATCTACATGGATTTCTTGGTCTGCCTTGTCACCTTATGTGATTAACAAAAAAAAGCTTTCAGAGTACTACTGAGAGAGGGCATTGGCCCCACCCAAATGTTGGTTCTCTTGAGTACAGGATTTCATTGGGTTGAATTTGTGTTCTTCCACTAAAACAAATGCTTGTCTGACTCTTTTCGGCTTGTGGAAAAGCTCATGCTCGATACAGCAGAACTAAGTTGGTTATGTTGTCAAGCCAATGTTCATGGCTATACACCTAATCTGCTTATAACGAAATCTTACAATAAAAGGAGTAGGCCTGACTAATTTACTCAGGCCTACTCCTAAATTTATATTAAAGCTTACAGATAAGTATTTTGTAACATGGAATCTCACAGGATCCCATAGTAAGTTTTGGGATTAGCTACCCTCACCCCCCATGACAAACCATGGATGTAGAAGATTTGCTTTGTGAGAATCCTTGCTTGGCCCTCTTAGGAGAGATGTTATTTTGCTTATCGAGCTGCAAGTTTGTATACCCTTCTGATTTTAAGAATGTGTGCCTGATGGATGGCTCTTGGAAATGCTTATGCTCAAAACAGCAGGTCTGAGTTGGTGATGGTGACAATCTATAGGCCTGATTGGTGACTGATGCCATAAGTCTGGCCTGCTTCTTATGAAAAACTATGTCAAAGGCACTTGAGCTAGCTTATTTATTGTGAAAAACATTTGATAAAGCCAGTAAGCCTTCAAAAGTTGTTTGTCATCACATTGTTTTACAGGTTTTAGGGAGGTATTCTGTTACATGTAATCTCACAGATTACAGTAGTAAGTAAAGTAAGAAAGTCATGCCAGATTCCATAGGGTGGATCTGTTTAATATAAAACGTTATTACAGAGCCAGTAGTCCTGACCTACTAAACGTGAAACACGTGTTAAAGGCAATAGTCTTTTAAAAATGAATTGTTTTTACACTGTGCTAAAGCCTGTAGGCAAGTATTTTGTTTCATGAAATCTCCCAGGTTACCATTCTAGGCAAGGGTTCTGGTGTTGGTGACCCACCGAACAAACCATGGGGAGAGCAGATATACACTACGATAATCCTTATTCGGCTGTCTCTTAGGAGAGGTAGTATTTTGCTTTGCCAAATGTAATTTTATATACATTTGTAATGTTATGGCTGTATGTCCGATGGAAATGTTTATGCTCAGTACAGTAGGCATGAGTTGGTTATGGTGACAAGCCAATGAGAACAGCTATAGGCCTGATTAGTGTGCATGTCGAAGTTATGCCGCAAGCCATAGGTTAGGTCTGTTTATCATGAAAGATTCTAACAAAGGCAGTAGGTCTGGCTTATTATTGTGAAAAGCATTTGTTAAAGCCAATATTCCTCTACAGTGGATTGTTATCCACTATGTTACAGGTTGTAGACAGGTATTTGGTTACATGTAATTTCAGAGATTACCATAGTAGGAAAGGGTTTGGTGCTGGTCATCCACTCTGACCAACCCAGAGAGTAGATTTTCACTGAGAGGATTCTTATGAGGGCCTACTGAGTGGGGTTGTTTATTATTATTTCTTATTGTAATTTTGTACATATTTGTAATTTTATAACTGTATGCCTGATGGTTGCCAGGTTATGTGCACAACAGCAGTCCTGGGTTGGATATAATGTAAACCCAGTGGTAAGACTGTAGGCTTTATTGGTTCACTGGGAAAAGGTATGTCAGACTCCTTATGTGTGATCTGTTTATAATGAAATGTTATGACAAAGCAAATAGACCTTACTTACTAATTGTGAAAACATGTGTTAAAGGCAATGCAATGGTAGCTTGTTATTACACTGTGCTAAAGCTTGTAGGCAGATATTTTGTTACGCGGAATCACGCAGGCTATGGTAGTAGGCAAGGGTTTTGGTTTTAATAACCCACAGAACAAACCATAGGGATAGACGGTTAGCACTATGGTAATCCTTATTAGGCTCTATTAGTGGGGATTTTATATGGTTTTGAAAACTGTCATTAAGTACATATTTGTAATTTTATTATGGTATACCTGGTGATTGCCTTATGGAAAGGCTTATGATGAACACAGTATTTTATTTTATTTATTTATAAAGTTTTGTATAGTAGGTATGATTTGGTTATGGTTACAAGCCAATGATGACAGAAAGAGTACAAAATGAATTGGTTCCCTAGTAAAAAAGATATTTCATGTGTCATAGTTCTGATATGCTTATTATAAATAGTTACGATAAAGGCAGTCGGCCTGACATATTCATTGTGAGAGCGTATGTTAAAGTCAATACACATTTAAAGGTGGATTATTATTTCTCTGCATTAAAGTCTGCAGATGGGTATTTGGTTACATGTAATTTCACTGATTACATTTGTAGGGAAGGATTATGGTGTTGGTTATTGCCTTAGACAAACCCTAGGGGTAGAAGATTGGCATTGTAATTATTCTTGCTAGGATCTCTGCTCAGCTGTCTGCCAGGATCTTGTATTAAAAAATCCATTAAATAATGAACACATCCATATGTATACATATATATCCATATTAATACATAGATGGCCTCTGGGTCAGCTCAGTTCTGCCATTGGTCTCTCTGATTGTCATTCACACTCTGCTTCCATCCATGATAGCATACTGCATCGGGTAATGATTCTGGTCTGCGTCAGTCATTGTCTCTCTTGCATTGTGAAAGAGTTTTTTCTGGTCAGACCTGCACATCCACCTGCAAATGAGTGTACTTCAGTGTCAGGGCTGGTTGGCAAGTGCTTTAGTTTTCAATTGTATTCATTTCATTCTTCCCTTTCATTTCTATGGTTCTACTGTTTTTATTGAAATGTTTCTTAAGAGGATATTACAGGTTTCCAGGCAGTGATACCCGGTCACTTTCTTGGCCCTCATTTCATCTGTAGTACTCCACATCCCCCACGTAGCCACTCCCACGAAACCAGGATACCATTATGGAATGCTATTGTCATTGATTTACCATTCAAATACCTTCACAAGATGGACACCCGCTGCTATGGTTAGTTTCCTCATTGCAAACATATGAAGCTGTGTTTACACTGCAACATGCTTTCTTTTTTCTATTTGTATTCTTTTAGTTTTCTTGCATATCTTGTTGAGTTTATCTGTTTTACTGCGGTTGCTTCAGAGGGTGAATGCGAGAATAAGTCAATGGAGGCATGAGTGCAAACATGAGTGACAGAGTGCCTGTATGATGATGTATTGAGTGCCTAAACCCATCAATGATACAAAGGGGACTTTTGATTCATTAGCCAGACCTATTGTCATTGCCATGTGCTTTTCAAAGGGAGGCAACAGTTCTCCATTATTATCTGCCTTAAGAATCCCCAGAAATGTATCATCTGCTTTCACTTGTGAGAACAAGAAGGATTTCCAACCATGCACCACCTTCAAATGGGCTGAGAAAGTACAGAGTCTTGGACTCTGCCCTTGATCTGGTCCCCGCGAAGCACTTGCCTATGTTTCCTCTATCTAATTATTTAGGGCTGAGGTCTGGTATGAGTCCTGAGACCATGATATTTCTTTCGTCATTGCAGCAACATTTAGCACTACCTCTTTAGTCAGCCAAGGCCCATGTATGGTGAGATCTTCAGAATGAGATGCAATATGGGAATTTGCCTGGAAGCACAAATTGCTCAAGGGTGGAGCTGGGAGTCAAACGCACTGGAATACATATCCTCCTCATCTTGGTCTTCTCATATTCCTTTATCTGGTTAAGTAAAATGAATGAACACTTTATCTGTTGTGAATCTAGTATAATGAAGGGGGTAGGTCTGAGAACATTAAGAGTGAAAAGTCTTTCAGTCAAACCGCAAGCACAAGATGTTCCAGATATAAACCATTTGGACACATTAGAGTTAAAAGTGATTCACTCTTGTGAAAAGACTTGTACATTTTTTTCACCTCACATTGACGTTAAAATAAATAATTTAATTGTAGGCTTATTTTCCATGAAAAATGATTTTTCTTTTTCTCATTTTTCAAAAAAATTATTTCTGGATAATGCTGGCGTAGGTCTACACACTAGTTTGTGTAAAACTAAAGCAATAACTTGTGTTCACAGTTTTCCAACACCCCAGTTACCTTATCCAGACAGGTGCGTATCTATGCCCCAAGGACGGAGGGCTGTCATAAGGAGGGGGAGGGGCATTATGACCCAAGCCCTGTTCTTTCTATGGCCCTGGCATTCAAACAAAGGGGGCACCTATCTAGGCAAATAAAGGTAGTGGGATCATAGGGGAAACAAAGGAGCAATCAAACAAACAAAAATCCCCTACCTATTTATTTAACAATATGCTAAACGTCATATAATATAAAAGTCTGAACAGTGCTGAAAAGAAGAAAAAACAGAGATATCACAAAATAAATTTATTTTTTCAATGAAGATACAAAATACTCAAATATAGTACAAAACTAATTATTAGATAAATAAATGTACATAATCCCACCACTCATTCAAACAACTCACAACTGCAAACATACTGTCATACTTCTTTCATACAAACAACCGACCTGCATACACTGACTAAAGCAACACAACAAAGCAATGAATAACAATATATTCAATAAATATCATGAATCTAATAACACAGCATTCAAATAATCGTAGGAGTATCACAAGCGCCGACGCGCGTTTCGGTGTACAAGCCAGGTGTGGCTAAACACCTTCATCAGGGCGTGGATACCACAACAGTGAAGTGGTGGGGAAATTTCTGAAATTAGATAAACATATAATAAACAATCCTGCAACTAGTTACAGTGACCTGTAGGCATTAGCCTACTTTTACCATCAGATTAAATAAATGAACTAATTAAATTAGACAAAAATATTAACATGATAGACTATTCTTACAGCACTGTTCAAATAGACAATTGATAAAAGGAAAGAAAATTCTATTCTATTTGGGCGGAAGGTAAGATGATACTTAAATAGTGCACAGTCAAACATGTAAGATAGAAGAAAAAGAAACAGGCATCATACTAAGTGGAATAAACAGAAGAACAGTAAAGAGACATCACGGATTCAAGACCGTAAACAGATGCAAGAATAAAAATAAGAATATTTTAGATACAACGAGTATAGAGAGATACTGTTCGCATATCTAAGGAGAAAAACAGTTCAAGTAACCCCGTACCGCAGGAGAAAAAGATAAAAAGATAAAAAGAAAGGCCACAGCGGGCTAAATACCTACCAGTGGATCGAACAACTATCCAATTGGCTGTGCCAGAAAATGCCGTACAGGGAAACTCAATGAAGTAATCTAAGTACAGTGTTCTACAGAATGGCGCCTGAACTGAGATGTCGATAAGGATCAAATAACAGGCAGAATTCTACATGGAAATGAAAAGCGACGTATTAATGGCGCTAAGAGTATCAACATAGAAAGAGAAAAACTGTTTCCAAGAACCCAATAATAAAAGTGACAGGTTTAACATTCTTACTGGTTACCTGCAATCCGATGTTCAGTAGGAAGTATTGAGGCGCTGAAAACAGGAAAAGGCTCGTCTGGCCCAAATTTTTTTTTTAAGAACCCGATAATTGCTGTGGAAATAAGAACAAAGACAGCTAGAAAAACGCAGAATCAAATGAGCGTTATGTGCTGCAATGTAATGGCACTAATATATCCTTTAACCAGAGCCAAAAACAAGAAAGGCAATAGAGACAATAAATGAGAAAAAACACAGACAGCTAAAAGGCGCAGAATTTAGAAAAACGTTAAATGCTCAAATGTGAAGGCACTAACAGGTCCTTAAGCTGTGCCCACAATAAACATGAACAGACAGAGGGCTAAGTATCATAATACCGACGACATAATTACAGGTCAAGCTCTCTTAAAGGTAAAAAATGTTAACGCAGAAGCTTTAAAAGGCACTTAAAACAAACAAAACGGAACATAGGATGAAAGACAATAGACAAATAGTCATAAAGATATATATGGAAATCTGCCAATATATTGGCCCTGCGACCCAGCAAGGGATGGCAGATATAAATCCCAATATACAGAGAAATAAAAAAGTGAATACATAGCTAGATACCTCGAGGATCGAGTATTCGCCAGTCGGGCAAGGAAAGTGTCACGGAATAAATACAGGCACCCGCTGAAAGCCCCTCACTCAGGATACCGGAGGGACCTATAATGGTAAATACACAGGCACACCAAGACCAACCATCAGATAGATGTCCGATAAAAGGAACAAAACACTAACTCGAAAGCGGACCGCAACTTACTCGGATCAGGCTGATATAGGCGGCGACATGATGGTCGTTACTTCGTAGCTGATGAAAAAAGGCGCAAACACGGAAGCAACGGTAGCGCCAAGATTTAAATGAAAAATAAGAAGAGAGAGAGCCAATCAGATAAGTTCAAGAGGTCATCTGACCCGAGCAAGAGAATCACGGAAAGACCAAAATGCGGGATGGATTCAGGTGCTAAAAGGCAAACGCCACAGAAACAGATCGACTAGCGTATAATACGCCTGAAATGAGGTAGGTAAGGTCATCTAACCCAAAACAGGAACTCTCAGGGAGAACCGGAGTGTAAAATATAAATTCAGGTACTAAAGGAGCACTAAAGGAGCACACGTAACAAGCACAGACAACACGCATGTAATAGACCTAATACAAGAAACAAAGCCCAGATAATGGGAAGGTAATCAGCTGAAGTAGCCGGGATACACAACTCAGAGAAGAGGCAATAAGCAGTGGGGGAGGAATGCAAGAGGATGTGTGTAGGAAGGTGGAATCTGACTATATGGTTGCCCCCACTTTTTTTATGGTGTTTTGCTGGTTTATGACTTAGTTGGACTGGGACCCTGCTATTCAGGGCCCCAGTCTATCTGCTCTCTCTAAACGACATGGAGTGCACTCTAGGTGCACTAGTGATTGGATACTGTGGTGCCTTATGAGTCCCTAGTATATGGTACCTTAGGTGCCAAGGGCATAGGTACTTCACAGGCCTACCAGGGGCTGCAGCATATATTATGCCACCCCTGGGAAGCAGTCTAAATCTGACACCACAGGCCTGCTACTGCAGCCTGGGTGAGGTGGTGCTAGCACCCCTCACTGAGATATAGGTTTCCTATATCTCTCCTGCACACACATATAAACCTATCAGTCACCCCTAAGGCAGGCCCTATCAATCCTGAGGGCAGGGTGCTTGGCTTCTATGTGAGGGGGTGCCTCTGCCTGAGCAGGGCCCCTCTGCAGCTCTCAGAGTCTATTCTCTGGTGCTGTTTGTGGATGCGGTTAAACCATATACTATTTAAGTGCATTATATCCTCGCGGTAAATGCTAACTTTGGAATGGCTGCATCAAAACATGTCGTGTTTGGTGTCAAACATCTTGGAATACTACCCCCCGCCAATCTTGGCGGCGGGGGTAGCATTCCACCCTTCTAGAGGGATAAGACATGTACCTGCTGTGGAAACGCGGTAGAATCCTAAAGAGCCCTGGCATCACAAAATGGATGCCACCAGTCACAGACACTGGGCTGCCCTCCTGCTGATGACCGAAACTCACAGTGGAGGAAGCCCAACAATAGGCATCCTGTCACAGGGAGGTGTAACCACCTCCCAGACAGGGTTTAGTGTATTGGGGCTGGGTGGGTGCACTCTTAGAGTGCTTTGAAGTCCTGCACTGGGGGAGCAGAAGGCTCCTCTGTGCATATGCCAGTTCAAACCAGCTCAGGGGCTACCTGCCCCTGCTCTGGCGCGAAACTGGACAAAGGGAAGTGGGTGTAGCCACCCCCTCCCTTGACCCTCCCATAGGTGGGGTCATAGAGCTAGTCCATCCCCTCTTTTTAGTATAAGAGGGGGAACCTTGCCATTGCAAAGCAGATAACCCCTGGACGACGCTCTACAGAAGAATCCTGGCCCTTCGACGTTCCACTACCTTTGGAAGACAGAAGAATCTCCCTTGGAGTCAAGGAGTGACTCCCCTGCTTGGCAGGCACCAAAAACGACAACGACGGTCGCAAACTACGCCGCTCCCGCCGGAGTCCGAAGTCCCTGCAGCCCAAGAAGTGGATTTCCTGACCTCTCCCAGGCCATCGTGAGTCCCCAGCGAAGCTGAGGCAAGTGGACCCCACGAGTAACGAGGAACCGCGACCCCTGGGTACCGTGCACTATTGTCGAGTGCAACCCCTTCACAACGTTCTACGAACTTGTGCTTTGGACCACGTGTGGTCCCGACCTCCAGCAGGAATCCCTCCGAAGATCAGAGGCCTACACCGTCCCGAGTGACCGTGGGCCCCTGTTGAGTGATTCCGCCCGAGGTGTCTTCGCGATCCCTTGCCCGCTGGCTTGTGGGTCCCCAGAAGACTTCCTAAAGAAACCAAAGGGCTCCCCTGGTTGCTCCAGGCCTGCCCTGACTTACCCTCGCTGGGTGAGTCCCTCAGACCTTGCTGGTCTGCGCCATCGACTTTTCTTCATCTCCCCGAGACTTGCGGCTGCCAAGGCTTGTTGGCTCCGATCGAGTTGCCGACACCGCAGTCAGCTGCAGACGTCGAGGGACACACCGAATCCAGCTCCTGGTCGTCGTCGACGCCTCCTGGACCACGTGGCTGAAGAGTCAAGGCACCTGCAACCGACCTGAAGCGACCGACGACGGTGGGCATCCATCTTCCTTGCCCCGGGTCACTGCCAAGTGACTTTGAACACTGTCCCCTCTGCTTTCAGGTCATCCTTCTTCAGAATCCAGGCTTGGATTCCACCGGACACTTCTTCAGCTCCCGCAAGCAGCAAGTCTTCTTTGTTCGCCATTGAAAACGACGCCGCGACCCGACACCAAAGGACACCTGTGCACCCGGCTTCCCTGGGTGAGGTAACTCCAGCACTACGGTGCTCCTGTGGGTGTGGGCCCTAGAACTACTTACCCTGTAAGTGACTTGCTTGTAGGTTCTCCCGAAGTATCCTAAAACTCTTTATTTCCAACCGCGACTTGCCCCATTGAAGTTAACGGCGATTCGCGCCTGTGTATCCACACTGCACGCGTCCCCCGTGGGTCCTTTACTTACCTGCCTTGGGTGGTTTCGTGAGGCCCCAGCACTTCTGAAGGCCCTAGGCCTTGTCTCCTTGCAAGTCGTTGTTTCTAAGTCTCTTACTTAGTATATGGTCTGGTACGCCCCTAGGGCCCCAGCCATATTTTGTGCTTAACTTATTGTGAAACGTTGATTTGTGCATATGTTTGTCTTCTAATCTCATAAAGAGATTAGTAGAGAGTTATTTAGAAATAAATACATATATATTTGATATATATACCTGTGTGGTGTCTTTTCATTTGGTGATTCAAGAGATTATATGGTAAAACAAGCTGCTTTACATTCCTCCGAGACTTAGCCTGAAGGCTGCTCTCCACAGCTACCACTAGGATAGCTTTCTTTAAAAGGTTGTCTTAAACCTATCTACCATAAGAGTCGATTTGCCCTGGTGCAAGGTGTCCACTTTAATTAGTGAACAGCATATACCAGGCCAACTTCTCACATTGGTGGGCAGCGTGTGGGATTCCAGCTTGCCATTGTTTTACCAGAAAATCTCTATTTGAATTACTAACTGAAAACCATTATAGGTACTCAAGGTACATATAAAGTCAAGCTTAGTATCAATAAGTTCTACTGAACTTAGAGCTGTGTGCCAAGGGATAGCACACCCTTTCCACAGCTCAAGCTAGGATCAGTAGGCCACAAACTAGTGTAGGTAGTACAACACTGCACAACACTAGAATGTCCTTAAAGGGTGGACCCAGTGGATCCACTCAGCCTCAGTATAAGGACATGGCTTTCTCTGACTTGAGAGCCATGTGTGTTGACAGACACCTGAGACTAGGACAGAGTCCCTCAACACTACACCTGATAGATCTGCTGACAGCAGATGACCTTAGATTGGCTCTAGGAGCTAAGGGGTCTGAATCAGTGGGTGGGTCAATCATAGTATCTGGGTCAGATGAGGACAATCCGAATGACCAAGACTCTGTGGTTGAAGGGCCAGGCTTCAAGGAGCCTGAACAGGACAGAGGAGTTCTCCCTAAGAGAACTGGCAGAGTGGATGAGAGGCACAGATCCCCTTCCAGGGAATCTGAGCACTCTTATCACTCTGGCAGAGAATTTGTCCAAGAGAGGAGCTCATACTTTAACTTAAGAGAGACCTCCTCTGAGAGAAGGTGCAAACTGCTCCAGTATGAGGAAGCCAAAGTGGCCCTCAGAACCAAGCAGTTGGCACTGGATAGAGAAGCCCTGGAGATCCAGAGAGCTTCCAGAAGGGAGGGTTTAGAACCCCCTGGTGGCAGCAACAGTGTCCCTAGAGGCAGAGAATATGTCCCTGACCATAGGAACCTGAGCAAGGTTGTTCCTCCCTACCAGAGTGGGGATGATATCCACAAATGGATAACTGCTATGGAGAGGGCCTGTAGAGTACAGCAGGTCCCCCAAAAGCAGTGGGCAGCAATCTTGTGGCTCTCCTTTTCAGATAAAGGAAGAGACAAGCTCCTCACTGTTAGAGAGGAGGATGCTGATGATTATGAGGTCCTGAAGAGTGCACTGATAGATGGGTTTGGCTTAACCACTGAAGAGTACAGGTTGAAGTTCAGAGATACCCAGAAGGCACAGACTCAGGACTGGACAGACTTTGTAGATTGTGCATCCAAGGCTCTGGAGGGTTGGCTGGTTGGCAGTAGGGTTACTGATTTCAAAGGATTTTATAATCTAATGATGAGAGAACAGATCCTTAATAATTGTCAAAACCAGCTTTTACACCAGTACCTGGTGGACTCTGATCTGACCTCTCCCCAAGAATTGGGAAAGAAGGCAGACAAATGGGTCAGAACCAGAGTAAGGCCTAAGAATCAGGGTGGTGACCACAAGAAAGATTCTACCAAGTCCCAAGAGAAAGGTGGGGATAAATCCAAGGATAAGTCCACTACAGGGCCCCAAAATTCCTCTTCTGGGGGTGGGTCCCAAACTCCTTCCTCTCCTGAAAAGAAACCCTATTGCCATGTCTGTAAAAAGCCTGGGCACTGGAAATCTGATCCCAGTTGTCCCAGGAATGGCAATAAAGAAAATGTTCCTCCAACAACTACTACCACCCCTCCTGGTACTACCAGTAGTAATCCTCCAGTTGGGAGTAGTGCACCCAAAAAGTTAGGTGCTTTTGCAAGAGGAACAGAGGTGGGCCCTAGTTTAGACAGGACCCCCTCAACAGACTCCTCAGATTCTGATGGTGGTGTAGGATATGCCACCTTTACCATGGGTCCCATAGCATTGGGCAGGTACAGACTGGAGCCAATAATTAATGGTCAGAAAGCTGTGGCATTTAGGGACACAGGGGCTAGTGTCACCATGGTGGCAGGGAAACTAGTCCCCCCTCACCAGCTTTTACCTGAGTTTAAATACCAGGTGACCAACATTGATGGTGTCAGAACAGATCACCCCATGGCCATAGTCAATCTCAGCTGGGAGGGAGTCACAGGCCCAAAGAGAGTGGCAGTGTCCCCAACCTTACCTGTAGATTGCCTGATGGGCAATGATCTGGAAATTTCAGCCTGGGCTGAAATTGAACACCAAACCCATCTGAAGATGTTGGGTGTCCCTGTAAAGGTTAGTGGGGCTGTGATGGCCACAGCCCCAGCCCAAGATTTTGGAGAGATGGAGCCTGGAAGAATGGCCCACTCTCCCCCAGAAGAGAGCACAAGGGTTGAAGAAAAGTCTTCTTCCCTCCAGACAGTAGGTAAGGGTCAGCCTCCTCAGGGAACTGACCCTACCCCTAGTGAAGGAACTGCCACAGAGGTAGTCAGGCCTGGCCTGGCCACCCCCTGATGGCAGAGGACCCTTACAAGGTGGTACCCAGTCTGGAGCAGGTAACCTGCCCCTCTCTACCCTGCCTCAGTCAGCCCAGGGCTGCAGAGGTCAGGGAGGTCAGTGGACCCCCCAGGGCCCCCTGTCCAGAGGAACCCCCCATCAGCAGATTAGGGGCACCCAGGCTAGTAGCCCTAGCCAGGTAGAAATTCCTCAACCCACTGAGGGATCCCCCATACCTTTATGTAGGGACCTCCCCCAGAAGGACTCTGTTAGGCAAGGGCAAACCTGGGACCAAAAGGTTCCAAACATGCCATGTCCCTCCAGTGTTCCACCCAAAGGGACCCAACCCCCGGCTGTAGGCAGTCAAAGGTTGACCCTTAGAGCAGAGTACCACTCAGTCATGGAAAGACAGGCATACATGGTGACCAGTGAGCTGAGAAAGCTGAGGCCAACATTCCTAGGGCCACACTTCCCTACTCAGACACCTCACCGGCCTGGTACTTTACCAAAGCACACCACAGGTAGTGATTCCCCATGGTGGAGACCCTCTCATACCCTTAGGGTGAGGGATTGCTTAGTGGACCATAAGACAGGGGGCAACCATGCTAGTGCAGGTGCTTCCTTATATGGCCACTTAGTCAATAAAGGCTCAACTGGCCAAGGTTAGCCTTATCTCCTTTCGTTTGGGGGGGGTTATGTAGGAAGGTGGAATCTGACTATATGGTTGCCCCCACTTTTTTTATGGTGTTTTGCTGGTTTATGACTTAGTTGGACTGGGACCCTGCTATTCAGGGCCCCAGTCTATCTGCTCTCTCTAAACGACATGGAGTGCACTCT
The DNA here is from genome assembly GCA_963921515.1 of Calotriton arnoldi. NCBI lineage: Eukaryota > Metazoa > Chordata > Amphibia > Caudata > Salamandridae > Calotriton > Calotriton arnoldi. The sequence continues at coordinate 874,317 of CAWUFW010006899.1, read as the reverse complement.
AGGTGCACTAGTGATTGGATACTGTGGTGCCTTATGAGTCCCTAGTATATGGTACCTTAGGTGCCAAGGGCATAGGTACTTCACAGGCCTACCAGGGGCTGCAGCATATATTATGCCACCCCTGGGAAGCAGTCTAAATCTGACACCACAGGCCTGCTACTGCAGCCTGGGTGAGGTGGTGCTAGCACCCCTCACTGAGATATAGGTTTCCTATATCTCTCCTGCACACACATATAAACCTATCAGTCACCCCTAAGGCAGGCCCTATCAATCCTGAGGGCAGGGTGCTTGGCTTCTATGTGAGGGGGTGCCTCTGCCTGAGCAGGGCCCCTCTGCAGCTCTCAGAGTCTATTCTCTGGTGCTGTTTGTGGATGCGGTTAAACCATATACTATTTAAGTGCATTATATCCTCGCGGTAAATGCTAACTTTGGAATGGCTGCATCAAAACATGTCGTGTTTGGTGTCAAACATCTTGGAATACTACCCCCCGCCAATCTTGGCGGCGGGGGTAGCATTCCACCCTTCTAGAGGGATAAGACATGTACCTGCTGTGGAAACGCGGTAGAATCCTAAAGAGCCCTGGCATCACAAAATGGATGCCACCAGTCACAGACACTGGGCTGCCCTCCTGCTGATGACCGAAACTCACAGTGGAGGAAGCCCAACAATAGGCATCCTGTCACAGGGAGGTGTAACCACCTCCCAGACAGGGTTTAGTGTATTGGGGCTGGGTGGGTGCACTCTTAGAGTGCTTTGAAGTCCTGCACTGGGGGAGCAGAAGGCTCCTCTGTGCATATGCCAGTTCAAACCAGCTCAGGGGCTACCTGCCCCTGCTCTGGCGCGAAACTGGACAAAGGGAAGTGGGTGTAGCCACCCCTCCCTTGACCCTCCCATAGGTGGGGTCATAGAGCTAGTCCATCCCCTCTTTTTAGTATAAGAGGGGGAACCTTGCCATTGCAAAGCAGATAACCCCTGGACGACGCTCTACAGAAGAATCCTGGCCCTTCGACGTTCCACTACCTTTGGAAGACAGAAGAATCTCCCTTGGAGTCAAGGAGTGACTCCCCTGCTTGGCAGGCACCAAAAACGACAACGACGGTCGCAAACTACGCCGCTCCCGCCGGAGTCCGAAGTCCCTGCAGCCCAAGAAGTGGATTTCCTGACCTCTCCCAGGCCATCGTGAGTCCCCAGCGAAGCTGAGGCAAGTGGACCCCCCGAGTAACGAGGAACCGCGACCCCTGGGTACCGTGCACTATTGTCGAGTGCAACCCCTTCACAACGTTCTACGAACTTGTGCTTTGGACCACGTGTGGTCCCGACCTCCAGCAGGAATCCCTCCGAAGATCAGAGGCCTACACCGTCCCGAGTGACCGTGGGCCCCTGTTGAGTGATTCCGCCCGAGGTGTCTTCGCGATCCCTTGCCCGCTGGCTTGTGGGTCCCCAGAAGACTTCCTAAAGAAACCAAAGGGCTCCCCTGGTTGCTCCAGGCCTGCCCTGACTTACCCTCGCTGGGTGAGTCCCTCAGACCTTGCTGGTCTGCGCCATCGACTTTTCTTCATCTCCCCGAGACTTGCGGCTGCCAAGGCTTGTTGGCTCCGATCGAGTTGCCGACACCGCAGTCAGCTGCAGACGTCGAGGGACACACCGAATCCAGCTCCTGGTCGTCGTCGACGCCTCCTGGACCACGTGGCTGAAGAGTCAAGGCACCTGCAACCGACCTGAAGCGACCGACGACGGTGGGCATCCATCTTCCTTGCCCCGGGTCACTGCCAAGTGACTTTGAACACTGTCCCCTCTGCTTTCAGGTCATCCTTCTTCAGAATCCAGGCTTGGATTCCACCGGACACTTCTTCAGCTCCCGCAAGCAGCAAGTCTTCTTTGTTCGCCATTGAAAACGACGCCGCGACCCGACACCAAAGGACACCTGTGCACCCGGCTTCCCTGGGTGAGGTAACTCCAGCACTACGGTGCTCCTGTGGGTGTGGGCCCTAGAACTACTTACCCTGTAAGTGACTTGCTTGTAGGTTCTCCCGAAGTATCCTAAAACTCTTTATTTCCAACCGCGACTTGCCCCATTGAAGTTAACGGCGATTCGCGCCTGTGTATCCACACTGCACGCGTCCCCCGTGGGTCCTTTACTTACCTGCCTTGGGTGGTTTCGTGAGGCCCCAGCACTTCTGAAGGCCCTAGGCCTTGTCTCCTTGCAAGTCGTTGTTTCTAAGTCTCTTACTTAGTATATGGTCTGGTACGCCCCTAGGGCCCCAGCCATATTTTGTGCTTAACTTATTGTGAAACGTTGATTTGTGCATATGTTTGTCTTCTAATCTCATAAAGAGATTAGTAGAGAGTTATTTAGAAATAAATACATATATATTTGATATATATACCTGTGTGGTGTCTTTTCATTTGGTGATTCAAGAGATTATATGGTAAAACAAGCTGCTTTACATTCCTCCGAGACTTAGCCTGAAGGCTGCTCTCCACAGCTACCACTAGGATAGCTTTCTTTAAAAGGTTGTCTTAAACCTATCTACCATAAGAGTCGATTTGCTCTGGTGCAAGGTGTCCACTTTAATTAGTGAACAGCATATACCAGGCCAACTTCTCACAATGTGGAAATAAAACGAAAAACAGAAGCAAAAAACAACAACAAACAAAAAACGATCCCCGAGCAGACTAAAAGTAAAACAGTCTCGGGTGCCAGAAATAAATAGTAAATAGTAACCACAGCAAGTGCATAAATGTCCAGGGGAGTGGCAACCATAGCATCAAAACAGATTACGGATTAGAATAAAATAGTAAAAATAAAAATAAAAAGGGGTTTCAGATAAATTTCAATAAGTTTCAAATGAAAAGGGTTCCAAAGAAGGTTTCAATACCGGTGAAAAACGAAACAAATGTCAAGTTAGAGAAAGGCATGTTCCCACTGTAGGAGTTCGTTCAGTCCTTGGTCCTTGGTGTTAAGAGAAAACATCCAAAATAGTTCACGTTTACGGCGAATGGCGGTCACATCAGTGCCAGTGAATCTACGTACCTTTTCCAAAATAGTCCAGCGTAGATCTTTTACGCTGTGTTTTTGCTGTGCCCAATGTTTGACTAATGGAGCCGAGTGTTTAAGAAGCCTGATGTTGGATTTATGCTCACCAATGCGCACTCGACATTCCCTAGCTGTCTCTCCGATGTATGCCAGATCGCACGGGCATAAAATGGCATATACAATGTTGGTAGAGCGGCAGTTGGTCATTTCTTTGAGATAGACAGTACGTGAGTTGATGGAAATGTGATCACCCACAATCGCATTTTGGCATGCTTGGCAGCTACCACATCTGTGGTTGCCCTGGACAGGGGTACCTCCCATAAGGGAGAGCTGCGTATTGTGGGACCTGTAAGGTCTTTTGGCATGTACTAACATATTTCTCAAATTTTTGTTCCTTTTGAATGAAAAAATGGGTTTACTAATGGACGGCGTGGAATGGTCCAGATTAAGAAGGTGCCATTGGGAGTTAACAATTTGGTGCATTTTATTATTAAACCAGGAGTGTTTGGTAACACATACCAACTGGTCAAGTTTATTGTTGGCTTTGGGTTGGAACATAGAGTCCCGATCATAATATTTCGCTCTTTTGAGAGCGTTCTTAACAAGTTTGGGAGGATAGCCTCGATTGATGAGTTTACTCTTAAGGTTCCCGGCATGGTACATGTATTCGCTGATGGTAGTACAGTTTCTCCGATATCTGAGGAACTGACTGAATGGAATTTTTTGTTTGTTGTTGTTTTTTGCTTCTGTTTTTCGTTTTATTTCCACATCCTCTTGCATTACTCCCCCCCCCCACTGCTTATTGCCTCTTCTCTGAGTTGTGTATCCCGGCTACTTCAGCTGATTACCTTCCCATTATCTGGGCTTTGTTTCTTGTATTAGGTCTATTACATGCGTGTTGTCTGTGCTTGTTACGTGTGCTCCTTTAGTGCTCCTTTAGTACCTGAATTTATATTTTACACTCCGGTTCTCCCTGAGAGTTCCTGTTTTGGGTTAGATGACCTTACCTACCTCATTTCAGGCGTATTATTCGCTAGTCGATCTGTTTCTGTGGCGTTTGCCTTTTTAGCACCTGAATCCATCCCGCATTTTGGTCTTTCCGTGATTCTCTTGCTCGGGTCAGATGACCTCTTGAACTTATCTGATTGGCTCTCTCTCTTCTTATTTTTCATTTAAATCTTGGCGCTACCGTTGCTTCCGTGTTTGCGCCTTTTTTCATCAGCTACGAAGTAACGACCCTCATGTCGCCGCCTATATCAGCCCTATCCGAGTAAGTTGCGGTCCGCTTTCGAGTTAGTGTTTTGTTCCTTTTATCGGACATCTATCTGATGGTTGGTCTTGGTGTGCCTGTGTATTTACCATTATAGGTCCCTCCGGTATCCTGAGTGAGGGGCTTTCAGCGGGTGCCTGTATTTATTCCGTGACACTTTCCTTGCCCGACTGGCGAATACTCGATCCTCGAGGTATCTAGCTATGTATTCACTTTTTTATTTCTCTGTATATTGGGATTTATATCTGCCATCCTTGCTGGGTCGCAGGGCCAATATATTGGCAGATTTCCATATATATCTTTATGACTATTTGTCTATTGTCTTTCATTCTATGTTCCGTTTTGTTTGTTTTAAGTGCCTTTTAAAGCTTCTGTGTTAAAAAGTTTTACCTTTAAGAGAGCTTGACCTGTAATTATGTCCTCGGTATTATGATACTTAGCCCTCTGTCTGTTCATGTTTATTGTGGGCACAGCTTAAGGACCTGTTAGTGCCTTCACATTTGAGCATTTAACGTTTTTCTAAATTCTGCGCCTTTTAGCTGTCTGTGTTTTTTCTCATTTATTGTCTCTATTGCCTTTCTTGTTTTTGGCTCTGGTTAAAGGATATATTAGTGCCATTACATTGCAGTACATAACGCTCATTTGATTCTGCGTTTTTCTAGCTGTCTTTGTTCTTATTTCCACAGCAATTATCGGGTTCTTAAAAAAATTTTTGGGGCCAGACGAGCCTTTTCCTGTTTTCAGCGCCTCAATACTTCCTACTGAACATCGGATTGCAGGTAACCAGTAAGAATGTTAAACCTGTCACTTTTATTATTGGGTTCTTGGAAACAGTTTTTCTCTTTCTATGTTGTTACTCTTAGCGCCATTAATACGTCGCTTTTCATTTCCATGTAGAATTCTGCCTGTTATTTGATCCTTATCGACATCTCAGTTCAGGCGCCATTCTGTAGAACACTGTACTTAGATTACTTCATTGAGTTTCCCTGTACGGCATTTTCTGGCACAGCCAATTGGATAGTTGTTCGATCCACTGGTAGGTATTTAGCCCGCTGTGGCCTTTCTTTTTATCTTTTTATCTTTTTCTCCTGCGGTACGGGGTTACTTGAACTGTTTTTCTCCTTAGATATGCGAACAGTATCGCTCTATACTCGTTGTATCTAAAATATTCTTATTTTTATTCTTGCATCTGTCTACGGTCTTGAATCCGTGATGTCTCTTTACTGTTCTTCTGTTTATTCCACTTAGTATGATGCCTGTTTCTTTTTTCTTCTATCTTACATGTTTGACTGTGCACTATTTAAGTATCATCTTACCTTCCGCCCAAATAGAATAGAATTTTCTTTCCTTTTATCAATTGTCTATTTGAACAGTGCTGTAAGAATAGTCTATCATGTTAATATTTTTGTCTAATTTAATTAGTTCATTTATTTAATCTGATGGTAAAAGTAGGCTAATGCCTACAGGTCACTGTAACTAGTTGCAGGATTGTTTATTATATGTTTATCTAATTTCAGAAATTTCCCCACCACTTCACTGTTGTGGTATCCACGCCCTGATGAAGGTGTTTAGCCACACCTGGCTTGTACACCGAAACGCGCGTCGGCGCTTGTGATACTCCTACGATTATTTGAATGCTGTGTTATTAGATTCATGATATTTATTGAATATATTGTTATTCATTGCTTTGTTGTGTTGCTTTAGTCAGTGTATGCAGGTCGGTTGTTTGTATGAAAGAAGTATGACAGTATATTTGCAGTTGTGAGTTGTTTGAATGAGTGGTGGGATTATGTACATTTATTTATCTAATAATTAGTTTTGTACTATATTTGAGTGTTTTGTATCTTCATTGAAAAAATAAATTTATTTTGTGATATCTCTGTTTTTTCTTCTTTTCAGCACTGTTCAGACTTTTATATTATATGACGTTTAGCATATTGTTAAATAAATAGGTAGGGGATTTTTGTTTGTTTGATTGCTCCTTTCTATGGCCCTGGACAGCTACAGCTAATTGTATTTATAGATTTTTAAAACATGACTACCATGAACATTAAGGGAGCTTATATGGCCATACCACTTGATGGCGCCAGCTATGTTTTCTCCTGCCCTGGAGCATATTTTTCATACTTGGAATCAGGCGCCGATGGCACCTGGCAAAGATGGAAAAAGAGGCATGTGGACCCAGCTTCAAGTTTCTTGGCCCCGCAAACATTTCTGATACTCTGGCAGTGAAGTTTAGTGGTCTCCGAGGAGAGATGGTGGACACTCCAAAGCCCGTTTCCAGAACTGTGGACAATTTTAGGGAGACGGGTCCATCGGGTCAATGCTTTGCAATCTGGGACTGTACCCAAAAATCGGGCATGAATGGTAACCTTATTTCAAGAGATCATTTCTGGAGATTCTAACCACCATGTGTCCCCATCTCAGGAGAAAAGCAGTAGAGTTTCAGATTCTGAAGATTTCTCCATGCATGAGTGATGACATCATCAGAACACTCAGCTATATTTCAATAGTGACTGCACTTTAGTGTGCAACGAGCATTATTAATGTGGTATTGGACCTTCCAGAACCATTGTACACTTCACAGAGAGAGACCCTCTAGGCGTCCAATGCAAGTGGTCCTCTCCCACTGCCTAACCTGGTTCACATGGAAAAAGCTTGTGAGTAGGTAAAGGATGTCACTCTCAGGTGCATGTTAAAGGCTTGGGCCAGGGGTCAACCCAATACAAAACTTCCCATTCTTCCAACTGCAGCCAATCTTTCCCCTTCAGCCCCTTCTGCATCCGTGCCATTAATCCCCGAGAATAATGCCCCCAATGGCGAAGCCTTCTGCTGTGCACAGGTGACTATGAAAAAATCAAGCACCACAATGAAGAGTCATCTCTCAGGGAAGTCACCAAAGCACGACTCGCGGTTGACTCGCAAAGCTTTTTCAATGAGTAGGTGTGACTCGCACCTAGACATTCAGGAGTAAGTCTGGTCTGGAGAAAGACACAACTACTCACAGTAGAAAGTTTTGTGAATTGGGCACTAAATTATTCAAGTTAGCTGTAATATTGGCACACATTAGAGAACCAAAAATGGAATCTGCTCACCTGTCATCAAATCATGTGCATTCCTATAGAATGCAAGAGAGGTCCCTCGGTCTAGGTCCACTCTCTCCCCACTGCTCCGCTGTGCCGTCTCTTGCCTCCAGACCCCGACCTCCTCCTTGGGAGATTCGAGGCTGCTGCCCGCTCCTGCGCCTGCTGCCCGCTCCAACTGGGACCAGACTGCCTCCAACCACCGTAACCTTTCTCAGCTGCTTTTTTCTTAATTCTTTCCCTGTTGTACCACTGTTATTGTGCCCATCTGTGTCTTGCTCTAATTCCACCACTGTTTTTATTTTCTCGTACCTGCCTGTTCCTTTTGCCTTTCGCCGCTGCTGCCCCTGCGGCCCCTCCCCCCCGGAATATCCCCCCGGAATTCCCCCCCGGAATTCCCTTGCTCCCGCCTCCCAGCCTCTCCTCCCTCCCACCTCCCCTACTTAATGGCGGCCGCTGCGCGGTCGCGCCACCGGTGCGCCAAAGGCAAGCCCATCTGCGCCCGTCTGCGACCCGACCGCGGCCAGCGCCAGGAACCCTGGACCTCCCACTACCCATCGCTACGACACCACCACCCTCCTCGCACTCAACCCTGGAAGACTTAGAGAATGCCAACAGGCCTCGCCGAACACGACCCATGGCCAGTTCTCCTGCCTCCACTGCCGCCAGACCCTCACCGCCACCCCGGCCTCCAACACCGCCGACGCCAGCACCGGCGACACCCTAAAATGCATCCTCCTCAATGTACCCGCCGTACACAAACACGCCATGGAAATCTGGAACCTACTCGACTCTCTTTCACCCGACATCGTCTTCTTCACAGAGACCTGGACCAACGCATCCTCTGCCCCCGATATCAGCACCGCCATCCCAGATGGATACAAGATCCAGAGGAAAGACCGCCCCAACCACCCAGGAGGGGGCCTCGCCATCGCCCACAAGAGCACCCTCCGCCTCACCACCTCCAGCGAAACCTTCCCCTCCGCCGAACACCTGCACTTCAAGATCCAGACCACCCCCAAAGCCACTCTCCGAGGAACCCTCGTCTACAGACCCCCCGGCCCCCGAACACCATTCGCCGCCACCATCACCGACTTCATTGCACCCCACGCGATCGCCTCAACAAACTACATACTCATTGGAGACCTGAACTTCCACCTCGACAACCCCAGCGACCCCAACTCCACTATCCTTCGTGACAACCTCGCCAGCATCGGACTTAAACAACTCGTCAACACACCGACCCACAGAGCAGGACACACCCTCGACCCCATCTTCGCGGCAGGAAACAGCGTCCATTTCAGCCACACAACGCAGCCGCCATGGACCGACCACCACTGCGTACACTTCGCCATCAACAAACCCAAGGCACCCAAACCAGCCCCACGCACACCATGAAGGAACTGGAGCAAGGTTACCGACGAGCAACTTAACTCCACCCTCAACCGAGACAACCACACCTGGGCACCCGACGCAAACAGCGCAAACTAGGCAGCCAGAGAACTCCACACCTGGATCTCCAACTGCGCAGATGAGCTCGCCCGCTACGCAACCCCGACAGACAACGCACCAGGAAAGCCGCCTGGTTCACAGCCGCTCTCCAAGAAGCCAGACGCACCTGCAGACGCCTGGAGAAGAACTGGAGAAACACCAAGACAACCGAAAACCACACCACCTACAAGGACGCCATGACGGACTACCACAACCAGATCAGAGCCACCAAAAGGAACTTCATCCACAACAAAATCCTGGCCAACTCCACCAACTCCAAGGAACTTTTCAGTGTCATTCAAGAATTCACCAACCCACGCAGCGAAGCCACAGACATCACCCCATCCCAAGACCTCTGCGACAAGCTTGGAACCTATTTCCACATCAAGATCAAAAACCTCAACGACAACTTCATCGACCATCCACCAGGCGCCACAGACGGCCCCACCCCCCCCAGAAACACCAGCCAGCCCACCATCTCCAACTGGACACCGATCACAGCCAAAGACACCGCCTCGACCATGAAAAGTATCCACTCGGGGGCCCCCACCGACCCCTGCCCCCCTCACATCTACCACAAAGCTGTGGCCGCCATCGCACCCGAACTACAATGCACCATCAACACCACCTTCAAAACAGGCACCTTCCCAGACGACTGGAAGCGCGCAGAATTCAGACCCCTGCTCAAGAAGCCCACAGCTGACCCCACCGACCTCAAGAACTATTGGACCATCTCGCTCCTCCCCTTCGCAGCCAAAGTTGCAGAGAAAACAGTCAACAGGAAACTGACACGATTCATTGAAGAGAACGCCGTCCTCGACCCATCCCAATCCGGATTCCGAAGCAACCACAGCACAGAGACCGCCCTACTCACCGCCACAGACGACATCCGCACCCTCCTGGACCAAGGCCACTCTGCAGCCCTCATCCTACTCAGCGGCCTTCGACACCGTCTCCCATCGCACACTAGTCGTCAGACTACACAACGCAGGCATACAAGGAACTGCCCTGGACTGGATCCGGTCATTCCTCACCGGAAGAAGCCAAAGGATCAGACTCCCACCCTTCCTTTCCGACCCCACGAAAATCACCTGCGGTGTCCCACAGGGTTCATCACTGAGCCCCACCCTCTTCAACATTTACATGGCCCCCCTCGCAGCCATCGTCCGACAACACGGCCTCAGTATCGTATCCTACGCCGACGACACCCAGCTCATCCTCTCCCTCACCAAAGACCCCACCACTGCCAAACTCAACTTCCAGAAAGGAATGCAAGACGTCGCGGTCTGGATGACCAACAGCTGCCTGAAGCTCAACGCCGAGAAGACAGAAGTCCTCGGTACCACCCCTTCTGCATGGGACATCACCCGGTGGCCGACCGCCCTCGGAAGCCCACCTACCCCCTCAGACCACGCCAAGAACCTCGGCATCGTACTCGACTCATCACTCTCCATGAACCGACAGGTCAACGCCGTCACCTCCAGCTGCTTCAACACCCTCCGCATCCTCCGCAAGACCTTCAAGTGGATCCCCCCTGAGTCAAGGAAGACAGTCACCCACACACTCATCACCAGCAGACTGGACTATGGAAATGCACTCTACGTCGGCATCAACAAGTCCCTACTCCGCAAACTCCAGACAGTACAGAACACCGCCGCCAGACTCGTCCTCGGCATCCCCCGACACGAACACATCAGCCAACACCTACGAAGTCTCCACTGGCTCCCCGTGGAGAAAGAGTCACTTTCAAAATCCTCACTCTCGCCTACAAATGCCTACACAACAACGGACCCAAATACCTCAACGACAGAATCAACTTCCACGTACCCAAAAGAAATCTCCGATCTTCCAACCTTGCACTGGCCAAAACCCCGCGCATCCACAGAGCCAGAGCAGGCGGAAGATCCTTCTCTCACATTGCAGCAAAGACCTGGAACGAGCTACCGGCAGACATCAGATGCGCCCCCTCCCTGAACACCTTCAGGAAGACCCTCAAGACCTGGCTCTTCGGCTAAACAGATCTGCGGACCCCCCCCTCAGCGCCTTGAGACCCTCACGGGTGAGTAGCGCGCTTACAATTCCCTGATTGATTGATTGATTGAGAGGTGGGATCCTCCCCTCTCTGCCACCCGCCTTCTGTGCACATAGACGTTATCATAGGGTTGTCATCATCCGTATGTATCCCTTGGCAGGCTGGAGTCAGCATGTCTGTGTGCCACAGGTCGTGCGGACAGGAAGTGAGGAGGCTTGGAGAACCAAGCAAGAAGGTGTGTGTGTTCACAGAGAGCTGAGGCCTTGCACTACTCACAGCGAGTTTGGAATGCAGATGTTGGACTGATGTTTCTCTTGATTCTTCTAACATATCAAGCTATTATAGAGAAGGTGCCTGTGACTCACCAGACTCCACATCAAAAATATAGAGAACAGTTGTGAACCAGCACAGTGTTGTGTTTTTCCCTTGTGCATCTGTAAAGACCTCCCCTTCCTGTTTGCTCGCCAGCTGCCTGTACAGCTGGGCATGGTATTATATTATGTGTATTTGTAAAGTGCACAACTCACCCAGTAGAGTATCCTGGTACTGTATGGGCTGTGCCAGGGTTGGGGCTAGGTGAAAAGCCAGGTCTTCAGTTTCTCGTGGAATTAAATTACTGAGGAGGCTCTGATGTGCAGAGGCAGATCATTCCAGGCTTTAGGAGCGAGGTAGGAGAAGGCACAACCACCGGATCATGTTATACATATTGTGTTGTGCAAGTAGGAATCCTGCTGAGCGGAGGTATTGGGTAGGTTTGTATAAGTTTATGAGGTTGTTGAGGTGCATGGGACCAATGTTTTGTAAGGCTTTGCCAGTGGAGCTTTTTGAGGTTTGAGGTGGCAGGTTGAGTGTGAGCCTGGCCGCTGAGGTTGTATGGTCTGCAGTCTTCTGGTCAGTTGAATGTTGATTCCAGCATTGAGTGCGTTACTGTAGTCCTGCTTCCTGGTGATGAGGGCTTTAGGGATGGTTCTGCGAGCTTTGGTGGGGAGCCATTTGAAGATCTTCTTCAGCATCTTGAGTGTGTGGAAGCAAGAGATGGACACTGCATTCACTTGGCCGGGCATAGTGAGTTGGTTGTCAATTACTATTCCGAGGTTCTTTGCATGAGTTTCTGGGAGGGGTGTGGGTCCGAGTTCGGCAGGAGACCGAGTGTAGTACCAGAGTGAAGTGACTTTGCCGAAGATTTCTACTTCCGTCTTTTCTGTGTTGAGCTTGAGGCAGTTAGTTTCTTCCATCTGGTGACTTTGGTGGTGCACGTGGACAAACTGGTCTGGGTGTTTGGAGTCTTGTTGGAGAGGGAGAGCATGAGCTGAGTGTCATCAACATAGGATATGATGTTGATTCAGTGGGCGCGGACAATGCTGTTGAGTGGGGTCATGTAGGTGTTAAACAGAGTGGGGTAAGTATGGATCATTGTGGAACTCCGCAGAGAAGGAGGCCAGGCTGACCAACTGGGTGCGACCTGTCAGGAAGGAGCAAATCCAGTGAACTGTGGGACCTTGGATGCCAGCTTCATGCTTTCTTTTGATAAGGATGGAGTGGGAGATGGTGTCAAAGGCTGCAGAAAGATCCATTAGGATGAGGATTGCAGTGTCACCTCTGCCCACGATCATCCGAATGTCATCCGTGTTGGCGGTAAGGATGGTTTCTGTACTGTGGTTGGGCTTGAATCCGGATTGATTGGTATAGAAGAGGAGGTGGTTGTCAGTGAGGTGGGTGGCTAGGCATTTCTTTAATATCTTTGCCTTGACTTTTGCAGGGAGATAGGCTGGTAGTTGGCTAGCGTCTTCAGTCTGCTGAGGGTTTTAGAGGATAGGGAGTACTGTGGCTTGTTTCCAGGTGTACGGGTAGGTGGCTGTGATGATTCATTTGTTCTGGATTGGGGTGAGGACTTTGCTGATGGGGTCCAGACCTTTGATGAAGATGTGGTGAGGGCAGGGGTCTGAAGGCGCTCCAGAGTGTATGGACTGCATGGTTGATGTAGTTTCATGAGTGGTGATGGTGGACCGTTGGCTGATCAGTTGTGTTGAAGCAACAACTTCACACTCCATGTGCTAAACCCACAGTACTAATCAAGCTTGTTCCATAACAGGTGTATTTGTGTCCTGATTTCCACTTTCTGGTGGACATGGAAGGTTGTGGTAGGAAAAGAGAGATAATCTCCCTTTCCCACTGTTACTTTCCATAATCAGATTATTGCCAGGTTGTGGCTGGACGGACAAGGGCCCCACCAACAACCAACAGTCATTTTAATTATGTTCTTAGACCTAGTTTTACAGTACAGTGAGCTTACCAGATGACTCCATGTCAACAATGACTTTGTGCTCTACTCCCGAGTTTTATTCAAACAGCCTAATGCATTCTGGGAGTTGAAGTCCTCATTCTGATGAGCACATATCTTATAGGGCACTCACAACGTGCAACTCGCTGTCCCCCACTGAAACAACTCCCAAGGAGATAGACAACTGCAATTAGTGTGGTTTGACCAAGGGCGTAGCCTTTTGTTCACACAGACTCATTGCGAAATGATAAATGATAACCATAGTTAAGCAGACATTGTTACAAGGACGTAAGATCAGCAAAATCATACATTGTTGTTATGAGAATGCAGGACATAAGGCAGAAAAACAGCCCAGAGATTGTGCAAGCAATACAACAGTTATCTTCACCTTCCCTTACAGTGGAACATTTCAGAATGTAATTTGCCAGAAGGCCCCTTTTACCTTATCCATCGCCCACACACTCAACCAAGGGCATACCTAATTAGGAACTTCCCCTCCATCACTCTGAGGGATGGGCAATGAGCGCAGTTCCATTTTCCAACACATCCACCAGGGCACCGCATAGTGCTTCGTCCCTGCAGGGGTACCTGACACCAGGCAAATCCGCCAAAAGTTCAAGTCCAGGCATCCCGGAGGTAGGGCAGAAAGGTCCAGGACCACCAGCAGGTTAGTTCCCCCTCCTGCCTGCCCAGTGCCTACACAAATCAACACCCCTCCAAGGGGAAAGTTCAGTAAATCAGTCAACATTTGGGGTAGCCCCCATTTCTGCTACAAGTAATTCCACCAAATTCCGCCTTCCTCCAGGGGTGGGTGGGTGGTTGTGCGAATGAGCTATGATGGATCCCGGTGTGCAGTGAAGGGAAAAAGAGGCTGATCTTTCACCTTGCGAGGCCTTATATGCTGCAGCCACCGGGCGCCAACCGATGACTTCATAGGCGACCCTCCTTTGTGGTGACACAGATGAAGGACTCTCCCCCTTGGCTCCTGCCTGTGGAGCATCTAATGGCGCCCATCTGCTATATGCCAGTGGCGCCTTCATAGTGCGCTCACAACGCGCAACTCGCTGTCCCCCACTGAAACAACTCCCAAGGAGATAGAAAACCGCAATTAGTGTGGTTTGACCAAGGGCATAGCCTTTTATTCACACAGACACAGACTCATTGCAAAATGATAAATGATAACCATAGTTAAACAGACATTGTTATGAGAATACAGGACGTAAGATCATCAAAATCACACATAATTGTTATGAAAATGCAGGACATAAGGCAGAAAAACAGCTCAGAGATTGTGCAAGCAATACAACAGTTATGTCCACCTTCCCTTACAGCGGAACATTTCAGAATGCAAAGTGCCAGAAGGCCTCTATTACCTTATCCATCACCCACGCCCTCAACCAAGGACATACCTTATTAGGAACTTCCCCTCCATCACTCTGAGGGATGGGCAATGCGCGCAGTTCCATTTTCCAACACATCCACCAGGGCACCGCATAGCGCTTCGTCCCTGCCGGGGTACCTGACACCAGTCAAATCCCCCAAAATGTTCAAGTCCAGGCATTCCGGAGGTAGGGCAGAAAGGTCCAGGACCACCAGCAGGTCAGTCCCCCCTCCTGCCTGCCCAGTGCTCACACAAATCAACACCCCTGCAAGGGGAAAGTTCAGTAAATCAGTCCACATTTGGAGTAGCCCCCATTTCTGCTGCAAGCAATTCTGGCACAGGGCAAAGAGGTCACTGGCGAACTCACCCTCCCCTTCAGCTACCACTGAAAGTCCTCCTTAACACCCCTTATGATTGTGCAACTGCCCAATGCGGAGCTCTTGGCCCCTGTATGACAAATGCACCCCCTCCCTAAGGGGCCTCTCTCCATCCCTTGGACCCCCAACTATATGGGCGCTTCCAGATATGCCTCTGACCTAGCTTCCCCCATGGGTACCTATTCACTACCTGGTTACAACAGCACCGTATAAACTGAAGGCCATACCGACCTTACTGTCTGGCGACGTACCACCCTAGAAGCATGGCTCGCTCCATTGCAGTACTGTAAGTATTCCACCCAAGCTCAGCTTCCTCCCAAGTAGGAGGCTAATGTAAATATACCCTTGTTGGACCACTGATGTCTAGGGGTAGATGTACTCTTCCATGCCCTTATGCCATCTTCATAGCTTGGCAACCCACACTTACACCCTCGTCTCTCAGAGGGATGGTCAATAATCGCTGTTCCATACCAACCAAGGCACTGCATAGCGCTCCGTCCCTGCCGGGGTACCTGTCTCCAGGTGAATCACCCCCAAAAATGTCCCGTTTCAGGCATCCCGGGGGAGATCAGAAGAGTCCAGGACCACAAGCAGGGCAGTCCCCCCTTCCCGTCTCCCAGTGCCCACATAAAATGTCACAGGCAAATCGCCCACAATGTTCAACTCCAGGCATCTCGCCCAAAAAACTCCAGGCATCTCGCCCAAAATGTTCAACTCCAGTCATCCTGGGTTAGAGCAAAAAGGTCCAGGACCACCAGCAGGCCAGTCCACCCCTTGCCTGCCCAGTGCCCACACAACTCAACGCCCATGGACGGGTCCCAGTCACTGGCCGATATGCTCAGCCTACCTTAACCCGGAGTCCATACCTTACCTGAATGTTACCACAGCTGCTCCCACAGGTGGGCCCGTGGGTTGGAAAATGGTTGCTGGCTGCGGAATACAGAAGATTTTACTGAGTGATACTGCACTTGCGGCAAGAATCCCTTGGAAAAGACTGATCCAGGTGATACCACCTACAGATCAGAGTGTAACTCCCAGGGGTTGGTTCACCACATTCCTTTAGTGCCTCAGCAGCACACTCCCCCCCCACCCCCCCAAAAAAAGTCAATTGCTTCGCCCCTTGATCCCCGGTGGTTCACCCTCTGGTCATAACAAGGACCTTGAACCCCAATGGAACGCTGCAGGACAGCAACTGGATTCTACTCCTAAACCCTAGCGTCACTCTGTTAGTTCCGCCTTCCTTTTAGAGGACGATTGTGGGCAAGCGCGTCCTCTTAATTCCATGTCAAGGCATATCTGGTTTAATACATAAATGTCAGCGGGATGTAGTCAATACAACCAGCGTGAGAGCCTCATGATGAGTCATGCAAACCGCCTTACTGTAACTGGGCTTCCACACCGCCTACTAAGAATTGCACACCTGTACCAGGCGAGTAACGCCGGAGCCTGGATACTCATTGCGGCCCTCTGGAATGTCTTGGACACCCCTGACCAGCGAGTATCGACCGTAGTTGGGACAAGACCTCACCTAACCATACCCAGCATCGCAACTGAGTGACCCTTGTCCATCCCTTGCAAAGAGATGGGATGCACGAGACGCCTGTGTCATTAAAGGTCAATTGGTGGCCTCTGGTCAAGATGTCAACCAAAACTGAACCAGTAACCCTGACTGGGGTCCACCCAGCTGCCTGGGAGTACCCAGCCCTGGGGCCATCGGAAATTAACTCCTGTGACCATCGAAGGTTTCTACCCCCTGTGTTGAGAACCAATGCCCTCCGATTGTGCCACCTCCCTGCTCAGAAGCTGGCTTTAGCTGTGAAAAGAATAAGTCCTGGGACTCTTTGTTTTGCTCAGAAGTGCCAGACAATATTATGAATATCAAGGATGCTGAGCTCAGGGCTGTATAACCCTGCCTCCAGCTAAAGACCCTTTCATACCCATCAAACCCCCCCACCTACATACCTCACCCTGGCCCCCTCCAAAAAAAATGGGTGCTGGTAAACTCCAACAACAACCCCTGGCACAAATTAAGCATCACCCAAGTTTCTTTTTCTGAAATAGGGGGTCAATATTGACCGTCTCACTGCGATCCTGGGAGGTGGAGTCACACAATGACATTTCCCTGTATCTCTAATTACAGATAGAGTGGAGTTTCCTGCTCTGCAGGTAAGCAGATCAGAAGACAGCATCTTATCCCTTACCCCACTCTGCTGCTAAGACAGTGAGACCCCGACCAGAAATCTCCATGCTTATTCCCTTCCGGGAGGTGACCGTCACCCGTAAAATACCCATTACTAGCGACTACAGTCATTACTGCAGCTTCAAGAAGTCTTCTCCCCCTGGGAAGCTGCTGGGGATACATTTGTTGTTGTCAGGGTACCATCACATTGCCCTCAGGGTCTGTTCATCTATGCATTCCTAACCGTCCAACCAGTTAAAAGAGTTGCTACCATTTCTGGGGAGTCATCATGGCTGAACTTACTATCTGTCATCCGTGTTTCTAGATTTGTGGCTGGGCTCCGACTTAATCGCGACGTTCTCACCGGGCTGTTCTTGTGGCAAATCACCCAACCTCTTTAGATGGCAAGTGCAACTGAGAGCCAAGTACACCAACTCCCTTAATGATGCACTCTCAACACATCAGGGATCCCCCATGTGCCACAAACCTAAGCCTAAATCTGCACCCTAGGTAACTGTAATTGCACTTATATATCGCTTACTACCACAGCCGAGGCATGAACGCTGCGCCTCTTCTTTGTGATGCACCCTTTGTATGCTAAGCAGCTGTGGATGAAGGTTATCGCAGGATTAGGGCAGAAAGATGCATGAACAACGCTTACATGAACTGGCCAAAACTAGCTGCACCCCCTAGCCGATACGCTAATGTGTAGGAATAATCAATGCTCCCGATGGCAAATGAGGCAGCGTGGCGCCTGAGGACATCCTTTTCTCTCCCATTTCCAGTGAATCATCCAGAAAAACCATGCTTGCAATCATCAGCTCTCCCCTAAACATAAATCCAATGCTCGCCCTAAGTACGCGGAGGGGGGGACATCACCCGAGAATGTAAGTTCAGTTGTTGCCTGCAGATGCCAAAGGAACAGAGTGCCCTACCCAGAGTTGTGCGTGCTTAAAAAAGCCTCTTTTTTGGATACTCCATAACATGCCGCGCCTCACTGGAAAGCATCAGAAACCACAAGCAGTCTCAGGTTCTTGGCCTAAACTTGCTCATTTGGCGGGGCCCGCCAGCTCTTGGCACCATGATGCAGATAGATCCCAGACAAAGCATTAAGTCATCAAGCTGGGATGATAACTGTTGTCTATTCGAGAAGCTATCTATTACTGCTCCCATTTGTCAAGCGGAAAGGCTGAGATAAACAGCTCCCTGATTGAGCTTCTGCGTGCCTTAGAGCGTCCGTGCCATGAATTCGAATCCCTTTTTACCGAATGTGCACCTCAACCCCATGCCACATGACCACCTTGGTGTTGGAAATATTTAGAAGTAGGGGGTGCATAATAATCGCCATGTGCACCACTCATACTCCCATAGGCCGAATACCCCTTCGTAATGCGGCCCGTGGCTAGCATTGGAGTGGCTGAAGCTGAAGACAAGCTGCACTATTAGCTAGGCTAAAACCGCCTTTCAGTCTGAAAAGAACAGCAGCTGGGAGTGTAGAAGGTGCGACGTTCGCCAAGAGCATGCGGTCTTGAAACTTCGGCCCAATCGGACCAGATCTCCTTTTTAAACCGTTACCTCCCCAGTTCAAGAATCGGCTTTATTTTGCTGTACCGTAAGAGGAGGAGCCCCTCATTACCCTAGCCAAAGAATAGTGCCCATTCATAACACTCGCCTACCAGTGTCTCTACCAGCAGCCTTCAACTGAACATTGGCTACTACAATCAGGACTGGGAGTGGGGATGGACCCTATATGAATGTGTGTAGGGATAGAGGCATGCTACTCCTGAAACCTGGTAGCCCTGAATTAACAGTTTCTGGTGCGGCCCCTAGATAGCAGTGTGTATAAACAGTTGGTAACTGCAAATCTTAGACCCTCATAACCATGAAGGTAACTTGATTCTTCGAATGGAAGTTGGCAGTAGCGAGTTTCCTCCTCTGAGTACCGCACAGGTAGCAACAAGCATGTAACCCACAATTTTTTGCAGTAATAGGGTGCCATCACTTCAATTGTAAACCCAACAGTCCCTCCCCAGAACTCTAGATATTTGCTGCCTAAGCACCCCCCTTCGTGTCACGCTAATATTTGAAACCCGTGTAGGCATGCCTCAAGGCCAACACACTAGCAAGTCTGGATCCCTGGAGAGCCATAATACCCGGGCGGTTGTTGGATGCTCACCTAGCGCAACCAAACCTGGCCATTGCACAAGAATTCTACTAAAAACTGTGCTAAAATTCACCTATGATTATAAGCTGGGGTCGAAACACCCGTCTTTAGCCGAGATCGAACTCCTGCTTCACTGGTTGGGAAACCGAGGACACATGTCTCCTGCTACCTGAAGCTACCAGGTGTTTACAACATTCCCTGGGACTCAACCTCTATTGCAACACAGCGTCACTCATCTGAAAGCCGTCCCTGGGGCCTACTGATCGAACCATGAAAAATCTGTGGCGTCACTGAGGGGGAGATTTAGTTCTTCTCAACACACCAGTACCGTCACATAATACCAATGGATACTGTTCTAAGCCCTGCATGACGACTCAATCTTAGTTCAGTGAAGTCAATGTAGCATCCAGCCAAACCAGTGTCCCCTACCAGCCAAACAAATTCTGTATGCATGCCTAAGTGGTGCTGAATGGTATTAGGCCATGGAGTCTCAAGAGATGATCCTAATCCGATTCCATCTGATGAAAACCTACAATATTAGTAAGCCCTATTATCTCCCCGCTGCAGTTGAAGAATGTATGATTGGACCACTGAGGGTCACACACCTTAAGCTCCTGCACTGATTGCCACTTACTGAGCGCACTTATATCATTTCTACGGATGTTAAGCAGGGAGCACAGGAGTTTATCATAACCCAATACACACGTGCCAATTTTTTAGCCTCTGAAAGACTGCATGTACCCACCAAGATACGAACGGTGAACTTAAGGCTGCATGCAGATCCCTACCAAGGATGCATTAGTACCCTGTGCTTTCCGCCGCTTCTTGTGAAAGGCAATATAAAAACTGCCGCCTTTACTTAGATGGCCCCGACGGAGTCGGCCATAAGTGAGTAAGTAACCCATCAGAGCACCGCCATCCCTGTTTCTTCCAACGATTGCTATAGGTTTTGCCCGTACACAATGACCTTGCCCCCCTACTGGATGTTGAACCCTTGCCTTAGGGGGAGGTGTGATACTAACACTGAGATCGAACCGAAAACCTTTTGATAATCAGCGTATCATGCTAACCGCTAAACACCACAGAAGACCCCCGTCCGAACCGTTCCCGAACCCTGGAAGTGTTTTTTCCTAACTTATCCAAATAGTGGTACTATACAGGGATCCTGCACATAGCAAACCTACTGATACCCATATGTGACCTCTGCGCCTTACACCATGTCCCCGGCACCATGAAGGTCTTCAGTACGCTATTGCCTTGCCTCACGCCGCCAGCTGGCCAACCATCTCCGGATACGCAGGTCAACTTCCTGGAACCATGCTGCCGCCATCTCTGCGAGGTGGTCCCGTTATGCAACAAAGAGAAAAGCAGAAATTAACTGTTCAGTTGTGACACACTGTACATATTGCGTTGCGACCTCTGTTTTCTATTGTAACAACTATGGATCCATAATTGCTATATTACACCAAATTACCTCCGTGGCTACGTCAATGATCGTCCCCTCCACTGTGCCCCTCCATCTACCGTGCTCACCTTCATTGCTGCATCCTCCCATGTGCACAAACTCCAGGCCTTGTGCGAATGCATTATGATTGATCCCGGTGCGCAGTGAAGGGAAAAAGAGGCTGATCTTTTGCCTTGCGAGGCCTTATATGCTGCAGCCCCAAGCGCCACCCGATAACGTCATGGGTGGCCCTCCTTTGTGGCGACACAGATTAAGGACTCTCCCCCTTGGCTGCTGCCCGTGGAGCGACTAATGGCGCCCTTTTGCTATATGCCGTGGGTGCCTTCAAAACACTCACTTGTAAAAGGACAGCAGGTGGAGCATTGTGTCTTTGGTGACCTAGAGCCACATGGCAACCTTACTTTTCACTCATGTTTCTGCAGTAACTTTTCATCTCACTGGAAGTATGTAATCCCTTATGCCCAGGCTTTACTTCTAAAACTAACCAGCAGCTCTGTATTTGACATCAACATTGAACGATTTACTAACTTAGGAGCCATTTTGGCTCCACTAGTATATCAGCTTATGTTAGAAATGGGGGTCTCTAGTTGGTAGAGGTAGGTACCTTTGTCCAAATAGGGACCCTTCGTCCTAGTCAGGATAAGGGAGTTACACTCCTAAAATAACCCTGTTCACCCCCTTGGTAGCTTGCCACGAGCAGTCAGGCTTATCTTAGAGGCAGTGTGTAAAGCATTTCCATATAACCAACAGTAATAAAGTGTAAGCACTACAAAAGGACACCACACCAGTTTAGAAAAATATCCAATATTTTTATGTACTTAAGACGACCAAAAATGATAAAAAATCCACAATACAGTACTTTGAAATCTTCAGTTATCAAAATAACCTTGCAATAAAGTTCCTTGAAGTCGATAGCTCTGTCCGGGGCTATCACGGTGTAGTGAACAAACAAATCCAAACAGTTCTGGCTGACCGTGGTGTCGCGGGCCAGCTACGGTTTCGGGAAGACTCGCAAAACAGTATCTTTAGAAATGCAGGGCATTGGCGACCTCTCGTTGAGCTTCTGAAAGCACGGCGTCCACAGGCGTCGGTTCCGGAGGTCGGTGCAGTAGTCGTCAGGGCCCTCGAAGTCACACGTGTTGCAGATCAAACTCCTCGCGGTTGAAGTCAGGAGCGCTGGGGTCGGCAGGCGTCGGGTGCTGCAGTGAGAAGTGAAGGTGCGGCGTACAGTGCCCTCAGGTCGCGGAGCAGGCAGCGGCTCGGTG
This sequence comes from Calotriton arnoldi, assembly GCA_963921515.1. Taxonomy (NCBI): domain Eukaryota; kingdom Metazoa; phylum Chordata; class Amphibia; order Caudata; family Salamandridae; genus Calotriton; species Calotriton arnoldi. The sequence continues at coordinate 852,291 of CAWUFW010006899.1, read as the reverse complement.
ACAGTCATCCAGCAACGTTGGTGACACCAGGGCTGCGGTGCAAAGTGAAGCGGTGCTCGTCGCGGTGCTGGCAGGTCACGGTGCAAGCAGCGGCATCGTCGTTGCTAAAGCGCTGTTGTCGGCTGATGAACTGTAGTCAATGGCGTCGGTAGGCCAAGGCTGCGGTGCGGGATGAGGGTGGTGCTTCGTGTATCTTACGAGCGGTGCCCTCGAACCACGGTGCAAGCAGCGGCGTCGATTTTGGCGTGGTGCGACGTTGTCGGGGAGACCAAAGCGGCAGCGTGAAGTGAGGCGGTGCGAAGTGCGGTGCCCACAGGTCACGGTGCGAGCAGCGGCTCGGTGGTGGCATCAGATGGCATAGTCGGTGAGACCAGGGTCGCGGTGCGGCATTGCGGCGGTGCCCTCTGCGGTGCCTTCAGGGCACGGAGTCGGTACGGGTGTCGTAGACGGCGTCGGGTTGATTTTCTTCTGTTGCAGCACAAAACACACAGTCCCCAGTGCTGAGGGCAGAAAAACTTGAATCTTTTCTGATCCTGAGACTTCTTGAACAGGGGGCAAGCTCTACCTCAAGCCCTTGGAGAAACTCAATAAAGAAGTTGCATAAAGTTCAGTCCAGTCCATTCACTGCCCACGACAGAAGCAGCCACTGAAGGCCAACACAGCAAAGCACTCAGCAAAGTGGTAGTTCCTCCTCACAGCTTCTCCAGCTCTTTTTCTTGGCAGTCTTCTTGGTCCAAAAGAGTTCTAAAGTTTAGGGGTTTGGGCCCCACTTTTTATAGCCCAAAATCCTTTGTCCTCTCAGGCAGAGAGTGTCTGTGCCCAGCCAGAACCAGTTCTGTCCTCTCTGGTGCAGCTTCCTGGCAGGAGGTGGAGACAGCATTGTCAGAGGCAGACCAGGCCCATTCAGGTGAAAGGAAATCTCCTCCCCCTACTCTAAATGCAGCCCAGGTCTATTCAGCCCTTCCCTGACCCATCTAGACTCTCTGGAGCCACTGCTCCTCTCCAGCCCCAGTCATCCAAAACCCAGACAGTCAATCCACAAACCCAGCAGAGGCCTACTGGATGGCTGAGCAAGAAAATACCTACTTTCTAAAAGTGGTATTTTCAAACACAGAATGTAAAACTCACCTTCACTAAAAGATGCATCTTTAGATTCTGAGTTCAGGCATACTAAACTTTATTTCTCTACCTTGTTCCCAGGGCCAGTTATGTTTATAAGATGTTATAAACAAACTCCCCATACTGTCCTATGGGAACAGGTAGCCTTGCAAAAGTGAAAAATGAAATTGGCAGTAATTCACTATCAGGACATGCCACACACACCAGGTCATGTTGTACCTTTCACATACACTGCACCCTTCCCACAGGGGTACCTTGGGCCTACCTTTGGGGTGACTGACATGTAAGAAAAGGGAAGGTTAGGGCCTGGCAAGTAGGTACCCTTGCCAAGTCGACATGGCAGTCCCAGACTGCGCACAGGCTCTGCAATGGCAGGTCAGAGTTACATTTACGGGCTGCTTGGGTGGGTGGCACAATCCAGTGCTGCAGCCCACTAGCAGCATTTGATATCCAGGCCCTGGCACACTCAGTGCACTTTACTAGGGACTGACAAGTAAATCAAATATGCCAATCATGGAAACACCAATCTATAACACAATTTACAACAGGAGTACTTGCACTTTAACACTGATCAGCAGTGAGAAAGTGCGCAGAGACACTAAACCAGCAAAAACAGAGTCAAAACCGGGAGGTCAGAAAGCAAAAAGTCATGGGAAACACGCCAAAAGATGCCAAGTCTAACACATGTCCCCTCCAGCTGAAAGTATGGAGAACTACCCAACCTCCTGGGAGTTCTCTTCACTAAGGCGGAAGAACCTTGACAGACCATCTGCCTTGGCGTGTTCTGTGCCAGGGCGGTGTTCCACCGTAAAGTCCATTTCCTGTACGGAGATGGACCACCCCAACAGTTTTGGATTCTCACCCCTCATTTGCATCAACCATTTAAGGGGCCTGTGGTCTGTCTGAACTCGGAACTGAGTCGCAAACAGGTAGGGTCTTAGCTTCTTCAGTGCCCAGACCACAGCAAAAGCTTCCCTTTCTATGGCACTCCACCTCTGTTCCCTAGGAGTAGTCTCCTGCTAAGGAAGACTACAGGCTGGTCTAGGCCCTCTTCGTTTAGTTGTGAGAGCACCGCTCCCACACCATTCTCTGAAGCGTCGGTCTGCACGACGAATTCCTTGGAGAAGTCGGGTGCCTTGAGCATGGGCGCCGTGCACATGGCGGCCTTCAGGGCATCAAAAGCGTTCTGGCAGGATTCAGTCCAGATCACCTTCTTGGGCTGCTTCCTGGAAGTCAGCTCTGTTAAGGGGGCAACAATGGTGCCGTAGCCCTTAACAAACCTCCTGTAGTAACTGGTGAGACCTAAAAAGGCTCTCACCTCTGTCTGGGTCTTGGGGGGCTCCCAAGCCAGAATGGTGTAAATCTTGGGCTGTAGGGCGCCACCTTGCCGCTTCCTACCTGGTGTCCCAAGTACACCACACAACCCTGCCCGATGTGGCACTTACTGGCCTTGATCGTGAGGCCTGCCCTCTGCAGAGCCCTCAACACTTCCCCGAGGTGCTGCAACTGTTCTTCCCAGCTGGAACTGAACACCGCAATGTCATCCAGGTATGTGGCACTGAAATCCTCCAGTCCAGCAAACACCTGGTTGACCAACCTCTGAAAGGTGGCAGCTGCATTCTTCAACCCAAAGGGCATCACCCAGAACTGGTAATGTCCTTCTGAGGTTGAAAATGCTGACCTCTCCTTGGCCCCATCAGTTAAGGCAATCTGCCAGTACCCAGACGTTAAATCAAACGTGCTGAGGAACTTAGCAGCTTCCAACCGATAATGAGCTCATCAGCTCTGGGGATGGGGTGCACATCAGTCCTGGTGGTGGCATTGAGCCCACGGTAGTCCACACAAAACCGCAGTTCTGGAGTGGCACCGGGTGCAGGAGCCTTTGGGACCAAGACCACTGGGCTGGCCCAAGGACTGTTGGAGGGCTTGATCACCTCTAACGCCAACATCTTAGAGACCTCCTCTTTGATGCTGGCCCTGACCCGGTCAGTCAACCTGTAAATCTTGTGTTTTACAGGAGGGCTGTCACCATTGTCCACATCATGGGTACACCAGTGAGTAACACCTGGGGTCAGAGAGAACAGTGGGGCAAACTGTCCCAACAACTGGTGGCAGTCACTCTGCTGCTCTGGGGTCAGTGTAGGGGAGAGGATCACACCTTCTACTGACCCATCGTGCTCCTTGGTGGACAGGAGGTCAGGGAGAGGTTCACTCTCGTCTTCCATCCCTTCATCTGTCACCAAGAGCATGCTCACTTCGGACCTCTCGAAGTGGGGCTTGAGGCGATTCACGTGGAGGACCCTCAAAGGGTTCCTGGGAGTCTGCAAATTCACCAGGTAGGTGACATCACTTTTGCGCTCCACCACCTCAAAAGGCCCAGTCCACTTGTCCTGCAAGGCACAAGGTTCCACTGGGGCCATGACCCACACTTTTTGCCCAGGTTGAAATTCGACCAGAGTGGCATTCTGGTCATACCACTTTTTCATTTCTTCCTGGCTTGCTTCTAGGTTCCCCTGAGCAAGTTTCCTGAAGCGGGCTGTAATGATCTTACCTGAGTGTAGATGACCTGCGTGTCATCGTGTTCTTCATTCCAGAATCCTTCTCTTCTTTTCGTGTACATTCTAATCTTAGTTGTCAGTTGATGCTGCCAGCGTTGTGTGGATAGGACGTACTCTCCGTACTACTTATTTTTATTCCTGAATAAAACTTCACTATCAACCTACTTCGGTGTACCAGCTTCATTACACGGGCAGTTTGGTTTCTGAAGGCCAGCATGTAACTAAACACATCCTGGGGAGTTTTCCTGGGAGCTGCCTCCCAGCCTTCCTTCACCAAACTCAGAGGTCCTCTCACAGGGTGACCATACAGAAGCTCAAAGGGACTGAGCCCAAAAGACTTCTGAGGCACCTCCCTGTACGCAAAGAGAAGGTATGGCAAGAGGACGTCCCACTTACGCCTCATGGGTTCTGTTAGACCCTTAATCATGCCCTTGAAGGTCTGGTTGAATCTCTCCACCAGACCGTTACCTTGTGGGTGGTAAGGAGTGGTGAACTTGTAGGTTACACCATACTCCTTCCACAGGGATGTCATATACTTCGATATGAAATTGGTCCCACGGTCAGAAACCACCTCTCTGGGGAAATCCATTCAGGAAAAGATCCCCATTAATGCCCGGCCCACCAATGGCGCAGTCGTTGTCCTGAGAGGGATTGCCTCCGGGTACTGGGTGGCATGGTCCACCAAGACCAGGATATACCTGTTGCCCATGACTGTCTTGGGATCCAGTGGCCCCACAATGTCCATCCCTACCCTTTCAAAGGGTGTTCCAACAACTGGAAAAGGTTGAAGAGGAGCTTTGACCCTCCTCCCACTCTTACCACTTGCCTGGCAAATTTGGCAAGACCTGCAATGTCCATCTGACTGCCTTCGCATTTCAGGCCAGGAAAAGTGGGTGACAAGCCTGTCAAAGGTCTTGTCCCGCCCCAAATGTCCTGCCAAAGGCACGTCGTGAGGCAGACCCAGTAGGAAGGTCCTGAAGCGCTGGGGTACCACCAGCACACGGGCTGACCCTGGATCAGCGACCTTAGGCTCGCTATACCGGAGACCATTCTCCCAGTAGATTCAATGTGATCCAGACTGATCACCAGCTGCCTGGTCTGCAGCCTGCCGCCACAGACCCTCTAGAGAAGGGCACTCCTTCTGCTCCCTGCAGAAGTCTTCCCTGGTGGGACCACCTTCTTGCTGCCAATGGGTCAGCTCGGAGATGTCCCCCAGTTCAGCTACTTGCTCCCCTGTAGGCACCGGGGCGTCCCCCTCAAGGTCAGCCTCCTCCCGGTCCGTGGGAACCTCAGGGGCCGGTTTCCCGCGCCCCCTGCCCTTTCTCTTGGCAGGGACCTAGGCCACTGTTTCAGGCTCCAGGTCATTCTGATCACCCTTTCTGGCCGCCATTGATCGAGTGGACACGCATGCCCACTCTGGCAACCCAAGCATCTCCAAGTGAGACCTGAGCTCAGCATCCTTCCACAAGGACTGCTCCAGGTCGTTACCTAGCAGACAATCTACAGGCATGGTAGGGCTCACAACCACCCTCAAGGGACCTGAGACCCCCCCATTCAAAGGGAGCCTGCGCAACCATACACTGGCACTCTGAGTTGTCCACCGCAACTACTTGGTGGAATGCCCCGGGGACTACCTGCTCTTCAGAGACCAGGTGACACCGGACTGAGGTCACACTGGCTCCAGTATCTCTAAGAGCCTCTACCCTTTTCCCATTGATGGTCACCAGGTGCTATATTTCTTTGTGTTAGGGGGCACCTGGTTTCCTGGGACCATCTCACTGTCCCCTAGTGAGACGAGGTTCATTTCTGCGGGATCCCCACCCTCCTGTGGGTACCCCTCCTCCCCAAGCGCTACACTCGCCAACACCTTGGTCTGCCCACCAGTGGGTGGCTGTGCCCTTTTGGGACACTCGACCCACCTGGTCACATGCAAAACACTTGCGGGGGCTGGTCTCAGCAGGCTTTCCTGAAGAGACCCCTTGTTTCTTATCTTGTGGGGGATGGGAACCTTTACCCTAGGTGTTAGTTTGGGGCCCTTTAGAGAACTCCTGTGCTTTACCATTGTCCCCCCCACTTTTCTGCTGGGGACCCTGCCCACCTTTGGCTGACTTTCGCCCAAACGCTTTCTTGTGGACCATGGTACTCACCCAGCTGTCCGCCTCGATGGCAAGCTTCCTGGGGTCAGTCAGCTTACTATCAACCAAGTGCTGGTGCAAGTCTGCAAAATATAGACTAGACAAGTGCTCCCATGCAATCAAATTGTAGAGCCCCTGAAAATCTGTTACATTACTGCCGTTCACTCAGCCATCCAGTGACCTGCAGAACGAATCTACACATTCCAACCAAGTGTTGGCATCAGACTTTTTACTGGACCTAAACTGATCCCTGTACTTTTCAGGAGTGAGTCCATACCTAGTGAGGAGAGAGTCCTTCATGTCAGCGTAGGTGAGGTTCTGCCCCTTAGCCAAAGCTATCAGGGTATCCCTTGCTTCCTCTGGAAAGAGAGGCCATAACCCTGCCCCCCAATTCCTTTCAGGGACCCCATTCATGAGAATGGACGACTCGTACTCTTGCAACAACCTTTGTATGTCATCCCCCTTCTTGAATTCTTTACGTACATTCTTGGGGATGTGCACAATCCTATCTGTCTGCACTGAAGAGTTGCTGCCACCATCCGTGCTGGATTTGCTCCTCAATTCCAGCTCCTTGATCTCATGGTCTAATACCATCCTCTGTGACTCCATATTGAGCCTCTCAAGCTCTATCTCGTGCCTCCTAACTTCCCTTCTGTCCTCCAGCTCCTCTGGGGACAAACCACTGCTACCTGGCCTGGAGGGACCCCCCCTCCCAATAGCACATTTTCCCTGGGAGTAGGCTCTTCCGCCTCCCCACTAAGATCTCCAGACTGCCCACTGGCATGTCTGGCTGCTACCCAGGCCCTCAGCGCCTTTTGTAGCTCCTCCTTCCTGGTGAGGCCTCTGACTCAGACCTTTAGGTTTTTACAAATAGACTTCAACTCCTTGACGTTGTAGGTTTCCAACCTTTCCTCCTCAAAGGCCACCTCCAGGGATGCAAGTGATGATGCTGCTGTGCCAGGCATGATGCAGTAGGAAGTTAAAGTTCCAAAACGATAGGATCACAAAAATAGACCCAAAAAAACTGTCTGTGGCATGTTATGGTCTGCGATATGGTAGTAGTGCACACCAATCACTGTAAGTTAAGTGCGCAAACGCAAGTCCTATCCTCACCGCTGACAACCAATGTTAGAAATGGGGGTCTCTAGTTGGCAGAGGTAGGTACCTTTGTCCAAATAGGGACCCTTCTTTCTAGTCAGGATAAGGGAGTTACACTCCTAAAATAAGCCCTGTTCACCCCCCTTGGTAGCTTGGTACGAGCAGTCAGGCTTATCTTAGAGGCAGTGTGTAAAGCAGTTGCACATAACCAACAGTAATACAGTGTAAGCACTACAAAAGGACACCACACCAGTTTAGAAAAATATCCAATATTTTTATATACTTAAGACAAGACCAAAAACGATAACATTCCACAATACAGCACTTTGAAATCTTCAGGTATCAAAATAACCTTGCAATAAAGTTCCTTCCGGGGCTATCACGGCGTCATGAACAAACAAATTCAAATAATTCTGGCTGACCGCAGCGTCGCGGGCCAGCTACGGTGTCGGGAAGACCCGCAAAACAGTACCTTTAGAAATGCAGGCCGTCGGTGACCTCTCGTTGAGCTTCTGAAAGCATGGCGTCCGCAGGCATCGGTTCCGGAGGTCGGTACAGTAGTCGTCGGGCCCTCGAAGTCACACGTGTTGCAGATCAAACTCCTTGCGGTTGAAGTCAGGAGCGCTGGCGTCGGCAGGCGTCGGGTGCTGCAGTTCGAAGTGCAGCGGTGCGGTGCCCTCAGGTCGCGGTGCAGGCAGCGGCTCGGTGACGGTCGTCCAGCGGCGTCGGTGAGACCAGGGTTGCGGTGCGAAGTGATGCGGTGCTCGTCGCGGTGCTGGCAGGTCACGGTGCAAACAGCGGCATCGTCATTGCTGAAGCGCTCTCGTCGGCTGACGAACTGGAGTCGATGGCACCGGTGTCGGTAGGCCAAGGCTGCGGTGCGGGAAGAGGACAGTGCTTTGTGTATCTTACGAGCGGTGCCCTCGAACAACGATGCAAGCAGCGGCGTCGATTTCGGCGTGGTGCGGCATCGTCGGGGATACCAAAGCGGCAGCGTGAAGCAAGGCGGTGCAAAGTGCGGTGCCCACAGGTCGCGGTGCGAGCAGCGGCTCAGTGGCGGCATCAGATGGCTTCGTTGGTGAGACCAGGGTCGTGGTGCGTCATTGCAGCGGTGCCCTCTGCGGTGCCTTCAGGACATGGAGTCGGCAGCGGTGTCGCAAAACACACAGTCCCCAGTGCTGAGGGCAGGAAAACTTGAAGTCTTTGCTGTTCCTGAGACTTCTTGAACAGGGGCCAAGCTCTACCTCAAGCCCTTAGAGAAACTCAATAAAGAAGTTGCAGAAAGTTCAGTCCAGTCCTTTCACTGCCCACGACAGAAGCAGCCACTGCAGGCCAACACAGCAAAGCACTCAGCAAAGTGGTAGTTTCTCCTCACAGCTTCTCCAGCTCTTCTTCTTGGTAGTCTTCTTGGTCCAAAAGAGTTCTAAAGTTTAGGGGTTTAGGCCCCACTCTTTATAGTCCAAAATCCTTTGTCCTCTCAGGCAGAGAGTGTCTGTGCCCAGCCAGAACCTGTTCTGTCCTCTCTGGTGCAGCTTCCTGGCAGGAGGTGGAGACAGCATTGTCCGAGGCAGACCAGGCCCATTCAGGTGAAAGGAAATCTCCCCCCTACGCTAAATGCAGCCCAGGTCTATTCAGCCCTTCCCTGACCCATCTAGACTCTCTGGAGCCACTGCTCCTCTCCAGCCCCTGTCATCCAAAACCCATACAGTCAATCCACAAACCCAGCAGAGGCCTACTGGATGGCTGAGCAAGAAAATACTTACTTTCTAAAAGTGGTATTTTCAAACACAGAATGTAAAAATCACCTTCACTAAAAGATGCATCTTTAGATTCTGAGTTCAGGCATACTATACCTTGGTCCCAGGGCCAGTTATGTTTATAAGATGTTATAAACAAACTCCCCATTCTGTCCTATGGGAACAGGTAGCCTTGCAATAGTGAAAAACGAAATTGGTAGTAATTCACTATCAGGACATGCCACATACACCAGGGCATGTCCTATCTTTCACATACACTGCCCCCTGCCCACAGGGGTACCTTGGGCCTACCTTAGGGGTGGGAAGGTTAGGGCCTGGCAAGTGGGTACACTTGCCAGGTCGACATGGCAGTCCCAGACTGCGCACAGGCTCTGCAATGGCAGGCCAGAGTTACATTTACGGGCTGCTTGGGTGGGTGGCACAATCCAGTGCTGCAGCCCACTAGCAGCATTTGATTTGCAGGCCCTGGCACACTCAGTGCACTTTACTAGGGACTGACAAGTAAATCAAATATGCCAATCATGGAAACACCAATCCATAACACAATTTACAGCAGAAGCACTTGCAATTTAACACTGATCAGCAGTGAGAAAGTGCGCAGAGACACTAAACCAGCAAAAACAGAGTCGAAACCGGGAGGTCAGAAAGCAAAAAGTCAGGGGAAACACGCCAAAAGATGCCAAGTCTAACAGCTTATGTTATGGTATTTTACTAAAGATTTATATAGCGCTATATTACCATTAGTGTGTCTTTACAGCGTTGTCGGCTAGTACTGCTGCCTCAGCATATAATGCGCCAATGGCATCTAGCAAAATGCATTTGTGTAACTTCACGTTGCCATTTCCTGAAACTAAAACTATGCGCAAAAGAAGAAATGGCAAAAACCTTCTTCCAAAAAAAAAAAACATCACCACGGCATGTGAAGAGAAGAAAACATGCACAGTCTGCAATAACACTCAGCTTAATTTACGAGTCGAGTGCATCTTTCTACCAACTAGGAATAGAAGTTTCTTCCGAGAAGAGACAACAGGCAAGGTCATAAGGTCAAATATTCAAGAATTATTTTACTATGATGTACAAAGTCGAATGGACACAGATGGGCTCTGTGGTTTTATAACGACGACAAAACATGTCTTGGCGGGAAGAAATAGGGCAAGGAGCCAGCACCGCGTCATTTTTCAATGGGTGATCTTGTTTCATAGCATATGAACTGAAAGCAAACGATGCTAATGGATTTCATATGTGGGAAACTTTCTGTGCCTGTGAACGCTCCTTACAGCAACACTCCATAATTCAGCATGAAATATCTCTCCCAACAGACACATCTGGCAAAAGAACTATTGTATTTTTTTAAAAGAATGAATGCATACCAAAAACAAGGATGGACTTTGTTAGACGGTTAGCTGGTATATTTCTGTGCGCATTTCCTTCGAGGCATCCTTTCAAGCGCTTGTTTTTTTTAGTCTGAACAGCTGGGTAGAGTAAAGCAGAGTTGTGAGTGAGTGGGGTCCAATTGTGCCTTCAAAGAAAGTGTTATTTATGGCTTTTGACAAAACGAATTTCCCGCAGCCTGCTTGCTTTTCTCACGGTTCGTAGTGACCATTTGTCACAACCACGCACAACCACCTCACCACCGAATAGGAACCAAAAAGTAATCCTGCGGCTGTGCTGTAAGTGGGATAAAAAGGTGGGTGGTCTTTAAGGGGAGAGAGTCCAAAGAAGGACAAATAGGACATAACCTATGTAAGTAAGGATATGGCATAAAACTTGTGAACTATAATCCTGTGCCATCTGAACAGTATGTGAGTGCCTCTCTGTGAGTTTTCTGTTCTTGCATCCAGACATATCACACAACGAGCATATACATAAAACAAGACAGACCTGTTGGCTTTGCCAATGCTTGTTAGATACAGTAGTAACAACCGTGATAACTTAAATGATCAGAGTTGAAAATGTTTAAATTCTGGAAATATGAAACTGTGATTAAAACATTAGTAAGACCTGTCGAGGGGTTGGTGGTCTTTGGGGTTCCTTGATCATTCCTATTCTCTTCTTCGCACCACTTTCCTCTTGAGTCTATCATTTTGTTAAACACTCACGCCCTTTTTCTCCCATCATCTTTCTGAAATACTCCATCTGCATATCTGACAAGTTATCTTCTTACTCTCCTTCACTATCTTTTCACTATGTCCCTCTGGATATACTTTCTTGCTTCGATTTCTCTCTCTCAAATAACACACAAACAACTCTCTCTCTCTCTCCCCCTCTCTCTTCGCCTCTCTCTCTCCCCCTCTCCAGCTCTCTCCCTTTCTCTCTTTCCTCATCTGTAAACACAGCATTTTCTTTTCCATAAGCTCTGCCAATAGCTCAATTTCTTTCTATACATTGTTCACATACTTTCACATAAAACCGTCATTACAATTGGCCATCACTCTGTGTGCTCTTCAGGGAGACCAAAGATTTTATGAGCATGTAGCCTAAACATGTTATTATCCACTGACAGGCACTGTGAGAAACTCAAACAGCCTTGATCCTCAGCTCCAGAGGTTTCAATAGTTGCCCTTCAAGACTAACCAACAAATATGGAAAAAGCAAATAGAAGATGGAGCATAAAAAATGGGAAATGTTAACAGAGACTGTATGACTGACATGGGTGCCATAAGGGTTTTAGCAGTCATTGTTGAGAATTCAATCAGTGGTTTTGCCTGTAAAATTAAGGGCATGAACATACTCAGTTTTAAATTACTGCCAGGTGTGAGTACTGGCAAGATTTGGCCCATTGAAAGCCCTGTCCACCGGACTTATGGGCCGTATTACATACAGTGCCCTGGGGGCGCAACGCGTGTTTGTGCCCGCTTTGCTCGCCCCCGGTCACTTTGTTATTACAGAAAGGGCCTCAGACACTTGTGCAGCCCCTTCTGTAACACCAAAAGCGCTGGCGCTAAGAAAGTGCCAGCAACATCTTCAAGGGGGCGTTTCCTGATTTGCATGGAGGTGCTCCATGCAAATGAGGGAATCCCTTTGCCTCTACGCCCGTGCCGTATTACTGACGTCGGCGCAGAGGCAAAGAAGCCCTCAGGAGGCGCACTGACAGTGCGCCACCTAAAAGGTGGTGCACTGTCAGTGCGCCTCTAGAGAGCAGCCCTCTGCAGTGGTAAAGGGGGTCCTATGGACCCCCCAGACATCCCCTTGCAGGCGGATGCAGTCACTGACTGCACCCGCCTGCAAGGGGATCTCTATTCCCCTTTAAAAGTGCAGGCGGGTTGCCGCCTGCACAGTGAAACACGGAGCGGCTTTAAAGCAGCCGCTCCGTATTTAACATGAATGCGCTGCCCCCAGGGCAGCACGAGTACGCAGCTGCCCCGGGGGGCAGCGCATTTCCCATAATGTGGTGCATTTTCCTTCATTGCACCGGGCGCACCTTTTTAAAGGTGCGCCCGGTGCAATGAAGGAAAATGCACTGCATGTGTAATGCGGCCCCTGGTGGGAAGGAGGAGCACTTGTAATATGTCTGTAAGTGGTATCTGACCATAAAGCTTTTGCATAACAGGTCGGCCTAGTAGTGGGCTGACCTATCAGCTCTTAGCGGTGGCACCTGTAACTTGTTAACACTACATTTTAATATTTGTTCTGCTTTTTTGATGTAAGTTGATCTGTAAAATATTCCACCACCCTTATCAATTATCCATTATGTGTATACAGTTTTGCAGAATATACTTGTATTGTTCAATTTTAATCCCTTAACTATTGAGGCTCCCCTACCACTCCTTGCTGATCCTTTTTTATGCCTTCATAACTTTGGTTCCACAGAAGGTATTCAGACTAAATGTGCGTCCTTTTTTCCCTATCTGTTGAGAATTCTAACAGTACCCTGGGTTTGTGGACTTCCCTTGATGGGTCCAAGAATGCAGACAAAATAAAGAAAGTTTTTTTGTTTTTTTTTAAATGGGGCAAGGTGCTATGCCAGAAAGTGTACTGTTTTTTCTAAAAAATGGCATCAAAAAAGGTTTGCTCTGCTAAGATCAACCGCTTCCCAGCGTTCAGCCACAGGCAGAGATGAAAAAAACCTTTTTTTAAACTACATTGGCTGCGTATATATCCAAGTGTTAGTTGGTTTTTCCTTACTTTGCGGCAGAAAGCTGTACATTTTAGAAAAGTAGAATAAATTAAAATTACAGGAAAGGGTTATTTCTGTAAATCGCTTATGTTTTCTCCAGATAAGGTAATCATTGAAATACAAAATAATGAAAATAAGTAGAAAAAAATAGAAATAGGTGACAACATTTTCACCTGTAATTTTTTCCCCAGATGGCCAATATACAAAAGTAATATACCACTATGTCCATCACACCCTTCTCCAGGATGTTTTTCAGCAAGATGTATTTGGCTGACGCTGTTCTACTTCCGGGTCTTTGCCAAAGCCACACAACACTAGTGCAAGAACCCTATTTTCTTTAAAGAGAAGTCAATTACAAAAGTAAACATAGTGGAAAGACTCGTGGGAACTCAGTCGGCCATAGTTTTATACAGACTGGAAAACAGACTTCATAAAATTTGTATGAAATAACATGTAAAAACAATATAATTTCACATTTCCTTTTTGGCACTGCCGGTATAAGAGTATACAAACAAAATCTATGAAAATAGCAGAATCACAAGTGTGTATACTTTGCATCATGTCAGCCCTTCCCTACTACATGCAGCATGGGGTAGTGTCATTTTCACTCATTCATTTGTGTAGTAATGCATGGCCAGTGCCTTATTCTCAAGGAAGTCTTGTAGGGCTTACCTATAAATTCTTACATCTCTGAGCACTGTGGCAACTTAAACATGCAATTCTACAGGTCCAATCTCCTTTGCTTGCCCCCAGTCAATGTCCAGTGACATAACCTGGATGATGTCAATACCACCCCTAAACATCCTCCGTGGTCATGCCTAACTCAACAAGGATACGTCTTTATCGTCCCACAAAATTGTCCAGAAAATTGAGATTAAAAAAAAACAAGGGTAAAGTGAGGAAAATAATAACCAAAGAAAAAAGGAAACAAAAACACTATTCCATGAGTGGCATTTTTCAAGAGATTACTTGCCATTAGGGTTCAAAACTTTCCTGGCAAATATCTAGATCTGTTCTTTGAGTTAGCAGCCGCCAAGTCCGAAAAACCAACTGGATTACCAACACAACCAAAAAAGAGCTATCCCAAATGTGCATGAAGCTCCTCATCCTGGTTAAGGCCACCAGGATGTTTGCTCTGCAGCTGAATTATGTACTCAGATTCTAGTCTACTCAATGTTCGTTCTCTGTCTCCCCCTCTCGCATGCACGGGAACCTTGTCAATGCCAAAAAATGAAATTTTAATAACTTCATCTGTGCCATGTCCATGTGCTTTGTTACAATGTCTCGCCATCGGGTAGTTCACGTCATTGTTCTTAATAGCCCGTAAGTGTTCCAATATCCTTTTCCTCACGAGAAAAATAGTACTCCATATGTACCGTAAACCACACACGCACACCAATACATATACTGTGTAGTCACTGTTACAGTTCATTAATTTCTTTATCTTGACCCTCCTTCCTGTGGGTAGTACGTACATTTTTACATTAGTACTATGGGTGCATGCCTTGCTTCTTCCGCATTTATAGAACCCTGAGAGTTCTCTCAACCAGGATCCTGCAGCTCCAAGCCCTAGATTGGGGTAGCTATGCACCTGCTCGTCTTTGAGAGAGCTGCGTTTCCGATAAGTGATATGGGGACTAGGGCTGACCAGCTTTCCAATGGCTAAATCTGATCTCACCAAGGGGACAAGCAGAGGAAATTGGACCCATAAGATTGTATGTTTAAGTTGGCACAGTGCTCAAATATGTAAGAATTTATAGGTAAGCCCTACAAGACTTCCTTGAGAATTGTGTGCAGACCATGAATCAATTCATGTAGTAAACTCTAACGAATGAACAATAGATATGAAGGAAAAATGGGTATGAAGGATACCTATGCCTTTTTTTAAACCTGCCTAAGATACTGAGGGGTGAAGCAATCTTAGGGTTATGTCACTTTTGCACCACGCTACAGGGTGCAAAAGCGACACAACCCTTAACTACGATTTATCAAGCCACGCAAGGCCACCCAACGCGGCCCTGAGTGGCTTCATAAAGCCAGAGGTACTTAACGCAGTGCAAATCGTTGCGTTGCATTACTCTGCCCCAGGGAGGTGTTCCATGGGTGGTGCGTGGGTGTTCCCACACAACACCCATGGATTTTGGCGCATTCTCAGATTTACCATAAATGGTAGACCTGGGAATGCATCAAAACTGCTACGCATCCCTAGGGGAGGCGTAACAAGGAGAAATATGTTTATTTCTCCTCATTGTTTCCTCTTTCTATGTGTGCTGTATTCTGCAGCACACATAGAATTAGGAAAATGCCTCAGGGGATTGTTTTTGCAGGAAGGTCTCCCTTCCTGCACAAAACAATCATGCTAACAATGCAGGCACCCTTGCACCAGGATTCAAGGGCGCCTAGAGTGTGGTGATCTGTGTGTCACTCCTACCTTGACCATCTGCCTTCTCCCTACCTAAGATCCCTATGAAAACAATTCTAGACTACGTTTTGGTTTCTCTTCATATCCTAACTAACATTGTGCAGAAAGCAAGGTGAACCTTTACTAACATCTTCCCATAGCAGCCTGCTTAGGCTCAGGAGGATGTATCTTTCTTGTGCCTGTTTCGCAGTCACTGTCCCTACAAGGAGGCTTCCTGAGATGGAATTTGGCTCCTGACAGGCAAAGTGACTGCCAAAATGCAGTAGTCAATTGCAAAATCCAAATCCTTCTACAGTGTGGTAGTAAGTTTTAGGGGTGCCCAATGATACCCTGTGACATATTCCTGAGACAGTGTGGGCATACCTAAATGTGGAAAGTGTGCTAAAAGTCCTGGGGCTGACTCTCCTGAGTTCCCTAACAAGCACTTACAAAAGGACGAAGGACTTAGGGATGGGCAGACACGGTCCTCTGTCAAGATGCTGCAGAAGTCCCAAACAACCAGTGAATTGACTATAACGCCTTTGTAATATGATGGACAGCACATCTGCCACATTTTGAGGGAGGGTTAAGGTAGTAAGGAGTCCACAAGTATGACCCGTGCATTAGTGGTGAGTTCAGTGATCTGTGGTTCACTCCTTCCTTGACCATCAGCCTTCTACCTACACGAGATTCATATGAAAAATGTCTAGGCTAAGCTTTTTATATGTCTCTCTTGCTCAGAATTCTTGCTAATACTAAGGGAGTGCCATGTGAACCTTTACTATTGCCTCCTCTTGGCAGCCCCCTTAGCCTCAAGAAGACTTGTCTTTTATACATCTGTAGCCCACTCATTGCACTAAATGTAACTCCTTCCAGTGTGTGGTAGGAAGTTCAAGGATGTCTGAGGATATCTTGTTGACCCAGACATCAGATAGTGCGAACATACCTACGCTTAAAAAATGGGGTAAAAATCCTGGGTCAGACTCTCCTACGTTCCTCGAAAAGCACTTCCAGAAAGACTAAGGATCTTAGGTTTTGGCGCACTCGGTCAAAATCTGGCAGATGTCCTGGCCACCATTATGTGCAGAACATTCACTCTCATTTGTAATATGGCAGATAGAACATCCGCCACGTTTTGATGAAGAATGAAAGTAGCAAGCATGTCACAAGTATGACCAATGCGTACCTATTTACTGGATTCATTAAAGAAACAGTGTCTCAAATCTAATTTCGGAAGAAAAGCGGCCATGGTTATGATACTTCTTTGGTTGAAAACTGATAACATTTTCCAAATTAAATGGAACAATTTGAAAGTCTGCATAGATACTCAGGTAATAGGCCATGGAACGTATGTATCCATTCACAGCCTTTCAAAGTCACATTCCAACTATTGTTCAACTACTCAGTCAGTTTCCCTGAACTTCACTTCTGTGTGGTATAAAGTGAAGCAAGTTAGGAAACACAGGCCTGGCTAGGATGGGCACTGTAGACAGTAATATCTATGCTCCTGTCTCTTTTCTTGCTGAGCACAAACTCTGTATTGGTGACATGGTATGAATTGTATATTGATGTATGTTCTGTGCGATGCCTTTAAGGATGTTTTTTTATGCTTCCGAAGAAAGTTACTACAACAACAACGGCATGGTTGACTTTTTCTCTCTGTTGCAGGAATGTGATCGGCAAAGTGCTGATCCTGCAGCCTTTCATTATCCTCCACAACAGATGAACTAGAGGCTACGACTTTTACAGCAGTAAGAATATCAATAACAGGTAAGTCAAAGTCAAGGAAGGACATCAGTCTTCCTGTAGTAGTCTGACAAAAGACAAGATACCCATCGTATGCTGTCAACTGGATAAGGTGGATAGCCAACTTCTTATTCCATGTGCTAGTTGTTTGAGTGGCATTACTTTTTTGAAGTAACTGGTCATGTTTATCCACTTTACCCATTTACTTGTTGTAATCAAGTATACAGCTGGTGTTGTGCACTTCTGCAAACTGACCAAACCATGACAGGAGAAGTGCTCTCATTGTGAATTGTAGTGAGCACATTACTTCTTGCCTATTTGAAACTTTTGAATTGTACATCAAGCCACAGCCACAGTGTTGTACAGCTCACTGTACATACAGGAGTCCTGTGTAGAAACTGTCCACTTAAAGGTTGTAACCTTTATGAAGGAGTGAATGTGCTAGGTCCCATTCAAGTTTTTCACTAATTCTTAACGCGGATGGGGAACCTGCATGATTTATGTGGGAGTCCTTCCCAGTATACACTCTCAGGCTGTCTACATAACCGGAGGATCTCTCGCACAATATGTATAGGTTGATGCTGTAACTCGGCAGAGAAAATGTTCCACAACAGTTTTAATTTTTGAACACCTTTCATGGTCTGGATGGTCCTGTTGCCAGGCTGCAGAATTAGCATAGCCTGCATAATCAATAAACAATCTCTGGCCATCAACAATGGAAGCTGGGTGTTGCCAAAACTGTACGAATAGACCAGTAAGATTGTACTGTTGGTTTGTGCACTATTCCCATGAGCAGTATAAGGGTCAAAATCTTTTTCGGCTCCTCAATTGAATTGGGAGTGCACAGATATGCCCTAGAATGAGTACATCGAACTCCCTTAGAAACTGTTTGGCTCAAAATTTAGTTTGATGCACAATTTTCATAAGGAACACATCATACACAAAAATATGGAAGAAGTGCAGAATGATGGCACAATAACGCGAGTGGTCCCTGTTGGGCCACAGCCTGCGCTTCGACATATCAGGATGGGCCATGATTGACACAGCAGAGCTGTGCACCCGTAGACCGCGCAGTGATTGAAGGAATGGCGGAGGCCTAGCAGCCCGAAATCGAGCGGAAACCATCCTGGAGCTGCTCCTGAGAGTGTTGGTGGATGCGGTCCCCACATGCTTGCAGCTGCACAACAACATCGGGCTGTGACGTCCCCCGAGGCCCACATGTCAGAGAGGTGGTGAAGATCCTGGTGCCGGGGGCCCGGGAGTGACGGCCCCCCGCCTGCGATGCCAGAGCAGTGTTTGAGGTGGCAAGGAGAGGCTGCGCAGGACGGAGTGACAGAGGGTGGTTACGGGCCCCCCTACGACGTTGAGACTCCCTGTCTCTCTTTAAAAGTGGTGGGAAAAAAGAGGAGACAACCTCGGCCCACACCCTGTATGGCTCAGAGGCCCTTAATCGCCGCCGGGCAGGACATGCCAGGGCTCGTGGGCCCAGCGAGGCCATGTGGGACTGGGGTCCTGCCTCCTCGCCCTTGCCCCTGCCGGTCCACAGGAGGGGGCGCCCTGTGGGAGAAGTAACCAGCCTGCAATCAATGCCTATGGAACCGAAGCACGCAGCACCTGCCTGACTGAGGTATTTCCCGGAGAGCTGATGAACCAGGGTCCCAAGGTGAGAGTAGGTGTGGGGGGATGGGGGTATAGGCCGCAGAGGGAAAGGAACCCCCAGCAAAGCCCAGGACTCCCTGCATGCCCGCGGGTCAAGGGTTGCTTCGAGGGGCCTCCACTGAGCTCTGCTACAATTTTCCCCACTTGGTGGGTCCGCAATAGACATCTGCTGCTGCAAGTGGGGGGGGGGGACGTCCCAAGCTTGGCGATTACCCGCCTCATATGGCACAACGGCACCAGGATCAAGGTGCGCGCCCACCCCCCTCCTTGTTGCCACTGAGATGGAGAGCACTGTTATAGAGGTCCAACCTGTGGCGCCCCTGTGGTGCCTTCCCAACAGGGTTGGGCTGACATGAGCAGACATACCTACAAGCTTTGAGAGACTGGGTCCCCTTCCCGGACCGGACCCGGGAAGTGCCTGGTGGTTCCTCTACTCGAAACCCACTCGTACCCCCCTGGTGCTGGATGCATGGTCTCGAGCAACTTCTGTGGTATGGGGAGGCTGCAGTCTACTGCCGTGGCCCACCCAACCCGGCGGATCCACTTGCTGAGACCGCTGACCCCCTACAGGAGGAGAGCGGATTGACCCATACAACGTCAGAGAAGCTGGACATGGTCCTGGACATGGTCCTGGCAGTCATTGACCATTCCCGAGTCACCATGGAGGCCTGGTTCGGATCCCTTACTGCCGGCTTCACGCTTCTCCGGGACGACCAGCGCAAGGTCACTGACAGGGTCACAGACAGTGAGAAAGCCCTGTCTGCTCTACACCTGCTTGCTAAAGGCAACCATTCCGCCATCAAAGACTTGCAGACCCGAGTTGCACAATTGGAGAACAGGGCGGAGGATTTGGAGAGGTGCTCCCGGAGGAGCAGCATTTGCCTCCTGGGTCTCCCGGAAGGTGTCGAGGGGTCAGACCCCCTCGCCTATCTAGGACTCTTGGTTTAGATCCTTAACTCCGGCCTCCGACTTTACCGCCTTTTCCTCCCTGGAAAGGGTGCACCGTGTCCCGACGAGGCTCCCACCCCAGGGTTCCCGCCTCGTCCCATACTGGTAAAATTGCTCCACTTCAGGGATAGATATCCAATACTCCATGCAGCCAGGCAGACAGGACCTCTTCAAGTAGAGGACAAGACTGTCATGTTGATTCCCGATTACACATGCGCTGTCCAGTGCCAACGAACCTCCTTTCTGGATGCCAAACGGCGTCTCCGTCAACAAGGGGTACAATACTCTCTGCTGTTCCCCACCGACCTCAAGATAATCTCTGGTGGCACCACTGTGTTCTTCACAGACTTCAAGGAGGCGTGGGACTGGGCAGAGCAACATGAGGGAATCCGACGGATTACCTTGTTGAATCCTCGACGGGCACCCGAGACCTGCAAGGCAGATGCCGGAGAAAGAGACAGGGTGAGGCAGGCACAGGGACCCCCCCTCCCGGGAGCAGATCATCGCAGACAGCTGAAGAAGCATCCAGGCCACAGCAAACTTGAGCCCTCACCCTGTAGCCACAGACGACGAAAAGGGCCCGCACCTGTTGTCTTCTGAGTAAGAATCTCTCCACTCTGATGACACCCGTGTCGACTCACAACCCCAGCTGACAGTAAGTCCCCAGACAGCAGACACTCTCATGTAAAAACTTGCACTGAAGTCTCCACCTTGAATAGACGCCTACCGGCACGCTATCACCGGGCGATACTGACCATGACCGGCAACTATACTCTGGACTTTGATGGGCTCTTTGATGCACTGTTGGCATAGGCGTTGCCTTCTTTTTCTCTCCCCCTACGATACACTAAGGCACATTGCATATGTTTAGTTTGGGCAAATCGCTAGTTGCAATAGGATCCCAGTATTGGGACTTTTCCCATACCCAGTTACAGATGTTTTCCCTTACCACTCTTTTTCTCATTATTCTATCACACAGGGGAGCGGATAACACATGGCACTTGAGATCTGGGCAGATAGATCACGCTGCAGGCACCTCACATCCCAAGTTCGCACCACTGCAAATTACTCATGGCTCCCACATCCAATACCTTACACTCAACATCCGTTGCATGCACATTGCCAGAAAGCACTGCGGTGTTTACTCCTACATCAAGAGGCAGAAGGTGCATATAGTCTTTCTGCAAGAGACACACATCACAGCAAGGGAACTAGACCGCTTGCGCAAGTTCTGGGAGGGGCGGTATGCTTAGCACCACAACATATTCAGCATATGTGCAGGGCGCATTGATGTGGGTTCCTCCCGGAGTCCTCTTCCAAGAAACCAACAAAGAGATTGACAAAGATAGGCAATATGCCCTCTTGGAGGGCAGATTGGACGGCGGGCCCGTCCTCCTGGCCAGTATGTATGCTCCCAACACTGACCAGGGAGCATTCTGGGACACCCACTCAGCCACACTTGTCTGCAACGCAGACACACAATGGGTCTTGGGTGGTGATTATTATTGCGTATTGGACCTTGCATTGGACTGGTCCCATCCCCTGCTGCCTTGATCCCCCCCACATACACAGGCAGAACACTTTCGAGCCTGGGTACACCACCGGGCACTCACAGACATGTGGCGCTCTCATTACCCCATGTCCCTGCTCTACTCCTTTCACTCAGTACCACACAATTTCTACATACGCCTTGACCGCTTTCTCTGCTCCCCGACATTGGTACCTGTAGGACTTGGCCTTTTTGGCTAAAGTTCCCTAAACGTTTTGCTTTCCCCCTAGACCGTTTTCCTGACATAGAGTTGCCAATTTAGATGCTTTGGGTACTTTGCCACTGCTGATCAGTGTCAAAGTACAAGGGTTCCCTATGTAAAGTACAATGGTAATTGGTTGGCCATGATTGGTATGTTTGCCTTACTAGTAAAAGTCCCTAGTGTTGTGCACTGTGTGTGCAAGGGCTAGTAATGCAAAGGCGCGCAGAGAAATGAACTCAGGCCTTCAGTGTAGGGCCTGCGCGCAGTTTGCTAAGTTAGCATGTTGTCCTGACAAGTGCAACCACTTGTCAGGCCTTACTTTCCCTTTTGCGTACACTGTCGGCACCCCTGTGGTAGGTCCTGGGTAACCCCTGGGCAGGGTGCCGTGTAGGTAAAAGGCAGGACATATACTGAGGTGTGTGCTATGTCCTGACAGTGAAAAAACACTCCATTTCGTTTTCACTGGTGAAAGGCCATTCTGCCCATAGGACAGAATGGGGAGGCTGGGTATGGTGTTTTGTTAGCCTAGTTTCCTATAAGTTTATAATGGAGAGGTGAAGTTTAGTATGTATGAACTCACAGTGTCATAACACATCTTTCTATGTAAGTGGTTTTGTCACTGTGTGTTCAGAAACCACTCTTTTAGAAAGTGACTGAGTTTTGTGCTTTAAGCATTTCTGTGTGTCTCTGCTGAATGTGGATTGACTGTCTGGATATGAGATGGGAGGGGGTGAGATGGCACCTGGCTGACCTGCATCTGGAGAGTATGCAAGGAGAGGCCCCGGGAGGTGAAGAGGCCTGGGTTGCAGCTATAAAAGAATTGACCCATCTCCTGCTGAGTGATTAAGGGTCCAGACCCCCAGTATCAAAGGGAGAAAGGTGACACTGGGAGGGAGACACCCAGAACTGATTTAGGCAGGGGTCAGGGACCCCTGAGCACAACGAACTTCAAAGACATGAAGGGGTATAACTAAGAGAACTGAAACCCCTAGAATTTTGTGTAATTTTGAATGGCGAAATGGACAGGTCGAGTCTGCAAAGGCTTTGACCTCTTTCGTGGACAAGAAGAACCTCTGCCAAGGAAGAAGTTGCTGAAGAGACTGCTGGATAGGACTGACCCTTGCTTCGTGATCTGGGGCTGGCCTGCAGTTTGTAGCTTTTACTAAGGAAGAGACTGAAGGGACATTGCAGTGGGTGGTGTCCCCCCCTTCTTGAACAGGACTGTGCTTTGTGCTGTGTCCTGAACCCCAAGGGCCCGAGGTGAGCTGGCTCCCTGTTTGGAAACACAGGAACATGAAAGTTTCCGGAGAAGTTCCAAGCAACGCGGTGTGCGCGTGCTTTTGCAGCTTGAGACCCTCAGAAGTTGTGCCTTGTGATCGTGGGCACACAGGAGTAAACTGAGTCTCGGACGCGCAGGGTGCGTGTCGTGGTGCAAGCTGAGGCTTTGGTGAGGAGCGCCTGGTCGTTGTGTGCACCGGGAGACGAGGTGAAACTCGGACGCGCAGGGTGCGTGTCGTGGTGCAAGCTGTGGCATTGGTGAGGAGCGCCTGGTCGTTGTGTGCACCGGGAAAAGAAGTGAGTCTCGGACGCACAGGGTGCGTGTCGTGGTGCAAGCCAAGGCGTTGGTGAAGAGCGCCTGGTCGTTGTGTGCACCGAGAGACGAGGTGAGACTCGGACGCGCAGGGTGCGTGTCGTGGTGCAAGCCGAGGCGTTGGTGAGGAGCGCCTGGTCGTTGTGTGCACCGGGAAAAGAAGTGAGTCTCGGACGCGCAGGGTGCGTGTCGTGGTGCAAGCCAAGGTGTTGGTGAAGAGCGCCTGGTCGTTGTGTGCACCAGAGAAGAGGCGAGTCTCGGACGCGCAGAGTGCGTGCCGCGGTGCAACCAGTGGCGCTGGTGAGGAGTGCCTGGGTAGCGTGTGCACCGAAATCGAAGTAAGTCTCCACAAGTGCTGAGGGCGGGTCTCGGTGTCCACTGAGACCGCCGGAAGGAGGGCCAGGTCATTGGGCCCTCGGAGTGCAACAGTAGCGGCCCGGACCGGCAGTCCCGGAGGAGCGGAGTCGCCGGCCCAAGCTCGCCGTGCCCATTGACGGAGTTCTGGATCAAGGCCCAAGTCGCTGAAGGAGGGGAGGAGAGTGGGGACGCGCCCCCCCCAGGTAACGTGGATCCCCACCTGGGGTGGGGTGCGGGCTCGGAGGGACACTCTCTCGGCCTCTCGCTCCTGGCAGCTGCGTGAGCCTGTTGCTTCGGCTCGGATCGAGGCCCGTGCTGGCCCAAGGAGGGGCAGTACTGGGGCCGGAGTGAGAAGCGGTACTTTTGTGTCATCATTGATCCATGTCGGGGGCAACTGTTAACAGAGCACCTAGACTGTCGTATTACACTTTGCATTATTGCTGCTAACGAACTATCGAACTGTCGTATGACGCCTGACTCTATTTGTGCCTGACGAACTACATGCTGGGTGCGCTACGCACTTCGTTATTTTCCCTTGCAGAGTACATGATTGTAAGTGTGGTGCATTGCATTATTTCTTCATCACACAGTACTGGATTATAACGTGGCGCATTGCATTATTTCTTCAGTGCACAGTACATGATTGTAGCGTGACGCATTGCTTTGTTTCTTCCTTGCACAGGGCATGCTGGTGGTGATACGCATTGCATTATTCCTTCTATTGCAAAGTACATGACTGTGGCGCTACGTATGGCATTGTTTCTCTATTACACAGTTCAGGAGTATATCGTTACGCATTGCAGTATTTAGTTTCTTTTGCAACGTGTGTGATTCTAGCAATACGACCTACCTAACCTTTTGGAAACGGTTAGAAGTCAGCTTAACTGTTGGTTAGAAGCGGTGGTTGGGATTAGAACCTACCAATCCACCGGGAGGAATACTACCCATTATTATATGTTGGTTTTGTAGCGTGTGGTCATATCGTATATCTTCTTGTATAAAGATTATACTCGTTTTATAAAAACTCGTGTGGAGTCTATTTGTGGTGACATCATTGGGTTGCTGTGAGTGTGGTTGCACATACTGTACACTCGTGCCTTGGAGATAAGCCTGGCTGCTCGTGCCCAGCTACTAAGGGGGTGAGCAGGGCTATCTCAGACGGTGTCCTTACTTAGCCTAACGTTGAAACGAGGGGTCCGGATCTCGCACCCGGCAACAGCGGTGTGGGACGGGGACTCCCGCCCCCAGCATTTGGTGGCAGCGGTGAGTGATAAGGACCCCCACTTCCAACATTTGGCGGCAGAGCGGTGGGATTCGATCCTAATGTAAATTAAACGTGTATGTGCAAAATCACTCACAGTAATTGGTGTTCATCATAAATTGATCGCAGACCACGACGCAACCACATATTGTGTTTTTGGAATTGTTGGTTCTATTGTTGAGTAACCTTTAAACCACACATCATGTCTCAGGGAGAGAGCCAGATAGCCGGTGAGGCTGAGGCTGCAGAATTAGAGTTTAACATTGAGGCACTGTTTTCCTACAAGGTTGATCAGTTGAGGAAATTCTGCACAGCTTTGGGATGTCCCATGAACGGTAGCGCCAAGAAGGAGGAGCTGCAAATGGCCTTGAGGGCCTGGTGGGAAGCCAACGAGGCTCAGGAGACGGGGGATGTTGAGGTGGATGAGGATGACCCAGGGAATGGATTTGGTCCACAGGATTTGCCAGTGGGGAGACCAGCCGCAGGGGCTGGTAGTAGCCATTCAGGAAGGAGTTTTTCACCAGAGGAGTTGGAGGAAAACCAAAGGGTCAGACTGCATGAGTTGGAGGTGTTAAAACTTAAAACTCAAGAAGAGGAGAGCAGGAACGCTCTCGCGTTGGAAGAGAAACGGATTCTCTTCGCTCATGAGTTAAGCATGAGGGAACTGGACATTAAGGGTAAACAAACAGAGTCCAGTGTGATTGGTGGCAGCGCACAGCCAGTGCCAAGTGTGGATGATTGCAAGAGTGCACTGGAGGATTGGGTAGTGGTTAGCATGGTAAATGATTTGGAGGGGTTGTTCAGTTTGGCCCAAGGGGAGCCTAGGCTCAGAAATTATTTTCCAGGATTGCGCCACCCCGGGTTAAGGTGTGGGCTCCTTGATTCCCGGGAACCTGCACGAGAACTGGACCCCTGGTCATGGGTCCAGGGGCCTGAAGAGGCCCCAGAGAGGGAAGAAGGGCCAAGTGGCGCAAGGAGATTCCAGAGTAGTGAGGAGGGGTTGCTGGCTAGCCTCTTGTCTCAAAAGAGGGGTAGGAAGAGTAAGCAGCACCCCTAGGGATCAGCAGCACCACCCAGGAAACGGGGGGGCAGTAGGAGAGCCCCCGGGTGGAGGACTAGTGCCTACTTGCCAGAGGTGTGAGGAAGAACACCTAGCGTCAGGAGGGCGTGGGGAGTCTGTAGCCAGAGCTCCTGCCGTCCTGAAGTTTGTGGGTGCCATTCCTAAGTGGCAGGCCCAGAAAAATAAATGGAAGGTTAAAAGAGGGTTGTGTTCCCCAGTGGGAACACCGGTGGGACAGTGTCCAGCCAGTGGGGCTGGGTCCCCTAGAAGTGACCAGAGAAAACCCACTTTTAACCTGGGGGGCAGGATCACTGGAGGTAGTATCCTGACCAATGGCCCTTCCCAGGGTACCACTCCAGGGTGGGGTTGGCATGGGTCCGGCACCCCTGGAGGGGTTCTCCTGGCCGGGAGGGATCCATGGAACAGCATTGTTGGCTCAGGGGGTAGTGATCAGGAAGAACCCCTGGGGTCAGGAAGGCGAGGAACAGGAGGGTGTCCCTGTGGTAGAGGGCCTGCGTCCTGGTTCTATCGCCCGAAGCAGGGAAGTCCATCAAGGTAATGATTGGTCTACCCTGGCTTTTGGCTGGGAGGGGGTTGTGTAGGACTTGGCCTTTTTGGCTAAAGTTCCCTAAACTTTTTGCTTCCCCCCCTAGACCGTTTTCCTGACATAGAGTTGCCAATTTAGATGCTTTGGGTACTTTGCCACTGCTGATCAGTGTCAAAGTACAAGGGTTCCCTATGTAAAGTACAATGGTTATTGGTTGGCCATGATTGGTATGTTTGCCTTACTAGTAAAAGTCCCTAGTGATGTGCACTGTGTGTGCAAGGGCTAGTAATTCAAAGGCGCGCAGAGAAGAGAACTCAGGCCTTCAGTGTAGGGCCTGCGCGCAGTTTGCTAAGTTAGCATGTTGTCCTGACAAGTGCAACCACTTGTCAGGCCTTACTTTCCCTTTTGCGTACACTGTGGGCACCCCTGTGGTAGGTCCCAGGTAACCCCTGGGCAGGGTGCCGTGTAGGTAAAAGGCAGGACATATACTGAGTTGTGTGCTATGTCCTGACAGCGAAAAAAACACTCCATTTCGTTTTCACTGGTGAAAGGCCATTCTGCCCATAGGACAGAATGGGGGAGGCTGGGTATGGTGTTTTGTTGGCCTAGTTTCCTATAAGTTTATAATGGAGAAGTGAAGTTTAGTATGTATGAACTCACAGTGTCATAACACATCTTTCTATGAAAGTGGTTCTGTCACTGTGTGTTCAGAAACCACTCTTTTAGAAAGTGGCTGAGTTTTGTGCTTTAAGCATTTCTGTGTGTCTCTGCTGAATGTGGATTGACTGACTGGATCTGAGATGGGAGGGGGTGAGATGGCACCTGGCTGACCTGCATCTGGAGAGTATGCGAGGAGAGGCCCCGGGAGGTGAAGATGCCTGGGTTGCAGCTATAAAACAATTGACCTATCTCCTGCTGAGTGATTAAGGGTCCAGACCCCCAGTATCAAAGGGAGAAAGGTGACACTGGGAGGGAGACACCCAGAACTGATTTAGGCAGGGGTCAGGGACCCCTGAGCACAACGAACTTCAAAGACATAAAGGGGTATAACTAAGAGAACTGAAACCCCTAGAATTTTGTGAAATTTTGAATGGCGAAATGGACAGGTCGAGTCTGCAAAGGCTTTGACCTCTTTCGTGGTCAAGATGATCCTCTGCCAAGGAAGAAGTTGCTGAAGAGACTGCTGGATAGGACTGACCCTTGCTTCGTGATCTGGGGCTGGCCTGCAGTTTGTAGCTTTTACTAAGGAAGAGACTGAAGGGACATTGCAGTGGGTGGTGTCCCCCCTTCTTGAACAGGACTGTGCTTTGTGCTGTGTCCTGAACCCCTAAGTGCCCGAGGTGAGCTGCCTCCCTGTTTGGAAACACAGGAACATAAAAGTTTCCGGAGAAGTCCCAAGCAACGCGGTGTGCGTGTGCTTTTGCAGCTTGAGACCCTCAGAAGTTGTGCCTTATGATCGTGGGCACGCAGGAGTAAACTGAGTCTCGGACATGCAGGGTGCGTGTCGTGGTGCAAGTCGAGGCGTTGGTGAGGAGCGCCTGGTCGTTTTGTGCACCAGGAGACGAGGTGAGACTCGTACGCGCAGGGTGCGTGTCGTGGTGCAAGCCGAGGTGTTGGTGAAGAGCACCTGGTCGTTGTGTGCACCGGGAGAAGAGGTGAGACTCAGACGCGCAGGGTGCGAGTCGAGGTGCAAGCCGAGGAGTGGTGACGATCGCCTGGTCATTGTGTGCACCAGAGAAGAGGCGAGTCTCGGACGCGCAGAGTGCGTGTCACAGTGCAACCAGAGGCGCTGGTGAGGAGTGCCTGGGTAGCGTGTGCACCGAAATCGAAGTAAGTCTCCACAAGTGCTGAGGACGGGTCTCGGTATCCACTGAGACCGCCGGAAGGAGGGCCAGGTCATTGGGCCCTCGGATTGTAACAGTAGCGGCCCGGACCGGCAGTCCCGGAGGAGCGGAGTCGCCGGCCCGAGCTCGCCGTGCCCATTGACTGAGTTCTGGATCAAGGCCCAAGTCGCTGAAGGAGGGGAGGAGAGTGGGGTCACGCCCCCCCCCAGGTAACGTGGATCACCACCTGGGGTGGGGTGCAGGCTCGGAGGGACACTCTCTCGGCCTCTCGCTCCTGGCAGCTGCGTGAGCCTGTTGCTTCGGTTCGGATCGAGGCCAGTGCTGGCCCAAGGAGGGGCAGCACTGGGGCCGGAGTGAGAAGCGGTACTTTTGTGTCATCATTGATCCATGTCGGGGGCAACTGTTAACGGAGTACCTAGACTGTCGTAATACACTTTGCTTAATTGCTGCTAACGAACTATCGAACTGTCGTATGACGCCTGACTCTATTTGTGCCTGACGAACTACATGCTGGGTGCGCTACGCACTGCGTTATTTTCCCTTGCAGAGTACATGATTGTAAGCGTGGTGCATTGCATTATTTCTTTATCGCACAGTACCTGATTATAACGTGGCGCATTGCATTATTTCTTCAGTGCACAGTACATGATTGTAGCGTGACGCATTGCTTTGTTTCTTCCTTGCACAGGGCATGCTGGTGGTGATACGCATTGCATTATTCCTTCTATTGCAAAGTACATGACTGTGGCGCTACGTATGGCATTGTTTCTCTATTGCACAGTTCAGGAGTATATCGTTACGCATTGCAGTATTTCGTTTCTTTTGCAACGTGTGTGATTCTAGCAATACGACCTACCTAACCTTTTGGAAACGGTTAGAAGTCAGCTTAACTGTTGGTTAGAAGCGGTGGTTGGGATTAGAACCTACCAATCCACCAGGAGGAATACTACCCATTATTATATGTTGGTTTTGTAGCGTGTGGTCATGTCGTATATCTTCTTGTATAAAGATTATACTCGTTTTATAAAAACTTGTGTGGAGTCTATTTGTGGTGAGATCATTGGGTTGCTCTGAGTGTGGTTGCGCATATTGTACAGTCGTGCCTTGGAGATAAGCCTGGCTGCTCGTGCCAAGCTACTAAGGGGGTGAGCAGGGCTATCTCAGACAGTGTCCTTACTTAGCCTAACGTTGAAACGAGGGGTCCGGATCTCGCACCCGGCAACAGCGGTGTGGGATGGGGACTCCCGCCTCCAGCATTTGGTGGCGGCGGTGAGGGATAAGGACCCCGACTTCCAACAATACCCCTACGTCAGCATGCGGACTATCTAGGCAGGATACTCTGATCACGATGCACACATTATGGATTGTAGGTGGGCGCCCCCCATAAGCCCACCTAGAGGCTGCCGCAGGACTGCCTCGAATATCAGGTGTTCCAGAGGGAGCAGGAGGACTGCAGCAGGCAATACTTCACTGAGAACCACAATAGAGCATCCTCTAGGATGCTGGAGTGGGACGGTTTTAAAGTGACATGCATCCAACAGATAGCTGGAATCCACAGGACTCTTGAGAGAGATATAGAGGGAGCTGAACGCACCCTGGCGGATCTTAGTAAGTTGGCGGATGCCGACCCCGCCCTCACCTTGCAATTAGCAGACACAAGGCTTGCCCATGCAACCCTTCTGGAGAACGTGCGTTGCTATAATTTTACAGCCTAAGCTGCCAGAGTACACTGGGATGGCGATACACCCTGCCGACTCTTGGCGTGGCTTGCCCGCCAAGACTTGGCAACTCGCCCCATCACTGAGGTCACAACACTTACCGGCATCACAGTCTAAGCTCAGGCTTACATCCTACAGGCCTTTTATTAATACTACTCTGCTGTATATAGCGCACCACAGGACCCACAAATGGAGTGTCCAGACAACTTCCTGGCCAGTATCACACTCCCTCGGATTCCAACCTCCACGAAGACTGCTTTAGATGCAGATGCCACAACTGCAAATGTAAAGCAGGTGATCCGCAACCGTGCCTGAAATAAAACTCCTGGATTGGACGGTTTGCCCCTGGAATATTATCACCCTTTTTTGTCTCTTTTATTGCCCCAGTTGGCTGCAATGTACGGAGCTCCAGTGAGTGGTGGCAAGCTTTCTCACTCCCTGCGCGAGTCCCTCCTGGTCTCCATCCCAAAGTAAGATAAGGACCCCATACAATTAGCCTCCTATAAGCCTATTGTTATATTTGGGGCTGACTCCAACATCTTAGGAAAGAATCTACCTGCCCGCTACGCCCAGATCCTCCTGGGTATAGTACATTCTGACCAGATAGTCTTCGTCCCAGGATAAAGCACCTCTCAGAATACCCGTTGCCTCTTCCATGTGCAAAATCAAATAAAAGGACGATTCCCGCGGGCGGCATGCCTTATCCTAGATTTAGACAAGGTTTTTGACACCCTGTCCTGGCGCTCGTTCACTGTGGTTGCTCGCCTGGGCGTGGGACCTAAGCTCTTAGCCTACACTAAGCTATTGTATACCAGCCTAGTGTCTGGAGTCTGCCTGGGTCACCTTATCTGAGCCCCTTTTTCGGTATACCCAGGGATGCGCCAGGGTTGCCAGCTATCCCCCTTATTATTTGCACTCGCTATAGAGCTACTCGCCATACGACTGTGAGTGGAAGGCTGGGAATGGGGCATCCCGCTAGCAGACAGGACTCATGCAGTGTCTCTGTACGCAGACAATTTACCCATTTATGTTCGTGACATACAGCTGACCTAACACCCATCTGGGACACATTGGCAGAGTTTGCCTCTGTGGCTGAGCTCCGAGTCAACTGGGGGAAGTCGGTCATCTATCCACTTCAGCCTGGGTAAATACCTCAGGAGGTGTACCTTGGCGCAACCCGCCTCAACTGGCAGAGTCAGGTGCCCCGATACTTGGGGGTCCGTCTCTATCATTCCACCCATGATCTCTATGAGGGAAACCTCTGTAGGGTCCTAGCCGGTATCCGATCCCAAATACAATTCTGGTGAACTCTCCTCCTGGCCCCCATCAGCAGGATTGCCCTAGCGAAGATGGTGGCTCTGCCGTGTCTCCTTTACCACTTCGATAACCTCCCAGTTATCCCTCCCCGTTACTTTTTTAACGAACAAGATATCCTTCTCAGCACACTCATTTGGGGGTCTGACCGCCGACGTGTGGCCCTGTCTAAATTGCAGCTGCCAGTTGACCGAGGAGGCTTTGGAGCTCTGTCTTTTGAGGCATACTTCCTGGCAGCTCAGTTGCAATGGTTGTCCCGTTGGAACACTGGGCGCTACCTCAGCAAAGCCTCCAGAGAGGCAGGACCTTTACCGATACCTGCTCTCCAGCAATTACTCCTCCCAGGTACACATCCCGCATCCACCTGGCCCCTACAAGTGGCAGTGGCGAGAGTCTCCATGATCAGGATACAACTCCTCACCCGGACGGTCCCACTCTTTGCCCGTAACCTGCCTCTCATTGGCCTACCCCACAGGCTAGACTACTAAACCGCGAGGGAACTGCAGGTCTGGACTGACCATTCACTCCTTGAGGCAAGGGACCTCTTTACGGAGGGCGATCTTCTTCCTTTTGGCCAATTGGCTAAGGGGAGTGGACTCCTGCTGGGGAAGTTTTTCCTTCATAGGCAGCTTATTCACATGTATGGCACCCTAAGGGACCTTCTGTGTGGGGAACCTGAGACGCACCCAGTCCTTCAGGCCATACTGACAATGGGACCTGGCTGTACAAAGCCATTCGAGGGCTGATGGTTACCTCACTCACCTTACTCCACCACAAATGGGAAGATGAGTTTGGAAGGGCACTGCATGATAAGGAGTGGGAAAGAGCGCTCAAATTCCTGAAGAAGGTCTCCCACAATTCGTGGTTTAGGAACATACAGTTCTTTATACCACATAGAGCCTACCTCACACCCATGCAGCTGCATCATTACTTCCCGGAAACACAATTTGTTTGTCCCCACTGTCAAGCTACAGACGCTGCACTTATGCATATGTTATGGTTGTGCCTGGCCCTTTAGGATTATTGACGCACCATACATGCCTAACTGCGGGAGGTCACGGGACTCCAAGATATAACCACATGGGAGGAATGTTCCCTCGGCATCTTCAAAAGGAAAAAACAGCATAAAGTGCAGACGCGGTTCACAGCCCTTGCATTACTGGCTAAGAGTACTATTACACTCCACTGGCGCTCACCTGCGGCCCCTCCAACAGAGGCATGGAGAGGCGTGCTTTGTAAACGGGGTGTTGTGGAGGAGGATACCCTTCGCTATGAGGAGGTCCAACAAATCTGCCGGAGGCCTATTTCCCTACAGTAGGCCGCTCTCCTCGTGCATTTCCGGCAACTGGGCTGCAACAATGAATTACCCCGTGACTCCCTGGCATGCACTGCATGTCAAACCGGTACCCTTCCCTCTCCCATGAGGCGGGCCCACCCTAACATGATATCGGATGTTCATCCTACCTTTTCTCCATGCCAGCATGCCCCCGACACTTGTCCACCTCTCGCCCATTCTCAGTACCACTCACACTGCCAATACAGCGGCATGTTGACAAGTCCGTCCTCCCCACCTACCTACTTACCCACTGTTCATTTTTCCCGTAATGACACCGACCACATCTGAGACATGATGTAGGCACCAACCTCCTGGTTATAAAATGACTTGCTGCATTACAGATTACTAGAGTTCTCATATGTTATGAGCTCTACATGTATCTGCCTGCTGCCTACCTTCTTTCTTTTATTTTTTGTTATTCACCTTGATGGATCTTGCAATGTCTGTTGTGGTTGCTCTGTTGGCTCTACTAAAACCCAATAAAAATGCTTAAAAAAATAAATCAGATGGAACTCAACCAACTGAAAAATCATTATCAGTTTATGATCCATGATCCTCTTCCTCGAATGCACTCTCAGTAGTTAGAACCGGCATCAGAGCTCTCATTGTCTGCAGAAGGCATCCAAGGAGATGCCATTTATGTTTCACATGTAAAACTTTCTTACTTAAATACAGTATGCTAGGTAGAATGCAGAGGTACTCGTAGAAATGGTAATGACACTGTAATCTAGGATCTTTGGCTGATATTAGATAAATACAACAAGATAGGCTGGCTAAGAAATGTGACATCTACTGGCTGTAATCGGGCTAGAGGGTCATTGGGAACACAGAGACCCGGTACTGCTTTCCAGCAACGTTCACATGAAAACGCAGTACTGGGACTGGGTAGCACAGTGTGCACTTACCAGTTCATCGTGGGGACGACTAACTGTGGAGAGCTTGTATTTCAAACTGAATAGCTCCCTGGAATGTTATTTAGACATTATCCAGTCATCCAATGACAGGAAACTTTATATGCAGTTCAGGTTTGGCACACTCCCCCTGATCTCCCTTACAAGCACCTGGGGGCAGATTTACAAGCCCCCTGCGCCACCAGTACGTCACTTTTCGTGACGTACTGGTGGCGCAGGGGGCTCCTCGATATTTACAAGGAGAGGAAAAGCCACCATGCGTGACTTTTCCTCTCCTTGTAAATACCGTCCCTTCACACGCGGCACTTTGCGGTGAAGGGGCGTTCCATGGGTGTTGCTGTGGGTGTTCCCACGCAACACCCATGGAACAAGACACATCTCCAGAATTACGAGAAATCGTAACTCTGGAGATGCGTCTGAGCTACGCCACCCTAGAGGTGGCGTAGCGAGGCGCACCGAGGAGAAATGTTTTCATTTCTCCTCGTTTTCCTCTTTCAATGCGTGCTGCATTCTGCAGCACGCATTGAAAGAGGAAAAGCCTGTACTGATTGTTTTTGTGCAGAAAGGTGCCCCTTCCTACACAGAAACAATCTCCCCATGGCGCAGGCATCCTTGCACCATGGTGCAAGGGTGCCTGCGCCGGCGCTTGGCAGCTGTTTGTGCGCTAGCGCAGGGAGAGCACAGGAATGCGACATATTCTTGTAAATATGTCGCATTCCTGTGCTCTGAAAGTGCCGCAGCGTGGCGCAGCCAAAGGGCTTGCAGCGCCACGCTGCGGCACTTTCTTGTAGATCTGCCCCCTGGTACCTTACCCCAACAACTTCCCAGTTTTGTTTTAACTGCACTTCAGCAACCGAGACACCCGCTCATGTCTTTTTTGCTTGTCCAGCCTATTCATTCCCCAGAGCCAAGTGGCTTAAGCCTATATGTAAGCAGCTGGGAACACACATCCATGGCGAAGCTCTGCGAATCCTTAGATCAGGCCTTAGACCTGTGGTTGCTTGTTCTGTCGCAAAGTTCCTGGGCCACATGTGGGTGATTAGGAGGAAGTTGCAGAATCTGTGAAGAAGGTTTTTTAATTCTGTTAAATACTTTTAGCCCAATAGGATGGTTCATATTTTCGTTTTCCTGTTTTTTACTGAGAATGTATAAAGGATTTTATTTCTAGGGCATTAAGAACATTTCGGCAACATAGCGGACCCAGTTAGTTCTTTAAAGGCTAGGTAGTGGTTCTTGTTGTCTTTGCCTCCATCTGTATGCTGTATGCTAAACAGCTAATTTATATGCTGATTGTAATGCAGACCAACATCTGATCGAGGCCCCATTATGTAACCCATGCTCTTTTTAACACTTTTTTAATGTATTTATATGAGCTGTATTGCACTTTGCACTTTTATGGTCGTTTGACTGAAATAAAGTTTTTGATGGTGATGATGAAATGGAAATGCACTGAGAAGGCAATGTGCATGATATGAGTTGAAAGTGAGAATGGAATGCAATACTAAGCAAGTGAAAGTGTAGTACATATGTAATAGAGTCAGCAAACAATTTGCCTCAATAACGAAGGAAACAAATGTAGCTTTAATGAGTCACCAGTCTCCAGTAGATTTGAAAAACACCTAAAAGAGAAAAAAGTACAAAAATACTTTAAATTGCTTCACACACAATAAGGTGAAAAATAACAATAAAAAATAACCAACAACGATAACAATTTTCCATTTTCCCATTCCTAAGGGAAGGAGGAACAAGACCCGATCGCTCCCCAGAAGGGAAAATGCTGAACATTAATTATGCCTCCCGGCTGGGTCAACCCTCCCTACAAATTTAT
Source organism: Calotriton arnoldi (assembly GCA_963921515.1). Classification (NCBI taxonomy): domain Eukaryota; kingdom Metazoa; phylum Chordata; class Amphibia; order Caudata; family Salamandridae; genus Calotriton; species Calotriton arnoldi. The sequence goes on along the minus strand of CAWUFW010006899.1, from coordinate 817,235 downwards.
GTTTTTGTAAAACCTTAGTGTTCAGGAAGCTGCCAGGCCCTTGTCAGTCTTAAATAGTATTGACTACATGGAAAAATATTTTTGGTCTCAAAAGCACAAATTCCCACAATAATCTCTGGCACTGAAGGGAACTACTTTGTGTGAGGATGCATTCTTTGTGAAATGGTAGAATTCCATACCGTAAATTGAAGCCAGCCAATGGCTAACGTGGGCTGAGCCATTGCCCCATGTTATGTGCTGTAGTGAGTGGAAAACAAATGTGAATGACACAGCAAAACACCAATAGAAGAAGAAGAGGTCTGGCTGGAATTTGGCTGCTGACATTCGACATTCCCAGGGGGTTCGATTGGATCAGACCCTTTAAGGGAAGGAAAATGTTCATAAATGTGTTATATGACTCTTGGGGGGGGTCGACACTTGCCTAGAAGGGAGCCGAACCCCACAAACAATTCCCTGCCATAGTTTCCATTCCTGTGGGGGCAGTCTAAAACATGTATGCCTATGGGGTGGAGGCGGGGGTCGACCCTTGCCTGGAGGGCCGACTGCCCTCACAAACAAAATCTTACCTGGTGGCCTAGTCAGGATTCCTGCTTCAGGATCATGGTGTGGCCATGATCCCCAAGGAGGAATTTTTGGGGTGTGACACTGCTGGAAAGGGGAGACCATTCCCTTTCCATCAGTGCCTCTCACATACCTGGGGATGGCTGCTTGGGGGACAAATCCACCTGGATGCATGGAGCTTCGCTTATCTGATGCTGGAGTCATCCGGGGATGCATAATGTCAGCATGCTGTACAGCGACTCTGCTTATGCCCCTGGTATTTTCTTAGATGGAGGAAGCCTCTGGTGCCATCACTTGAGGTTCCCCCATGTACCCCATGTTTCAGGAATATTGATTTTAAATATTCCATGACCAACCCGCCACTTCAGAGTCTTGTCTTTAAAAAAAATGAGAAATTCTGGCTTGCCCAACACATTGCGAAGGCATGGTATCAAAAGCAAACAATACATTTGGCAGACAGGCTACATCTGGGATGGCAGATGCTGAGCACCTGATGACACAGTGGTTTAGCAGCCACTCAGCAAACCTAAATTAAAGGCATTTGAAGCCATAGTTATTGATAAAAGGGTATCCCCTGTAAACCACAGCTGTTAAACTCAGGACCCCAATCTGTGACAAGGGTCAAGATTTCCTCCATTTGTTTATTCAATTCTCAGCTTGGGGGCTTTTTTGTAGAACCGTTTCTCAAAGCAAAGAAACTGAAGATTGGGCTGATTGTTTTATATGGATTTGTGGCAACTGTTCTTTAGTCCTCTTTTGATTTTGATAAGTTAGAAGGAACAGTATGTATTGGCCCTTTTCACTCCCTCAACTCACTGTAATCTAAGATCTTTGGCTGGAGTTGGGAATGCAGCCGCTGAATGGAATAGCGGAATTGTGGAAGGTTAGTGGTCTGAGCAGTTTCTTGCAAAGATACATAATGATGAAGAAATACGAGGTTTGAGTGGAACTTGGAATTACTGCCAGTGAGTTCAGCGAAGAGCATTGCTGTAATAGTGCGAAGATATATCTCCATATTTGAGAAATTATCCTGAAAACAGGTTCTAGAAGGATCTTATTGTTGTTCAGACTAGGATTCTATTTACGTTGTGGGCTATTTAGGAAGATGACCTCTCATGCAAATGGTTTATGTTGTGATTGTGTTTGTGTTTTCGGATGCGTAAAGTTGTTCATTTGTTGCTTATTTGTTCCAAATATATTGAATATCAGAAAACATTTAGCAACCACTGCTTTTTGCAAATCCAAAAAGAACTATAAAAGCAACATTCTCCATTTTATTTCATTTGGAACCTACAAAAGTGGCAATTGGCATTGCTAAGTTTTTTAAAGAATATTGTAAATGTAAAAAAAGTCTCAGGGTCTCGGACTCATATTAAGAGTTTGTTTTACTCTGTAGGAGTACATTCATCTATTTATAAAATTGGGCATACTTTCCCAAACCAGCCTTAATGTGAATCATGCTTTGAGCTGCTCTGCAAGGCAAGCTAATTACTCTGCTAGCCTGCTGTCCATTCCTCTCCCTGAGCCAATAGGCTCATTTGGAAGATTAGCGTTCTTTCAGCAGAGAAAGGGGCAAGGTAAAAATAGAGGCAGCTCGCTCGGAACGGGGGTGGTGAGGCGGGGGGATTAAACAAAAATAAAAAATGAAAAACATACCTTCTCCGCGGCACACCTCTCCCGCCGCCGCACGCCTCTCCTCCCCTGCTGGAGCAGCGTCGTGATTGGCCTGAGCATCCTGTTTGGACCCTCAGGCAGTGCCTGGGTTGGCCGGGCATGTTCTCCATGGGGCTGTGCAACACAACCCAATGGAGAACATGGCAAGTGCGCATGACAGTTTGGCCGGCCCTAGAGGCCCTGTCGAACCGTCATGTGCACTTAGAGGAGTTTAAACCACTCCTCCCCTGCTCTGGCGCCAGGGAGCCAGCCCCGCCCGACTCCTGAAAGAAAAAGAAAATGATAATAACATCTTGTTGTTATCATGTTCTTTTTCTTTTTTTCACTGCTGCAATAGCAGTGGGCGAGGCTCCTCCCCCTTAGCGGAGGAACCGCCACTGGGTAAAATATCCATCAGATGATTGGCAGCATCTGTCAAGCACTTGCACGATATTTCCACATGCGACAAAGAGAAGACAGGCAGACTTCTGGCTCCAATAACCACAGATGTGTATCTTTGAAACTTGGAGGGAAAAAACCAGGCCTGAATAGGAGCTGTGCCCTGCAATTTCATTCTGAACTGCTATATTGCTTTCTTCCAAGAATGCTGCGGAAGTGGCTGGATAATCAGTGGGCTGACTCCTGGAACTGGCAGTCGGGGATAGACGGGTGATGTAGTATAACTGAATTGGGTAGGGACTCCCAGATTCTAGAATTCTCCACATCAATCTTTAAACCCATACACAGGAAAGACAAGTTTAGGAGGAGAGGAACAACAGAGTCATTAGGACTAGGTGCCTGTCTCCTTCTCAGTAGAGGATGGACTTACTGGGGATTCTGAAGTAATGGGGCCCTCTTCAACTTCTGTCGAGCGGTCTGGTTTCTAGGTGCCCAAGGAGTGGGCACCACATGCTCCTGCTGCACAGAGGCACACTGAAGGCCTGGGTGCCTGCCAGGGACAGTGGTCTGCATGAGGACCATCCAGAACTACTGGCAGGACCATGCCTCTTTAGCCTATTGGCTGCTGAGGCAAATAAATCAGCTGTGCAGGAAGCTGTGGATAAATATTATATGAGTGACAAACGTTTTGTCGCATAGTAGCATACTGCTTGCCATGGTGGCAAAAAGTGCCGGAGCACCATAGGAGCATTATTAAATCTCATAATGGGGTATTAGAAGCAGCGGCAGGCTCCCTCCAAGCCTCCTGAGCACACAGCAAACTACCACCATAAGCGTTCCCATATAACGAGCCACGGTTTTTGATGCAAAGCCCTAGCTACTAAGATTTGTAGACAGGCCTTTCCTATACAGCACACATATAAAGAGGGAAAAGCTTTAAGCTATGTCGGAGCATAGTATTTTGTACTGGAATGGTATGCTTCCAGTGCAAAACCTAAGCTAGATTCACACAAACACCTTTGAACTATGGTGCAAAGGTGTGTGTGTGTGCCACTAGGTAGCAAGAAAGAGCATCAGCACAGAGGATGACAGTAGCAGCATCACATTTTAGTAGATATGATGTTGTCCTTCTCTTTCCCCAACGCAGTGCAGCAACTTTGGTCGCTGCAATGAGTTTTGTGAAACAAGAGTAAATTAGCCCAGAGAGTACAAACACACTCATCTCTTACTAGGGCTCAACTCATTCCAAAATTTGCTTCAGTTGGTAATCTACCAGTTCTAATTTTTAAATCCTTACCTTAAGATTACCTTTGGATCACAAAATGTCACCATTGTATATTTTCGCGTTTCTCTGCTAAGTGACTTCATCTAGAATTCTTTAAGCAGTGTTGGCTTTTTACAAAATAGCCTTATGTTCTTTGGATTTTTTCCAATAGAAACTTCAATTATGATTTCAATGGAAAGGCCAGAAGATGTGTTTTAGTTAACTTCATATATTCAGTGCCTTACTGAAACAGTTGCTCTATTGAACTTGATAAGCAAACTCCTGTGCTGCTAATTCAAATCTAATGTGATTATGCAATGTATGGTGTTGAGTGACGGACAAACTAAACTAATGTCTCAGAACCTGAGCTTTGTCCTTATGCGTATCATTGCGATTTCCAATCTTAGGGTTTAACTGGAAGGCTACAAGACATAGATAGAAAGTTTTTCCAAAGAATGCCTTCAATTACATTAAAATGACTAAACCATGTGAATGGCCACAGAAACCAATAGTGCCTCCCTTCACCTCTCTGGAGAGTCAAGTGGTGCATAGGAAGGTCACACCCCAAGAGCCTGGGCCTTTTTTGCCCGCTGACTCAGGGAGTATGCAGGCAACAGACCGAGTTCTGAGGCATTTATCCATTGCATGCCTTCCACCTTGCCTCTCCACTGAGGCTGAGCTGTAATTGGAGGCAGGAAGCAAACTGGATATCAGAACCCCTAAACTCACAGTGAGATAGGTGATTTTAGGGATGCTCATACAACTTTCTAGGGGCTCCACTCTTGAAAGTAGATTTCTTTGACATGAACGGATCTTCGAGTAGGTCTGAGGGAGGGCTGCCTTTGCTTTCGTAAAAATAGTGGTAAACCACACAAAGGTTAGGTTTAAGCAGGGGTCTCCAACCTTTTCTGTAGTAAGAGCTACTTTTGGTCAATGAAAGTCTTCCTGAGCAACTAATATTATTAGTGTTTTCATAGTAACCACATCAGTCAATATTACATTACTGACATTTGAGACTATCCCCTCAATGTATCAGGAAGGATTACTAGCGGTAATGTAAAAAGGCTTCAACAATCTGCAATGCCTCTACGTGGGTGATATGTAAAAGCCATAGATTAATCCCTTGATCACCAAGATAATAAGTCTCCCCAACGCCGCATGATTTATCACTCAAATATCAGCTTTACATATAACATAACGTGGATTTGCAAAGCCCCTGTGCATCCTGAAGGTATATCAGCACTGAAATAACCTAACTCAATGGTTGGAATGTTTCAGTTGGAAATTCAACTAGAAATTCAATTGGAAATTCAACCGTATTTCTCCAAACATCAGCTTATGAGTTCTGAAATTACACACATTTTTGTCTCAAATACATACTTATCAATTTTGGTCTATAATTCAACCAAGCAAAAGCTTCTAATTTAGTAAGCGGGTTTCATACCAGAGAGCTATTTACAGGCAGCTGGAGAGCTACCAGTAGCTCATGAGCCACTCTGAGAATCCTGGGTTAAAGAAGCGTCCGATAGATTTAGGGTCCTTCTTGTAAAGGATAATTAGATTTATTCTCAACACCATCGGGCTGAGAACAGTGGTCTCTATAAGATTGTTTGATACTAATTTATCACCACTGTCCTGCAATATTGCACTTTCAAGCTGCAGGATTTTTAAAAAAAAAAAAGCATTTGGAACAAAGATGCAAATGAAGGCGAAAACATAACTTACAGATTTATATCAGGTATAAGTTTCAATATGGTTGTATTTTTAAAGGATTTGTGCCAGTAGTTCCAAGTGGCAGGCACTGGCGCTCGTGTTTTTTTTTATTTTGGTGACTGAAATTTATTTTTCATTATCAGACTATGACCCAGAACAAATTTGAGAAAAGGGGAAGATAGAAAAACAGTGAGAAAGGGAGAAAGCAGGAATGTAAAATAATGTGTGTGAGCGAGATAAGGAGACAGAAAGTGAAGGGTGGTGGAAGAAAAAGACAAGGTGGAATCAAGACGAGTCAGCATTGGTACCTGAGGAGGGCCTCCTAAGAAAAAAACAAGCACTCAATCAGTCAATCAAACAGGATTTGTAAAGCGTGACAATTCACCCACGAGGGTATCTAGGCGCTGAGCACCTCGCTGCTTTGGGGGGTTCATTTGAACAGCCAGGTCTTGACCACTTTCCTGAATTTCAGAAGAGAGGATGAAGTTCTGAGGTGAAGGGTGAGGTCATTCTAGGACTTCGAGGTGAGGTAGGACAAGGAGCGTACCCCACTGTTGCTACAGGGGTGCGTCTGTAGACCCAGTTACAAGCCTTCTTGTAATATCTAAAAGCTTTCGTCAGGACCTAGGGTGCTTTAAGATGCTTATTGCAGCCCCTAATTACAGTGGTTAACTTACCACCTGCATTTATGAATTCAGATCTGTGGTATCTTCGAAATGAACAGTTAGGTCATTCTTCAGTATGCCGCCGAGCGGTAGGTCTACCGGGATGCCGCACAGAGACAGAACAAGTCAGTAACTTGTTTGAACCGACTAAGGCTACTATACCGCTCGGCGGCATCCTGAAGAATGACCTAACTGTTCATTTCGAAGATACCACAGATCTGAATTCATAAATGCAGGTGGTAAGTTAACCACTGTAATTAGGGGCTGCAATAAGCATCTTAAAGAACCCTAGGTCCTGACGAAAGCCTTTAGATATTACAAGAAGGCTGAAACATGTTGACCCAATAGTGCGGTAGACTGGTAACTGGGTCTACAGACGCACCCCTTTTATTTTCTTATTTTCTCACATCACTGTTTTCCTAATAAATTTTTTGTGCTTTATAGTGATGTAGGGAATTTTACCTTCACTGCACATGAGCACCTGCACATTCTCACTTCTTTTAAATCTCTGGACACTACTGGAAAATCAGTTGGTCTACCTCCGGGTGGAAGATAGCATACATACTATCTAAGAACCCTATGATGATGCTGTAACGTTACACCGAGGCGGAAAATCAAGATATACCGCCACCGGCCTGTGTACGCTTTATGAGGGTTTTTTTAAATGGTTCCAACATTACAAAGACCCTGATTTCACAGGACAAGTGATACATTCCCCCCCTGATCTTTGACTATTTATCTAATGCCACTAGTAAAAGGCAGTCAGGGAGGAAGGAAGTGGGTATGACAGAAACAAGTTAATTTTGAGCAGCAAAAGGATCAATTACTTACTGCAAATAACATTTTTCCATAAACATGACAAAATTGTGCTGAAAAGGCGACGCCATGATAACGTTTTCCTCCAGGAATCTATCATGGTGTGCAAATCACATAGTCAAAGTGGGCTTTTAAAATCTATAGTATCTCTACTTTGGGGAAGAGTTAATATTTTACAAAAGAACCATCATGACTCTTTGATGACAGGAGCAAATCTAAAATTCAAAGATAAATGTCACTAGGACAAAAGAAAACAGAACAAGACGTTACATTGATTCATTTACATGGAGTGGGAGAAATTAGTGAACAAATATTTAGCTTTAATAACATTACAACTAATATCAACAGAAATGTGAAAAAGGCACACCTGTGTACACTGACCAACATCCTGTCCAAAGAGGTATGTATTTATCATGGAATCATAGTTTTAGATTTATAGCCGCCAAAGTGTTTTGGTTTTAAAAAAAATATTTTTATTACCGATTTTATAAGACAGCACATATTAATACACCAAGGTTAAGCGTGAGGACTTGATTACAACATCTAGTTATAATACAAAAATCAAGGTATTCAGCCTAGAAACAAAAACAATCATAGGCAGCAAATAAATACATCATTATCCATCACAATTTAGGAACACCATTATTAGAAATGATGGGGAAAAAAAAAAGGGGATAACTAACATCCCCGTACATTCATTCCCTTCAAGTGCGGACAGTTGGATAAATTTCCTTCCAGCTTATAATAGGAGCCTAAATACGTCTGCCAAGCGACCTTCCTCTTCTTCCCTTTCTCTCATATATGCCTCTTTCCAAATTGAACATGGCAAGCAGCAGTGCGAGCCATTGCTGAAAGGTAGGGGCTGCTGGATCCAGCCAAGCCGAGGCAATACATATTCGTACAACTGCCATAGCCAGAAAGAGGTAACAATAAGATAGATCTCGCTCTCCGTCATTGCTAACCCCAAGGAGGATTAAAGCCGGAGATAGCTTGGCTTTCACCCCTGATATCTGATCGTGAAATTTCTCAATAGAATTCATTAATATTTCAAGACGTGGGCAGGATGCGAACATATGGATTAGGTCGCCATCCATAGAGTCACACCGAGGGCACCTCACTCCTACCTGCCCCCCCCCATTGAGCAATCCTCGCCGGGGTGTAATAAAGTGCAAAGATTGTTTTATAATGCTGAGCTTGGAGCCCAGCATGGCAGACAACCATCTGCCCAAGTTCTAAAGACTCAATAAACAAATCTGGTTCAACACCCAGCCGTTCTGCCCATTTTGTCCCATGTTTTCCCAGATCGTCCAGCTTAAGCATTACAAGTTCAGCATATATTGTCTTTATAGTACACTTCCCGCAATCTCTAATAGCATCAATAACTTTAACATTGCCGAAACCATTCAATCCTCCCACCTTTCTACTGAGAAAACTTCTTAGCTGAAGATATTTTTAAAAAATTGTACTTTCGAGACCAAACTGGTCCTGCATATCCCTAAATTGGCGAATTCCATCCATCCATACTATATCCCCAACCTTCTGTACGCCTCACCTCGACCACTCTGCCATAGTTGGATCAGAAAAAATTTCAGGAAACATGGGGTTTTTATACAGCTGAGTGTAAGTATTTATTCTTCCAAGACCCGTTTTCTTTTTGAGTGCGGTCCAGATCTTAAAAGCGGCCAACAGAGTCTTAAATTTTGTTCTCTTAAAATAGCTGGGCTCACTAAATTTCATAAAACAGTTTTCCGCTTCTGTACCGAGCATCAGCTTGTACACATCCGGAAGCACCATTTCATTCCGAGGAACTTGGGTGCGCCCTCCAAACAGGCAGGACATATATTGAAGGGCCGCAGCCCAATAATAGCTTTTAAAATCTGGAACTGCGAATCCACCTCTTTCCCTCGGCAATGACATGTACCTAAGAGCCCTCCTGGTTTTCCCATGCGCCCAGATAAACCGATTTACTATATTGTCAAGTGCGCTAAACCATTGTTTTTCAAATTCGAGTGGAATTGCCCTAAACAAATAAAGAATTTTAGGTAGCAGCATCATCTTAACCACATTACTGCGTCCCAGTAATGACAGATGTAGATTATTAAATCTGTCTAAGTCTGTTTTTGCCTTACCGATTACTGGCCCAATGTTCTTTGCCACTAAATTCCCCAAATCCGCCGTAATATGTACACCCAGATAAAGCGCGGATTCTATCACACGGGGATCATTCAAAGGCAATTTCCTATTTTTAACTATCTGTGTCTTTTGCTTATTTAAGGCATACCCAGAAAATCTGCCAAAATCAGATGCAATCATCTCCACTGAAGCGAGCGCGGTTGAAGGATTAGGAGTTACAATGGCCACATCGTCCGCATATGCCAGTACTTTTGTTTCAATCCCCTGATAGACAATCGGTTCAATTCCCATATTAGCCTCCAGTAACCGTAATAAAGGGTCTATGTATATGGCAAAAAGAAGAGGGAGCACGGACAGCCCTGCCTTGTCCGCGTTCTATAAAAAGGGTATAGTATATCCACGATTCACTCTTAGCCGGGCAGTTGGTGATCGATACAGAATCCGGATGGCTTCAATAAACCCATTACCAATACCAAACCATCTCAGAGCCTCCCAAAGATAGTCCCAGGAGACCCTGTCGAATGCCTTCTCGGCGTCTAAAAGCATCACCGCCATTGGATCCCCTGAGACCACAGCTACATCTAATAAAGTTATCACTCGTCGGATATGTTGCGTCGTGCCCCTCCCAGGGATAAACCCGTGCTGTGAAGGATGAATCGTTTTCCCAATTATATTATTCAGTCTTGTTGCCATAGCCTTAGAAAAGATTTTAACATCACTATTCATTAATGTTATTGGGCGATATGACCCAGGATCCCTAGGCGGCTTGCCCTTCTTTAGAAAAACTACAATATCTGCTCCCGCCCAGGATTCGGGAACAGAGCAACCCTTTTGAGCTTGACACATAATTTCTACCAGATCAGGTCCAATCAGATCAGCAAACGCTTTATAAAATTCTAATGGGATCTGATCCGGACCAGCCGCCTTGCCAGAAGGCAAATTTTTCAAAGCACCCATAATCTCATCCTGCGTCAATACAGTCTCAAGTGCCTCACAATCTTCTGAGTCAATCCCCCGTAGGGGTATTTTGCTTAAATAGTCCTGGGTTAAGCTCGGCTCCAACTGAGGACCCTTGCTATATAGATTTTGATAAAATTGTCGGAAAGCCTCCCGAATCCCCACTGGGTCATCAACTAGATTCCCCCTGTCATCCTGAATTTCAAGAATCTCCCCGACTACACTTTTTTGTTTTAATCTCACTGCAAGGGTATGACCCACCCGTTCACTAAACTCATGACAGTGCTCTCTTTTAGCCAAAAAGTTCTCTGCAGCTTTAACAGCTATCCTATCCCCTATTTCCGCCTTGGCAAGAGCCAGCCGTAGCATTATATCCTCAGTAGGTCTCCCAAGATTAATGACCGTCGCAAGCTCTTCCTCCAACCGAATCAAAGTGTTATATAACACTACATCTTGCATTGCAGATTCTTTCCGCCGATGCAGGCTGTAGCTCAAAGTCTCCCCTCTAAACCCTGATTTAAACGTATCCCAGACGATCCCAGTGCCAGCACTCCCCCTATTAATATCCCAGAACTCCTTCATCCAATCTTTCATATGCAGCACGTATTCCGGATCTTTTAAGAGCCCTCTTTCAAAAGTCCAGACCCGCTCAGGCCGCGCCCCCACCGAGAAAGCTACCGTAAAAACTAAAGGATTATGATCAGACAATATCTGTGGATATTTCTCTATCTTAAATCCTAAATGAGAAAAATGTGAAACAAAAAAATAATCAAGTCGAAAATGAGCCTTATGGGGAGCAGAGAAAAACGTACTACCAGAATCTTCGGGTTTTAGATAATCCCATGCATCGGTAAGTCCATTGTTCTTTACTAAATTTGTGAGAGCCTTAAAGGCCCTTTTTTTTCGGCCGGAATAGCCGCCTAGCCCTTTACCCCACAATCCACCCAGCCCATCAATGTTAAAATCCCCACACAATATTGCAGGAGTGGGCCATATTGCAAGCTCAGTATCCAGAATTTCATATACCTCAGGGTCATCACCTGTCGAGCCATAAACTGAGCAGATTGTGAAGGTTTCAGCTCCCCATGAGCATTCCACCAAAGTCCAACGGCCCCACCTGTCAGCCACTTTTCTTTTGACTATTATATCACTTCTACGGGTAAGAATAGCGACCCCTCTTGTTCGTGTACCTTGTCTAGTATTTACCATAAGCTTAAAACCCAACTGTTCCAAGATATAACCTCTTGTACCCTCAATGTGGGTCTCTTGGATACATAGTATATCTATTCGCAGTGTTTTAAGCAAGATCGCTCACTCTTTGCCTTTTTCCTTGGTCATTTAGCCCACAAATGTTAATAGACGCAATTCGGAGATTCATTTTCCCATATTTCGTTTATTCCTACATAATTGACCACTACTCATTTCCTTCCCTTTTTCCACAACCATTATTTATCAATATCTTCCTCACGCAAAGTACTATACAAAACTGTGCTGTACCCTTACCTACCCCACCCCCCACCACCCGCGACCCCCTTCAACACAAGAGCCACCCACCCCCCCATAACCCTTACGGGCAGATAGGTCAAGCATGACCTATGTATGGCAGCCAATCTCACATCTCGAGTTGCAACTGTCTCCCCCGAGGCGAATCAAAACAAAAAGAAAAGTGAGTTTAACCAACCTAGTTTTTAAACCTTTAGCTACCACCACCAAGACCCACTAATAATGGGAAATATAAATTCACAGTTAATTAATTAGTCATTGATCAGCATCTTGGACCCCTTGCAGCCTCCGCCCAGCCCCAGCATTCCCTTTTGCCTCCTTCAGTTCGGTCAAATATTCCTGTGCCTTAATTTCAGAGAAAAACATTCGGACCTTCCCACTTGATATAACCTTAAGTCGAGCTGGAAATAACAAATACGCCTCACAGCCCACCCCCTGAAAAGGAGTTATCAGCTGGCGGAGTCGCCACCTCCGCTCAACCGTAGCATGGCAAAAATCGGGCCGGGTAAAAAAAGTATGCCCCTCGAAAGTCCGTTTAGCATCTGGCCTTGCTCGATCAATTATGGCCTGTCTTAGGAGAAAGTTCCCGATATAAATTAAAATTGCTATTGGTCGCTCCCCTTGCCTTACGGTACCAGTTTTTCGCAGTGTCAATGGGAAACGATGCGCCCGCTGAACCTCCATGTCCCAGTTCCAGTGGGCAAGATCCGGGAAAGCCCCTTTAAGCAGAGATACGACAAAAGACATTATGTTTTCCCCTTCAACATTTTCTGCCAGGCCTAATAAGCACACATTATTTCTGCGTTGCCTATTTTCAATATCTTCAAGCTTCCAACAGAAGTCCAGCGATTGTTTTTCCTGAGTGTCCTTGAATACGTGTAACTTAGAAACGTCCTCCTCCAGGGCGACAGTTCTATCCTCCATGTGAGTAACCCTTTCAGCCATATCAGTACACAATTTATTTACTTTGCGAATAGAGCCCTGCAATTTTTGAGTAGCTTGATGCGATCTTCGGCTCTCCAGCCGAGCCTCCCCCTGCATCTGTTTTAAGGTTGAATACACTAACTCTAATGAAGGAGGGTCAGCAGTCTCGGAACCAGCCGCGCCGCCTGACGCACCAGCCTGTACATCACTTCCACAATTAGTAGCTGTAGCATGAATAGTCCCATTCGAGCTTTCGAGTTGTTGCAGAATTGGATTTAGCTAATCTGGCTCTAGCCTTTGCCCGGCGCTTGGGAGTTGACGACTTGCTGCACTGCGTTTTTTGAGTAGTAGAGGAGCCCCCCGAATCCGAGCCATCCGTGGTACTTAGATCACTGAGCATGGGTGATTCAGTGTCAGTGTCGTCATTTAGTGAAAAGAACTTGTCCCCTTCTGGAGATCCCAGGGGCATCGCCGACCACAGTGGATTGAGAGCTTGACTACCAGCATCATGCTGTGATATATCCACATGCAGTGCCTCCATAATAATGGTCGAATAATTTTGGCCAATCTTGCCTGCCAAATCAGTTCCCAAACCATGATCACCAGTCTTATCACTATCTGGTATAGCGGGGCTATACTGTGACAGCCGGCCGTCAACCTGCAGGGGATTACTATCCCCACTCGGTATCTCCTTCTGCTGTTCTGACGAAGGCAGCAACAATACCTGAGTCTCCACCTTGACTTCCTGAATCCCGAGCTGATCCAGCTCCGGTCCGGGTTGCTGACATAGCTCAGTTGTCAGTACCGACTCAGCGGTGTGCTGCTCCGAATTCGCCGAATTAATCTCCTTTACAACAGGAGCTGTTGAGCCCAGTGCATCTGCCGCCCCGCCAGACTGGGTATTTTCTGTCTTTCGCCTGCCGTGGAACCCATCAGAGGCGGATGCAGACATGAAGGCTTCCATGACGGCAGGCTGCCGAAGAGAGCCCTCCCCGGCAGCTGCGGTAAGGAGCCGCGTCCCTCCAGCGACACCGGCATCTTTCTGCTTATTCCCGCTCCCACTTTCCTCATTCTTTTTGGAGAGGGCCCGTCGCCGAGCTTGATTCAGCCCCCGCGCAATAGTCGAGCCAGCCGCGACATCGGAGGCAGCTGCAGCCTCCATCGATACATCCTTGCCAGATTCCTTGGCTGACTTGTTTATTTTGGGAGCCATTGTCTGCCAGCCACAGCAGCTACACTTCTGAGGGTACTCGAGGCTCCAGATTACCAAACGAAGAACTGCAGCTAAGCTCCTGTACCGCCAGAGACAACCACGACCCAAGAGTTTAATCACCAACTCATACAGGTGAGCGCGAGGCAGCATAGCTTCCCATTATGTGCTTATCCTCCACGCCTCTGGGAGAGAGGAGCAGCAGCAACTCTCATTGATGTCAGTCAGCGGCCATCTTGCCCCGCTCCCACAAGTCACATTTTCGTTTATTTTTTATTTTGTATAAGTATCATTATAGCTCAATGGAATTTTACTTACAGTGGTTTACCCACAACTCAAATGTACAATAAAGCACCATATCCATTCACTGATATGCGCTATACATCTTTCAGAAATGTGCAGTAAGATAAGTAGAGTTATGTATTTGGCCTCCACTGCTAGAAAATCAGAAGTGTGAAGTCCTTGAAAACTGAAAAGGACGCGTCTCCTTCAAAAGCTGGCACGGTGAATGAGAACATGCCCACACTTTTGTTGTTCGGTTTAATATGCAGTTGTGTCAAACGCACATCCTCGTGCATATGGCGCTATAAAAGCCAAGCACTATCGCAAGAGGCATGGTCACCCGAGGCGGGTAACCCTTCAGATGCCAGAGGCAGTAGGATTGGCAGGAGGATGAATGATAGGGAGAGAAAAGGGCAAGGAAGTGAGGGCAGAAGACTATACGACTATTTAAGTTAGGTCCACGTATTCCAGTTAAGAGAGTAGGAGTAGCCGCAAGGTGTCAGCTTAGAGAGGAAATGGAGCTGGTGAAGATTAAGCAGTGGCATGCAATCACAGTTGCATAAGTTTCAGTATTAAGGTAATTCAAGCTTAAATGTATTATGTCAGATACACTAATATAAGTAGATGTGCAGAGTGCTATTAAGATAATGAAGAGAGAAAACGTAAGTATAATATACAATGAGACAAGTCGCCCGATGGACACGAACTGCAATGTTATACAATGCATGAGGCCGCAAGGGTGGGAATGATTGGAGTGTAAAGTTTATGAAGTGGTCTGGTTTTATTTTAGAAGCAATAAGGCATGCAATCTTTAGGAGACATTAGCTATATTTTTAATGTGCGAATATAAAAGTACACCTTCAAAAGTTGTTTTGGAAGAGTAGATGGTGGTGGGTGCCCTTTCAATTGCAAATTAACGTAATGTACATTACCCAACGATATTTGACATGCAGTAGTTTCAAGGGCTGTTTTTCGGACAGTTCTTTACATCTGTTTGCTGCATGGAGTACTCACCAGTCTGTTACAGGGTGATCTGCACAAGAGGTTTAATTTTAGGGGGAGTGGGAGAGCTAATGAAGATGATAAGACTATCTGAAAAGAGTAAGCTCAAAGTCTGTTTTGAGAGGAGGTCGTGGGGCACTTTTAAATAAGGCATGTCCAAAAGAACACACAAAAGATGTATTTCTATTAGGACAATATTAATTTTTTTCTGTAGGGGGTTTCTTAATGTACTGCACCCTGACGAGGTGTTACTCGAATGAACATGGATGAAAATGATGGTCTTTAATGTCACTATGCAGTAGTAGGTAGGATAATCTCAAGAGGCATTTTTAGACAGAATTAAGTATAAAATCTGTTTCTAGAAATCGGCTGAAGCAGAACAGGTGGTCCTCTATGCAGACTTATTCTGCTTCCCCTCAAAGACCCTGCAATCAGTGAGCAACTATTGAGCGCCCAACGGTCAGGGCCAGGAACCCGTCCGAGATTAACTCTAATAATCTAAAGGCTGTCCATAGCAAAGCTCTTTTAATCATGCACTCAAGCAGAGCAACATGGATATAAGTTGAAATTGCGTTATTCAGAAAGAGTGCAGTCAAAGGGCACTGTCGGTGCACAGAGAGCTGCCAGAAGAGGAAAGTGTGTAGGCAGCCATGTTGAAGAAACCGAGATTGCCCAGTTGATAGGTCTGTTCCCCGGCGGCGTGGTGCCACCTCTGTTAGCTGTGAGCCACTCTCCGGGCAGCCCGTCACTGCTTATGCATGCCCATTCACAGCATCCTCGCCTCTCCTGCGCCATAGTGCCAATATCGGCAACACACTCCTCATCACACATACAGCAATCTCCTGATGAAATAAACACACAAGACACCTTTTTCGTGGAGAAAATTGCTGCAGGTTTATTTGCATACCGAATTATGCCAACATGGTGGGTCAGCTTACGGGCGATCCAAGGGCAGGCAGCCCCTCTGCTGCCTGCCCACCTGATGAGCCAAATTGCACCGTGGCACTAACCAATCGGTGCTTACCAATTCTGGGGAAGGGTTTACCCCTTCCCACCTGTGGATCGCCAGTCCACCCATCTACTCACGCCCCTTGAGGAGGGTGCAGCATATCCAGGCAGCCCCTGGTTGCTCAGGTTTACAACCGCCCGTAGGACTAGCGGGGCACCGTCGTTCCTCCAGGGTCCAACGCGAGGACCACCTGGGGATATTTGGCCTTTGCACCCTTGTTGTGCTCCTGAAGAGGGTACCCCTATGTACCTTTCAGCCTCTGGATCGCCCTGTAACTCCGCCACAGCTCTGGGTGTGGCCACCGTCACAACCAGGGCCCCTCACCAAGGCAGGCATTCTTACCTACATCCTGCTGATTCCAGGCTCTCGCCCAGGTCCAACAAAAACAAGTCCATGCCCACTCTAGACAGGTGAACCCCATCTTCTTCAAAACACCCTGTGGTCTTGGCATGCAGCAGACCGTGCCTAATAAAGCCAAACCCCTCTGTTCAGTGAATATGCGCATGGCACTGTTAACTCTCCTGCGTGAGGTTTCAACGGCATCCCCTGACTGGGCCCCTACCCACACTAACGTGGGGTTATCTCTGACCACCATAACTCACATGCCCCCAATTGGTTGCTTAACTTACACATGGAGGATTTCATTTCTTGCAGCAGTGCCTTCCTACCCATGAAAGTCAATTCATTGCCTCCCAGGTGTATGACCAAAATGCTGGGAGGGATGACACCCCCCCCTTAGTCTGTGCCGCAGCTTCTTCAGCAAGCTGTTCCAGCGCATTCCTGGGAACCCCAACCAAATTATCTCAGTGGCGGAAAAACCATGCCTCCCTTTCCTGCTTTCCGCCCATCGTGCCACTCTCGCGATGCAAGAATGGCCAATCACCCAAACCTTTGATCCTGGCAAAATACAGAAATGCAGGGTTGCAAAACACAACTCTATAACTACTGCACAAGATTGCCCATAGTTTGCTCAAAAATCACACTGCACACATATTAGCACATGGTGCTCTGCCAAATTGCACATAGTTTGCTCAGAAATCACCATTCACACATCTTAGCAGATGGAGCTGCGCGAGATTGCACTTACTTTGCTCAGAAGGCGCGCTAAACACCTATTAACACATGGTGCTCCACAAGCGCACTCCGACCTATAAGGCTTCACGGGCGGATGTAACACTTGAAACACTGGGATTCCCCCCTCCCAACCTGCCGTCCCCCACCTGTATGGGAGTACCACACCAGCCAGAAATTGGGACATTAGTCCCCTTCTTAGCGGACAACTCCCCAACGATTTTTTGCTTAACTGAAGCAACCTGTAACCTGCCCTTGGTTCCAGAGTGCACATAATTTTCTGAGTTTGACCAGACCTTTGCACAGACCTTTTTGATTGCTAAAACCAGGCTAACGGCATCCCAGGGTGCACAAAGGTTTGCCAATGCTTTTGGATCTGAGGACATGGAGAAAACCTATTGAGCAATGTACCTGCACCCTCTAAAATATGAATGCAAACTGTGCTCTGGTAGTTGTCCGTATTTGTGATCCAACCCCTCTACTTCAGCACTATTGAGGTAACAGCACCCTTTTAGGAATGACAAACTCACGCCCCAGCTTACTGAATAGTGCTTATTCGTGTGTAGCCCATAACTCTAAGTTTTTTGCTAAAGGTATACCAGGATTATGCTGAATCTAACTTACTTCACTGCTGAGTGCGCCTCGCACAATCACAGATATTTCTTTGCCTTTTCCGTTTCTGGCTGCAAGAGTTGAATGGCATTGCAAGCACCAATCCCGGGCGAATAAAAGGAAGCATATATTGACTAGGGACTTGGCCTATTCTTCACCCTCTGTGTTGTGCTCTGGACTGCTATGACAAGCGTCAATAAGGCCTCACAATCACGTGTAGCAGTTCCTCTTGTGATACACATCCGATGGGTAGCTGATATGCTCCCTATCTGTAGTACCTTGTAGTTATTCAATGATGACAACAGCGAGGCCTTTACTGGGCTGTAACCATGGATGCTTACACCAGGACTTGGACCCACTTCAAAGGTTTGTCCCCAGGATGAATTTCCTTCCACCAGGAACAAAGGCCTGCCTGTTTACTGGTTTGCCTCCTGGCACCCTTCTGCTTGGTGATACGAAACATTCTATTCAGCAAGCTGACAGTCTAGCGTTACCAATGCCCATTGAAATCACCCTCCATCCTCCTGTGCATTGATCATTTGGCTAAGCCATGGAGACCCTGGAATGCTCTTTAATCCTCCTGTCCTCGAATCGCAAGCACCACCCACTGTTTCCCCCTAGGGGCTCCCGTTAGTAGAAGAGGGTGAAAATGTCTTGCTAGCTTGGCCACCACAGGCTATTATACGTTTATAACCCTCCTCACCAAGTTACGTGCCTGCCCAGCTACTGGTGCTTCTAAACAAGAGGCCTTAGGGAATGCATGTCACTGTTCACAATATGAGAGGTGCAAAAACATTACGTCGGAAATCTAACATGTGCAGTGTCATGTTCTGGTGCAGTCCCCATTTGTGTGATTCCACTGGACACCTCTGCCTAATGTGCGTGACCTAGGTACATAGTCCAGCTCGCTTGGCGGCCTGCCTGTGAGACACTACACCAGCCCCAACTGGACGTACTGCTGCTGGACGAGTCTATCGCTAAGGGTGGACATTGTTGTTTCCATTGAAATCAAGTGGGTGTACCTGCCCTGCCGAAATGACCCCGAAGACCGTTCTTTGGTGGTGCCTATCCCCGCTGGTACCACTTTTGATGGGATTGACTTGCGCGTTGGATAGCCTTATGCCCTGCTTGAATAAATTGTGTGGTCCTAAGCAATTGTCTGAATTTTTTAACTTGTACCTTCATTTGACATAAGGGCATCTTGGCATACATATGTTCATGATATCCCGTGTATAAACATTCTCCTGGGTTTAAATGTTGAGGTAATACGTTGTTCGATGTAGTAATAAAAATGGGTAAAATAATACCCTTCTAGGGGCGAACGGTGGAGTGCTGCGGGCCTACTGGCAACATCTCCCATGCTCTGTCAGGGTTCCCTAAGGCCCCAGTTCCATACCCTCGTAATACCCCCTACGATTTAACAGAATTGACACCCCAACCGGGATTGCGATGTTCCGCTAGACACTCGCCCCATATCTGAGTACTATCAGGGACCTAATGTTTTAGTCTCTCTCAAGCAAGGGATGGCCACACATGCAGCGCTCGCCTAAGGCAATGCTTCAATTCTGGAATGATGGGACTGTGGAAGAGCTGTAATGAGTCTCGAATCTTGTGTTCGAGTACCAGATTTGGGAAGAGCCTTTCCATCGCTTGCCGCCCCCTATGGCAACACAATGCCTGTGCGCTGGCCACAACATAGCAATGCCCTCGTGTAGCATCGAGCGCTTGGTCAAATTCACTTACCCACTTCAACTACTTAAACCTACACCTTGGCAATAGTGCATCCCCCAAACCTGCACCTGAGAACCCGGCTGCTCACTTTTCCCCCTAGAATGCCTCCACACTGGCTGCACGCATGAGGACTGATTCCGCGTGGCGCCATGGGGGTGAATACTACGCATAACTCCTTAGATAAATGGACCGGACGCTATAACATTTTGAGAAACTCAGCAATGCTGCTTTAAAGTATTGCTATGTTATTCCACAAAGGAAGCAAGAACCATCTATTGACTACCACCCGATTAACTTGCAACTCCCCTACGAGGAAAGCGCGGGGTGGAGGGCGGGTAAAACACCAGATACCACAATGTTAGACAGCATAATTAGCATGCACCTATTCAAATGTGCCACCTGCAGGTTTAAAATTATTTTGTCATGCCACCCTGTGGCCTAATGATTCTGACCCGAACACTTGCTCTGTCTTGGTCATTGGATTAAAACATTAAGCTGAAATCTATGTTTCGCATAGCGTGCAGCATGGTTCACCCTCTTCTGCCATTGCATCCATATATATAATCCACCCATAACCTTACATCTACCGCATGCAGGGGCCCTTGCAATGGTGGCAAGTTGCATAACGTAAATACGTATCCCATTACCTCACTAAAGGGCAACCCCTTGGTCCAAACCTCACACAAACCCCAACCCCCACAAACGAGTTCATTCGTGTGCCGAACGGGAGTGAATACTGTTTACCCGAGATTGGTCTGCTGAGAATGGGTGCATCTATTTCATATGAGCTTGCCAGCCTTATACTGCAAAACATTACACTTGCCCCCCCATATACACTGTCTTCACCAAGACTAAACTATGCCAGAGTGGCGTGTAAATAAACCTTGAGGAAGGCTAGAGAAACGTCTGCCCTTTTGCTAGCCCAGAGAACTAGATATCCTGGTATTTGTGAGGCATTACAAGTACTGAAATGTTATGATCAGTAAGGCAAATACTGACCATGCTGCAATCTGCCCAAATGAGTTTATAAGGGTATCAAAATGAGAAACGCATGGCAGCACGAAGGTTGCTGCTGTGGAAAATTCTGTGGCTTTGCCTATGGGTCATTAATTTTGATGTACCCTGGATATATTCACGCACAGCAGGTGAAGGGTATTCAATAAATAGTTGATTTAAACAACTCTACTAGTTAAACTTAGTAACGTTTTACACTCCCATCATGCCCTTTCAGAGTGGGAACATACACATAGCATGCTAGTATCTTATGCTTGAGTTAATTTTGCAATTTGTAAATATGTAACTAACCATACATATATACAATAGTACTATAATACTATAGTACGATAAGCTCACTCCCCTTTTACTACCAAACTCTGCCGTCCTTTTGCCTCTACGAGAAAAGGCGTTGTTCATTTGGGCACTATTTAATATCACTCAAAATGATGTACCCAGAGATTAAAATAAAGGTCTGAAGCCAGTCCTTCCCCATATCCTAATCTCAACTCATACCCAAACTGAGAAAGATTCCAGCCCACCTGGCCACAGCGACGGTGCTCTGTGAACTGTCGCTGATGCATATCAGCTGGTGGGCAGCTCATTTAACCCAAATAGACCAGCTGGATATGCCCCAGTTTCAAGTCAAAGAATAATAGTCCAGGAAATGAAAGAGATAGGCCAATCATCCCTTATAACTGACAAGGTATTGTTTAAAACAAGGATGATCGCCTCAGTACAAGTAGCCCTCCTTTGGCACCAGGTGGGCCGAAGGAGTCGTTATCCTGCGTCATTATCAGCTGTGCCATCTGCACACTACAATAAGCAACAACTATGGCTACCTTGAAAGAATCATGAAAATGCTTCAGTTCTGAACTGATTAGACTGTGCAAGCTCCATCATGAGTCTCCTAGAAGTTACATCATCGTCTCGAAACTTCACAAAACTACCACTTACGCGGTGGTAGACCCGTGCGCACATGCTGCCCAAGGTATTAGAGCGGTGCACATGATCGCCTGGTGTGTTACAGATGGACCCAATCATATGGTTAGGCACGGGGGGATTGCGTGAATTGCCCCGACTCGCAGGATGCTGGGCATTCCTGTAAGACTAGAACCTGGTTCCCCAGCGATGAAGTCGGCTGCTCCAGCCGGAAGGCCACCTCCTCTCCCCTGGTAACCCGAATGTAAAACAAAACAAGGGGCAGTGCCACCCGGTGGCAGAAACACCCCCTGAGGGTAGACCGCTAGCAACTGTTTGGGTACTTACTGCCTGCATATTCATGCTCAAACCACCAATGAAGGACGAGCTGACCGCCTTCTAGCCGGCTCCCGCTAAGAGCCCCCCCTTTGCCTTGAAGCCCTGAAACGCAGACCTTCCTTACACCACCAACTAAGATCTGGCCGCGCTGGCCGTTACTGCACAACCTCGCCCGCAGAATAAACCACTGCCGTCGGGACTCACATCCGCTCCCCCGGTTGGTTACCAGCACCCCTGCTCGTGATACCTTAGGGGTACAATTGCCTCGGAGTTGTTACACCTGGGGGCAGGGTGAAATGAGATGGAGCCGAGCACAGCAAGCAACCGACCACGAGGAAAGCGTCCCCTCGGGCAGCCTGGGCAGGAGGTCGCACGCCGGACAATAACATGGGCAGGCAGGGCAAATCATTGCCAACCGTGAGGTGCGACGAGAAACCGGGCCGGCAAAGACATTGTACTTAATTACTGAATCATGTGCTCCTCGATCAGAAGCATGGAAAAGAAAGGGGAGGACGATGTCTGCTGTCCTCCCCTCCAACCAAGATAATCTAGGGCGACGGTAGGAACGCCGCAGAATGAAAGAACCAGCCTCCGCCGAGGAACCTTTGCTCAAAGAGCCGCCGAAATAAATAGGAGTTGGCCCGCGCGTGTATTGAACCGCGACCGCATTGACACTCTAATGTAACCTGACTGGGCCGTCCGGTCAGGCTCCTAATCAACCTGCACCTATTAGCCCAGTTGCACTAAAGCAATACCCCAACGGGCACCGGGCTTACCACCTCAAACACCGGCGCTGCCTGCCGCCCGCAAGGAAGCGCCTTGGTGGCAGGATTAGCGAGAGACACTAGAGCAGGGGCAAGGATTGCACGAAGCACTGCATGGCCGCTACTTCTCGGACAAAGGGAGGAGGGGGGTCGTGAACAAAGTTGGCCATTCCGGGACACCTCTACAGATCGGCTGGCAGAGGGTCGGTTCCCGAGGAATCTGGAGGAGGCATCTTACCAACTATTAAAGCCGCTGGGGGTGAGAGTTATTTGGTGTTAAAATACCACATGACTATAATCTATTGCTGCCCGTAAGTGCACGACTGCACAACTCGATACAAAAAGGGGGTGGGGGGTGCTGCCTGCAAGGGTGGCAACGCGGTGCCGTGCAGACAGCACACAATGCGGACACCACCACTACAATGCCTCCTCAATCGGCCGCATAGCCTCTGCCCCACCTGATACCTTTCTCACAGGGCACCCGCTCACCCACGGTGGACCGCCCAGGCCTCCCACAACCCGTCGGGCCCGTAAACATGCAGCTCTCTATCCCCTCGCCAGCCGGGAAAACTAGCATCAATATGGTGGCCGCAATCCCCGGCCGGCCCCAACTCATGCATCCAATCGGACCTGTGAAACCAGGCAGCCTCCACCCCCGGACCGACACAAGGAGGCTGGACTCACTGCACAAAATAGGCCACTCTGGCCGCTTGAGTAAATTTTTTACCCTAGGCCTAATTTCCGGCGGCCTCTGCAAGATGACAGAGGACAGCGTGGAACCTCGGCGCGAACGGCATGGAGCATTGCCGCAAGAGGCCCGAAACCAAGACATTGAAAACCCTAACGGCATCCTTCAACTGCACTCACAATCCCCCCCGCGGCCATGTCACAAAAGCAGTGAGAGCACGTGCACAAATGCCACACTGGGGGCCAGACACCCGACCCCACCCTCCTGCCCAGTTCCACCCGAACAACCGGGCTCCCCCACAAAGAGACCGGAGCCAAGTACCAAAGGGGAAGGAGGGAAGGGGGGGAGACCATGCCTCCGCACTCACCGCCAAAAACCGACGCAAACGGAGTCGCAAGACCAGGGGACAAAACGGCGTGCAGGATTGCCAGCAAAGAGAGCGCCAGGTGGGCGGGAGAGGAACTTATACCTGGCTCCCCGCCCACCAGCGCCGGAAATGACGCGGGGCGTGCTGGACCCTTAGGGGGTTCCTACAACACTAGCCTGTCGCTGTGTGCCATCATGTGGCACTAAGGCGGCCACCCTCCTATGGGGGCACCATGCGTGGGCCGCAGGCAGCCACAGAGGGTAGAGAGCCAGACAAAGTAGAGGGAGCGGTTAGGAAATCTCTGCTTCCGGCAATCTGTGGGACTTCCGCCACCCCCACTCCTGAGATTGAGAGTGAGGTTACCCACAGGGCGGCCCGGCCATCTGATGCTGCTATGCAGTAGCTGGCGTGCCGATGATCCCGCCCGAGTCTACCCGCCACACCCACTACTCTCACCCCTCCCGCCCTGTCAGCCAATCAAGCACACAGAATAGTGTTACCGGTTCCGGGGCTTGTATGGAACCCTAGCTGCGATGGCCAATGCCAGACACTTGTGTGAGATTTCACAAGTGGCGAGTTAGGTCCTACCTGGTAGTGCCCTTTGGTAGACAGCTCAACTTAATACCATGAGAGCTAGGCTTATTAATGTGCCAGGCATCTTTGAAATTCACCGGCATGCTCACAAGGCTGGCGCAGTTCCTTCATGTAATCCAGTTTCAACAACAAACATTTCCGCCTTATGATGAGCTCTGTCGCTAGCTTTTTTCTCACCACAAGCTGTCACCTGAGAAGGACACACACCAGGGCTGCCAGCATTTTACCAGCATGGTCATAGTTTATGTCACTGCCAATTAAATAAGTAAAAGATAAAGTGTGGCGCCTGTTTCACGAGCACCACACTCAGACTTAAAGTATGTTTTAAGGCGCAACATGCATAGCAAAAGAAAGGCGCAGTCGCCATATTTGACAATAAAGCTTGCCATGCCACGCTGCAATTCATTAGACAAAATTGTTTTCTGAAACAACAGATGAACAACTGAAGCGGAAGGAAACTGAACTTAGGCGGTGCTCCTCTGCCAAAAACGGAAATTACATTTCACTGCTTTAACCACATTAGGAAGCAGCAACGAAGAGCGACACTGCACTGAACCAATTGTAAACAGCAGGTGGGAGCAAAGTTCTTTATGGACTACAGCAGGTCTTGCAGACAGTTGCCGTGGCTAGACCTATATTTGCATTTCTCATTTCCGAACCCGCAGCAGCACACTAGCAAGTTCCATACATGCCAATAGACCAGATTCGCACCTCAATAGAAGTAAATGGGAGAAATACATTCTCCCTATTCTTTTTTTAAATCTCCCCCTTTCCTCTTCTAAAATGTTGCCATGTATGCTAAGGTGGGCCACTTATCAGTGACTCTTCGCTCCACTAAAGTCGTCATATGCCTGCAACATAAACGACAAGCAGGAAACTTCTGCATGCACCTGATGACGTCCCCGAAGAGGAATCTGGTATTGATGATGAAGATGATGGCGAAGATCACATTCATAATATCAGCTTTAAGTCCAAAAAAGGTGGAAAATGTAAGTTTCATCCATAGTTCGAGCCGAACATTCATTGGGACTGGGGTTGAAATGGAATTACAGAAGTGTAGGACTCACTGGCCAACACCACCTATGTGCTACTGAGAACTGCTGGTATTCTCACATGAAAAGTATTGAACCCCGCTGGGAAGTGCAGGTACTCTCCCTTTCAAATTGAGGATGTGCAGGTACTCAGTACTGTGAGTACCAGTCCATTTATAGCACTTGCCATGGCAAATAACCACTCTACCAGACACAGGAGCTAAGGTGTGCATCAGAGTGCGGTAGAATTACAAGTCGCTGAACCCAGCACCTAAACAAGAAGACACTCGTACCAAAGTATATGCTTCTCTCATTACTACTCCCAATTGCCTGCACATCCATCATGATGACCTGTGAACAAAACTCAATCAAAACGAAATTCTTTGGGGGCCAGATTTATCATTATTTGATGCAGTGCAACGCAGCAAGACAACTAGCTGCGTTCTGTTAAACAAAGAGGGCAGGAATACGCCATATTTACAAATTATGGTGCAAAACGGCTCTTTCTATGTGTTGGCGCACTTGTGGCTGCTATCACTAATACAGGCAGGATTGTTTTTGTGCAGGAATGGGCAACTTCCTGCACAAAAAACAATCTTTAGAGGCGTTTTCCTCTTTTTAAGTGTGCAGCAAAATTCAGGACACTTAGAAAGAGGAAAACACGAGGAAAAATAAAAATATTTCTCGTTGTGCCTCTACAGGGAAGGCATACAATTTTGATGCATTATCATGTTTACTTTTCTTGGTAAATCTGGATCTGTGCCAAAATACATGGGTGGATGCGTGGGAACATCCACGCTCTATCCATGTAACGCCATCCTGGCGCAGAGAAACTCAAGGCAGCAGCCTGTGTTGCCTTGCACTACTACAGATTTACCAAGCCACACAAGGTGGCTTTGCGTGGCTTGGTAAATCTGACTTACGGATGGCATTGCCCTTATGTCACTTTGCGTGTGATGCAAGGCTATTCAATCCTTTTATAAACCTGGCCCTTTGTCTCCGGCACAAATGGCGGTACCCCCATTAACCGCCAACTTGCTGAAACCCTCCAGTTCAGCACATTGCTTTTTGGCATCCATACATATGAGCTAGACAACAAGCGATAATCCTTTTCAGATGCCTTGAAAGACAAGAGTATCAAGCGCCGCACAGATTGGTCAATCCTGCAAGTGGCACTGTTGCCCAGAAGGATCCCTTTTCATGCGAGGTGCCAAGCAGAAACAGAATTTGCAAAGCTCGAGTTAGTGGGTAACATTAAAACGATGAAGAGGCCCAACCCCTTGCGGCCCATAAACCTAAACAACCAGGGGAAGTAGATATAAGGATGGACACCTGTGCAATAGGAAGAGGATGGCACATCATCCCTTTAGATGACCTTTTATGGCCCTGGTGACTGAACTAACTGGGTTTACATGGCTCTGTAAGACTAACCTAGATGCAGGTTACCATCAACTACTCTTAGATGAGTCATCAAGATTTATTACAACTTCCTCCTCAAACAAGGGGCTCCAATGTTCATGGCATTTCACATTTAGTATTTCAAGTGCTGCAGAAGTCTTTCTAACTTGTAGAAGGGAGATGGTGTCACTCTTAGCACCATCAGTGTCAATGACAGTACATTTATCAACATTCATTGAATTGACCAGCGCAGTGCTCAACTGTGAGACGTCCTCACCAGGATCATAGTAAATGGACTGACTCTTTATTACAAGAAATGCAGTGGTGCTCGAATTGAGGGTACAAGGGGTGCTGAAGCACCCCCTCAAACAAGAGGTACAAGTAGTGCTGCAGCACCCCTCATACCATGGAAGAAGTACAGGAAAACAGCTGTATTTTACAATATATTTGTCAAAACCAGGAAGTCAATTGTAATTAAAATGTAAACACACAACATATTTTGACTAGAATGCTATTTCTATTTTGTTATGTGTTATGAATGTACTTGTATTTAGGTGTGTCTGTAAGCAAAATGTGAGGATTGTGTACCTTGAAACTAACACCACTATGGCACCAGCGCAGGAGAGGACAAAAGGAAAATAATTTCCATAGTCTCTTAAATTATAGTTTTTCACATTTTTATATGCAGTTGATATATTTATTTTAAACCTAAGCTCAATTGGCATCCAGTACAGCAGGCATGCCGTTTCTTACTATGCTTATTCGAATTTTCTAAGAATTAATATTGGAAAAAGTAAGGTTAGTTTTTTTCCAAAATATAACTAACCAGGGTTCTTTTGCTGGAAAATTGGGAAAGTAACTTTGGAAAGAGTTACCAGTTATGTGTATCTGGATGTGGCTCTCCCATATAATCTGCCATTTATTCTTTTTAAAATGCAGTTTTTAGGTCTCTCCTACAGAACGCATGCGCTGTTCTGCAAGACGTATTGTTTACAATTCAGCGGGCTTACAACCCACCCACAGCATACCATTAGGTGTTTCCATTGTCACTCTCATCTCTAATCTTTTCATTGTTTAGCTCCTGTTGGCTTCCCTTCCTTTCTTGTGTTAGATCCTACCTGGACCATGGACCAAGTACATGTGCTCTTCCTCACTTTGTTCTTCCTCATCTTTTTACAATACACTATTTTTGTAATGTGTTTCGGTATTATTCCTGGACGTGCAATGACCTTTCCTACTTTTAACTCTTCTTATGTATGTTGCTTTCACCCTATCAGCAGTCTCTATTGATGCTTTAGTTATTTACACCCACAACTGTACTACTCTATGCTACTCTACTCTACGCTACTCCACTCCATTCCACACCACTCTAATCTGTACATTCTACTCTATTCCAGGCCACTGCACTCTACTCTTTTCCACTCTACTCTACGCCACTTCACTCTACACTACTCCACTCCACTCTATGCCACTCCATGCCACTCCACTCTATGCCACTCATCTCCACGCCACTCTACTCTAAGTCACTCCACTCAACGCTCCACCACCACTGTATTCTATGTCACTCCACTCCACTCAATAGCACTCTACACCCTGCCACTCTATGCCACTCTGCTCTACACCACTCTACGCCACTCCAGTTGATGCCACTCTATTCTATGCCACGACACTCTACGCCACTCTACTCTACACCACTCCACGGCACTCTACTGTAAGCCACTCTAGGGCACTCCACTCTACACCACTCTTCTCCATGCAACTCTACTCCACGCCACTCAATGCAGCTCTATGTCACTCCACTCTGTGCCACTCTATTCCATTCTACATCACTCTACTCCACTCTGCGCACCTCTACTCCACTCTACACCACTGAACTCCACTCTACTCCACTCTGCACCACCCTACTCCAATCTACTCTATGCCACTCTCTCTACGCCACTCCACTCAACTCTATGCCACTCTCCAGGATGTGACTCCATGCCATTCCTCTCCACACAATGCCACTCCACAGCACTCTACGCCACTCCACTCTATGTCACTCTATTCTACACCACTCTACACTAATCTTCTCTATGCCACTCTGTATCACTCCATTCCACTCTACACCACTCTACTCTATGCCATTCTACTCTAACCAACTCTACTCTGCTTCACGCCATCCCACTCCACTCTGCGCCACTCTGTCCACCCTAGTCCATGCCACTCTATTCCACGCCACTCTACTCCACTTCACCCCACGCTATGTGCTCTACTCTAAGCCAATCTACACCACTCTGCTCTACTCCACTTTACTCAACACCACTCCACTCTACACCATTCCACTCTACTCTACGTAACTCTATGCCACTCTTCTTTATGCAACTCCACACTATTCTAAGCCGCTTTGCTCAACACCACTCCATTCTACACCACTATACTCTATGCCACTCCATGCACTCGACTACACACAAAGCCACTCTACAGCACTCTATGTCACTTTACTCTACGCCACTCCACTCTACACCACTCCACACTACACCACTCTACTCTATGCCACTTTACTCTGTCACTCTATGCCACTCACCTACTCTACACCACGCTACTCCGCTACACCCCACACTATACCACCTCACTCTATGCTACTCTACACCACTCTATTCTATGCCACTCCACCTTTCTCCACTCTACACCATTCCACCCTATGCCACTCAATTCCACTCTACACCACTCGATGCCACTCAAGCCACTCTGCAGCACTTTACTCCACTCTATTCCACTTTATGGCACTCTGTGCCATGCTAAGCCACTTCACTCTACACTATACCACTTTACTCTACACTAATCCACACTACTCCACTCCATTAAACACAATGCCACTCTATGCTACTCTATGGCACTCTACTGTACATCACTCTACTCTACGATGCTCTACTCTACGCCACTCTACTCTACGCCACTCAACTCTATGCCACTCCACTGTACTCTACACCACTCTATGCCACTCCACACTATGCCACTTTCCTCAATGGCACTTCACTCCACTCCACGCTACCCCATTCTACTCTATGCCACTCTACACTACACCACTCCACTCTTCTCTATACCATCCCACTTCACTCTACACCACTCTACTCCACTCTACTGCATGCCACTCTGTTCCATGCCACTCTACTGCACTCCAACCCACTCTATGCCACTTTGCTCTATGCCAATCCATGCCACTCTGCTCGACACCACTTTACTAAATGCCACTCCACTCTGCACCATTCCAACTTGACTCTACATAACTCTATGCCACTCTGCCTTACACAACTCCATTCCACTCTATGCCACTCCACTCTATACCACTATACTCTTTGCCACTCCATGCCACTCAACTCCACACAATGCCACTCTACGGCACTCTATGTCACTCTACTCTATGCCACTCCACTCTACACCACACCACTCCACACTACACCACTCTACTCTACGCCACTCAACTATGCCACTCCACTGTACTCTACACCACTCTATACCACTCCACTCTATGCCACTTTCCTCAATGGCACTTCACTCCATTCCACTCTACCCCACTCTACTCTATGCCACTCTACTCAACACCATTCCACTGTTCTCTATACCATCCAACTCGACTCCACACTACTCTACTCCACTCTACTGCATGCCACTCTGTTCCATGCCACCCTACTGCACTCCACCCCACTCTATGCCACTTTGTTCTATGCCAATCCACGCCACTCTGCTCTACACCACTTTACTCAATGCCACTCCACTCTGTGCAATTCCAACTCGACTCTACATAACTCTATGCCACTCCACTCTATACCACTTTACTCTACACTCCTCTACTCTGTGCCACTCTATGCCACTCACTCAATGCCACTCCACACTATGCCACAGTGCTCCACTCAACTCTACACCGCTCCACTATGTGCCACTCCACTCTACGCCATTCTACTCTATGCCACTCAACTCCACACAATGCCACTCTGCGGCACTCTACTCTATGCTACTCTGCTCTGCACCACTCTACTCTATGCCACTCCACTTTACACCACTCTACCCCACCTCACTCTATGCCACTCCACTCTTGGCCACTCTACTCAATGCCACTCCATTGCACTCTACTCTGTCGCCCTACGCCAGTCTGCACCACTCTACTCTGCACCACTCTACTTTGTGGCACTCTATTCTGTGACATTCTACTCTATGTCACTCTACTCTATTCCACTCTACTCCACTTCAGTCTACGCCACTCCACTCTATGCCACTCTACTCCTCTTTCCTTTTCGTCATTGCACTCTGTGCCATGCCACCAACTTTTAGCCACACTGCTATACAACATTGCAAAAAGACATTGGCAAAGTCAAAAGGGAAAGTCAATGTTCATGCTGGTAGTCCAAGGGCTATCTATAGGGCGAGTGTCAAACAACATGTTAGCACTGTACTGAAAGTTAATACTTCAAAATTACCACCAACTTTATTACATTGGGTTTAATTATTTCGACTTGAGAAATGATCTTTCCTGGGCAAAAATCGAGGGAAGGATTCTGAAAGGCGTGTTATCAGTTAGATCTAGCCTATCAGTTCAAACCATAAGACTGGAGCTGAGATGAATGAGGACTTTCACTAGAGTAAGATGAGCCATGATGTGTTGGGTTAAGTAATACTCTAAGAGATTGCTTTAAGCTGGAATTCAGTACGTTTTTCCGTGATTTTTTAATTATTATATTACATTTAGAACGTTTAAACTATATGAAATGGGATGTTACTGTGTTTGAGAGTTGGACTAGATTTAATGATGTTAGAGCAATTTTACAATGGGGCTTTAAAGATGTAAGTTTTACTTTAGATAAAAGCCATTATATGTCTATCTCTAGTCTTAGCCATTTGACAGACTCTCTAAACAGGGTAAAAAGAAATTTTACATAGAAGATCTTTTAAAATATACAACTTGTAGATTCTTTTAAACCTGTATGTTAATGGACTCCCACTTTAATCCAAGCTTGCTAAATGGCATGGTCCGAAAGAACATGGGGCCATATGTACAAAAAATAGGAATTACGATCTTACTGAATTGCTATTAGGAAATCGCATTTCCTAATGTAGGAAAACCTACAAATTTCAGATAACGATCCCTAACAGGTCGCAAATTGACCTACCTCATGAACATTAATGAGGTAGGTTGCAATATGCGACCCATTAGGAATAGCAGCCATCACAGGGATGGTGGATTGCTGAAGTCAGCAGACCACCATGTCTGTGGTTGTTTTTTTTATAAAGCAATTTTTCTTCTTTTTATTTTTATGCAGCCCATTTTCCTTATAGGAAAACAGGATTTGTTGAAACATTCACAAAGGTGAGGAGGATTGTATCCCACTTTGAGAAGTTCACTGGAACTGTGCTGAATTGTGAAGAACATTTTGATGACTATTACTAGTTTTTGTCTCCTTCATCCCTTACAATGCATTATGGTCCCTTGTCCCTCCATCCCAAGGGACCACCATATCTACTCGGCCTGATTCATTGATGCACAGTGACACTCGAAAACATAAAGTATGGGGTCAAAATATTCACTGAGAGCACACATCCCACCATCTCCGAATCTTGAAACTTTGTAGTATATCTCTGCAATCTTAGCAAGCATTTTCATCTGCATTCTATTTAAGTGGTTTGTTTATTGTGTATATTTTTCTGGAACCAATCTTTTTTTTTATATAGTTTTATATAGCTCGAACTTGACCCGAAGATATCAAGTATCAGAGCGCTTTACATGAGCACCAGTTTAGTTACAGATGGACACATTCATTTTTGTTAGGCACGGGGAGATTAAGTGATTTGCCCACAATCACAGGATGTTGAGCACCGTTGCCGAGACTCGAACCCGGTTCCCCAGCCTCGAGGTTGACCGCTCTAGCCGTAAGGCTACATGCTCTTTTGAGAGGAATGTTGTTTTCAGGCCTGAATAAAGGCATCCTGACCTCAATTCGGTTTGTACAATATTGGTTTAACCCTCCTGTTGTCATTCTGCGAGTAAATTGAGAAGGCACAATCCTCGTGCAGTCTTTGTACAGCACAAGTAGAGGCCTCCAGTTTTTTTATTCCTTGAGTGTGTGTGCATCACTATAGAAAATGACTCCCATACAAGTGTAATCCATAGTTGGATGTGGATGGACAGAGTCCCCCTATTAATTTTAGAGAGGGGTTGCCACCCCTCTTGCCTGAGGCTGAGAAAGGTCTAGAGATGTCCCAGCAGTGCTTTGAGACCCTCACAGGTGATTTGCTGCACTTTACAAATGTTGATTGATTGATTGATGTAATGGGACAATTGACACTAGCAGCAGCTGTTTAGTACAAGCACATTTGTTTTCACTTCTGGGACATAGCCACTCGGACCCTTGCAGACTCTCATTGTCGAGGAAACAGGGATTATTAAACATGTCCCTTTGTTTTCAAAAAGTGTTAACGTTCGCCCATTAGCAGTGAGATGCCAGCATTTTCACTTGAAATGCCATCTTCACCCTCTCATTCATAAACATTTGCTCTCCATGCTTTTGAAAACCTTTTGAGTCCCTTTGGGCAGCAGCCAGATTGTACTTTTAGCACAACAGTTAAAGGGGAAGAGCGAGACTATTTGTGGGGAGTCATTGGTGCGGTTATCGTGAACAATGTTCACCTATTGAAAAAAATAATTGTTTCACCAAAATAAAATGTACCAATTAGAGTGGAGCGGAGGGGAACAAAAAGGGATCCAATTATTGTAGGAAATCTGACGTTCCTGTGTGGTCACCACAGGTTTTTCACTGTTTGCTGGACCCTATATTTTTGCTGGTTTTAGAACTTTGTGTGCTTTACCCCTGCTAACCAATAGTGTATTGCACATGCGCTCCCTTTAAAAATGGGGGAATAGGCATATTCATAATTGGCATATTTACCTTGCCAAGAAGTACCTAGTATATGCTACAAAGCGTATTCAGGACCTGGAAGTTAACTATCATGAGTGTACTACAGCACCTATTGTGCCAGCAATCACAGTGGCAGTAAAAACAGGGCTTCAGGCCAAACCTGTGTAGCCTCACTGTAGCAGTGTTAAAAACTGCAATTCTACCTGTCAAAATAAACACTTTACACACTTCAAAAAACCCTTTTAATATATTAATAATTCACCCCATGTAGTCCTTATAGCTCACAAGGCATGGTGCATGGTATTTAAAAGTAGGACATTTAAATATGTAATGTTAACATGGCTTTACAATAAATCACATCCAAATGTTATTTTATACTGTAGCAGGCCTAGCTGTCCTATGTAGAAAACCGAGTGCAGAATAAAATCCTAATACTTTATCTCAGGAATGGGACTAGCTGTAAAAATAAACAACTATTTTTAATAGTTATTGAAAATCCAATTCAATGGTCAAGGTGGATTTTTAACGAATGTTAAGGAAAAGTAACTTTTAGTACGTTCTTCTTTACCTGCCTGTAGCTCCTGGAGGCTAATTTGCATTTGCTCCCCAATTTCTCCCAGCCAGGGATTAGCATTTGAATAGGTGTGAAAAAGGTATTAAATGCCTGCCAGGAGCTATGATTGACAGGTCGACCTCATTTGGCAGAGATGACTCCTTTGAGTTCAGAAGTAGGGAGGGTCGTGGAACATCCTTTTTGACATTACAGTGTCCAATCCTGCTTCAGTGTCAAATCCTGCTTGACAGGTCTGCTGGGTTTGCATATAACACTTGGCGCTCATCTGAATGGAAGAAATCAGGCTACCAAGAAAATTCTTATGTATCCTCTGTCTGATTGCTGTGAAATCCTGCTTTTGTCCTACCAGACATTTGTCTCTGGGTTTTACATATAACACTTGGGGCACACTTGAAAGAAAGTAAACAGGATGCTAAGACAAATCTTGTGTATCCACTGTCTGGCTGCTGGAAACTCCTGCTTTTGTCCCTGAGTTTATTGGGGGTACAGTGGCTGCTTCAAACAGTATTTTGATGTTAGATGTGGATGGACACTAGGATCAGTGTAGTACAAACCCCACATACACCACCAGCTCTCAGAGCACAAGTTTAGTGTGGCCAAAGACTTGTGCAATCTTGAAAATGCCCAAAGTGGGTAGGGTTGGCCCTTGGAACTTTTACCCCTATTGGTTAGGGCATGCCCAGAAGTCATTCTCATCCACTAGTTCATGCCAGGCATAAATATAGTACCTCCAGACACCCACTTCAGAACCCTCCTGGACCTGTGGAAGATCAGCAGAGGACTGGACCTGGTGTCTGTGACCTGAGAGGAGCCCTTAAGGAAGAACTGGAACGACTCCCTCTTCGTCCCAGGGCCCAAGTAGAGGCCTAGTACCCCCTGCTTGCACCATGGCTCGCCAAACATGGTCTGAGACATCTTATTTTCATTCCCTGTTGGTACACCGAATATCACTCTTTTTCACTTTTAGTTTACTTACACTATTGAGATACTTTGGTCATTTGGTATTTAATTAAGTATTTCTAACCCTAAATTAATTATTTCTAATTTATTTGAATTTGTAACTTTAGTTTGAATTTGTAAGTAATACAGGGACATAGTGTGGGAAGAAATTCCATTAGTAATTACGATGTGTATTACTTATTACAATATTTATTAAAAATTATTTCAACAGAACAAATTCCTTTCCTAAATTGAACGCGAACAGTTGGAAAACCTACTGACAGTGAAAGCATGAAACTAAAAATAAACACGAAATTACAAAGCATTGTAAAAATGCTTTGCAAATGTAAGTCTATGTAAATGATGAGCATTGTAAAAATTGTGATGTAAATGTAAGTCTATGTAAATGAATCATTGTAAAGGTAACATACCTTCCCAGAGATGAGGGGACATCACCTGAAGTATTACTTTGCTGGAAGAAGCTTATGTTCTCATCTGAAACACCTAGAAGCCAACCTGCTTGCTGAATAAGGGAAGGAGCTTTCCAACCCTGAAGGTGTGACTGTCCAGGGAGTGCCAGAACCAGCTTTATACGGTGGTGTGTGGGTCCGCCAGAAGAAGAAAAACTGTGCAGTGACCTGCATGCCATGAGGAGTGTGGGTGCAGTCTATCCATGCTACAGTTTGTGGTGGAAATTGTCGACATTGGTCATCGCTTCTGTGGACAAGAACTGAACCCAAGATGGATTGTGACATCGCAACCAAGAATTGAGCCTGCGGTGGATTGTGCAACCACCCAGAACCTGTACCCAAGTTTGACCATGCTGACGCCATCAAGATCTGTATCATAGGTCAACTCTGTTGCCATGACCAAGAACTGCACCAGAGGTGCAACCCAAAAACCAATTGCGGCTGTCCTATTGCCAATGTGATCCATCTGCTGAACTTCACCCAAGATGCAGAAGCAAGTCCACTGACCACTGGATATCTCTTCTCTTCCAGAGTCAGCACCCCTTTGTGAGGACATTAGCTTGGCGCTCCTCTGGATCTTGGGCCGTACCTCCAGCATGTGCACCTTCTCCCAGAGAGGGAGTGAAAAGAGACACATGCTGTAGGTCCCCACCAGCTGCTGGGAAAAGAATCTGAAGCCTGTGCTGTGGTGAGACTGTGCTTTAAGGGAACTTTTTGGTTAGACAATCTGTTATTGCACTGCTTTGTGACAGTTGAGTTCTGAGCGTGAAACACCCCTGCGGCACGGAAGGGATTACACTTGGCCCAGTTTCCACAGCCATTGTATGACGGACCCAGGACATCAGAGGCAACCAACTTCACAGTGGCGGCTCCTCCGCAATAGCGGAGGAGCGTCACCCCACTGCCTGGCAGAGCCAGCAAACGAAAAATAAAACGATTCTCTAGCATCATTTTATTTTTCGTTTGCTGGCTCTGAGCCAGCTTACCCAGGGAGGAGAGGGGCATGGGGAGGAAGAGTGCTTGTGCACTCCCTAAGTACGCATATGTGTTTGGCCGGCCATCTCAGGCCGATCAAAACACACATGCCCACTTAAGTTTCCCCAGCACGTCTGCAATCAGCAGCCAAACCCCACAGACTCAATGACCTGAACGGAGCGTCTTTCCTTCCCACTCAATCCAATCCCCGCGCTGCTCTGCAGCATGGGGATTGGATGGGAGTCTGTGTCCCAGGGGCTGCTGGGACTAGGAAGAGGCCAGCAGGAGCGACGCTGGAGGCGGCCGGTGGCTTCAGGTAAGTTATTTTAATAATTATTATTGACACGTTCCCCCCACCCCACGTGCGCTCTCCCCCACTCCCCCATGCTCCCCCTACCCGCCCACAACCCTTTGTTAGTGGCAGCCGCCACTGCATCCTCAGCTCCCAAGAGATGCTTCGGTCATATTTTGCCAGTCTTGCTCAGTTTTCTCGAAGTCCTGCGGTCAGTTCCTGTACCTCCTTCTGTGGTCTTATCCTGCGGGTCCTGCTGTCATCATCTCTATCCAGTTGTGCCACTATCACTCACTTCATGTTACTACTGCCAGTCTCATAGCATTCTGCCTCTGCCTGTCACGCACAATGCAGTCATTATCTACAATTTCGGCTGTCAGTACTACTTCTCCACACCCCTCCTCCCCACTGTCCCCAGGCTTTATTGGAGGCACCAACGTGTATGGATGGTGGTACACTACATTAAGCCAAAGAGGGCAGCATTACTTCAAGGATACAGAAACAATGTATAGAAGCCAAGGTTAATATATGTATGGTAATCATTAGCATATGAGCCTGCAAGCGGCTCTCCGAGGATGGGCGCACCCATCAGTGAAAGGCTCTGTGCATTCCTATAGGTTATCAGTGGTACCTTCCAAATTGCTACACAAGGGCAACCCTTTGTCTGTCTGTCTGGCAGGGGGAGCAGGAGATGAACACAGGCTGTGTGTGCAGGAGCTGCCCAGTTCCCGGGGTGTAGGAGCCTGGAGGTGGGGGTGCTGCAGGTTTGTGGGCAGGCTCACAGGTTTCCATGTGCATGCATGTATCCCCGGGCCTTCTGCTGGCTATTCCCATTGCCTCAGTCTGATTATGCAGCATTGTCTCACGCAATAGATACTCATCATAAAAAGTGTTCATATATATCTGTAGTCTGCTTCTGCTTATTCGCCTGCGTGGCCACCTACAGCAAGCGACAGCTGGATTTGCTTATATTATGCTTCTCTGCTTTGCTTATGACATGGGCGATGCAAAGCATCTTTAGCCAAAGCAAGAATATATCCTGGATGCAACTACTTCCTGCCAAGGAGACCCGTCCTGTGCTGTTCCTGTAGCTTTCCCTTAGGTGGCGCTAAAGTGTCGCTGTGTAAAATGTAGTGAGAGTTATCTCTGCAGCAAGCAATTACTTGCACATGAAGGCAGAGTGTTTAGGTATGTGTGTTTTTCTAATCACAGCAAAAGAAGCACACTTACCATTGTTGTCACGTTGTCATTCGTAAGTGGATTGCTGTCAGTGGTGTGGAAACATTGACAGGGGTGAAGATAGTGCTGTCGAGGGAGGGGGAGAGAGAGGAAAAAACAATTGGACAATAGGGACAGAGAGTGGTAGGAGACCGACCCAGTAGCAAAGGATACAAAGATGGGGAATAGTGCCAAAGAGAAAGAAACAGTGACAAGAGGAGAGAAAGAAGAATCAAGACTGCCAGGAACAGGCACTGGGCATATTTGAGGTCAATGTGAGGCGTACAATTAGAGACCTGTGCCCGTGTTTCTATCAGGATATCAGTTCAGAGTGCAGCAACGAAGCAGCCAGAAAATTAAAAACAAGCATTGGCATAGCCAATAGGTCTCGCCTTTGGGGCCTTATAAGTGTTTAGCCAGAGCTATTGACTTTGCCAATGTCTTCAAGCTGTGCTGTAGAGAAGTGTGGCTGCTGTGCGGCATGCTGAAAAGTTATAATAAAAAAGTGTCAGAAGCATTTTTGTTACTTTATATATGACCAAGAAGGCATTATGTAAAACTGAACGACCATATTAAAAAAGTATTTACAATAAAAAATTTCCTCAGTTTTCTTTTGTTCTTGCAATGCTGGCAATGGTTGTTTGTTAAAGCTTTTTTTTGAGGGGCATAAACAATCGGAGGGTGAAGGTTGGGAACTAGTACCTGTATTATAACACTAGCAGCGGCCAGACGCTAGGGGAGAATCAACAGATGCCACATTCCGAGAGCAGGCTGAGGTGGTGCTGAGTGATGCTGAGGTGGTAGTGGTGGTGGTGGTGACTGTTGCGGAGACGATGCTGAGGTGATGCTGAATGATACTCAGGTGTTGCTGAGTGATACTGCTGTGGTGCTGAGTGATACTGCTGTGGTAGTGCTGAGTGATATTGTCTTGGCGCTGAGTGATGCTGTGGTGGTGCTGAGTGATATTGTCTTGGTGCTGAGTGATGCTGTGGCGGCGCTGAGTGATGCTGTGGCGACGCTGAGTGATGCTGTGGCTTCGCAGAGTGATGCTGTGGTGGCCCTGAGTGATGCTGTGGTGGCGCTGAGTGATGCTGTGGTGGCGCTGAGCGATGCTGTGGCGGTGCTGAGCGATGCAGTGGCGGTGCTGAGCGATGCGGTGCTGAGCGATGCTGTGGTGGCGCTGAGCGATGCTGTGGTGGCGCTGAGTGATGCTGTGGTGGCGCTGAGCGATGCTGTGGTGGTGCTGAGCGATGCTGTGGTGGCACTGAGCGATGCTGTGGTGGCGCTGAGCGATGCTGTGGTGGCGCTGAGCGATGCTGTGGTGGTGCTGAGCGATGCTGTGGTGGTGCTGAGCGATGCTGTGGTGGTGCTGAGTCATCCTGTGGTGGTGCTGAGTGATGCAGTGTTGGCCCTGAGTGATGATATGGTGTCGCTGAGTAAAGCTATGGTGGTGCTGAGTGATGCTGTGGTGGCGCGGAGTGATGTTGTGGTGGCGCTGAGTGATGCTGTTGTGGCGCTAAGTGATGCTGTGGTTGTGCTGAGTAATGCTGTGGTTGTGCTGAGTGATGCTGTGGTTGCGCTGAATTATGCTGTGGTTGCACTGAGTGATGCTGTGGTTGCACTGAGTGATGCTGTGATGGCGTTGAGTGATGCTGTGATGGCGTTGAGTGATGCTGTGATGGCGTTGAGAGATGTTGTGTTGGTGCTGAGTGATGCTGTGCTGGCTCTGATTGATGCTGTGCTGGCTCTGATTGATGCTGTGGTTGCGCTGAGTGATGCTGTGGTGTTGCCGAGTGAGAGATAGAGTGAAGATATAATGCCCAATTAGAGAGGGTGGTGTGAGAGAAAGAGAGAGAAAGGGTGTACATAGAATAAAGAGTGGAGCGGGATAGAGAGAGAGAAAGAAGGGGAGAGAGAGTGAATGAAGGAGTTTGAAAGAGAAACAGATAAAGGGGTGAGAGAGAATGAAAGGCTAAAAAGATAGAGAGGGAGAGTTAATTAAGTAGAGAGAGAATTAGAGAGGGGAGAGAGAGAGAAGGAGAGAGACAATAAGAGTGGGGGGTGTGGAGTTTAAATAGAGTGAAGAAGTGACGAGGAAAAAGTAACCTTAAATATAGCTTTGTGCTTTGCGCGAATAAATATAAATAAAAAAAACAGTGAGAGACAAAAATACTGGTAATTAGGCTGTGACTCCCAATATAAAACAAATAGCGATATAAGGTGAAATCAACCCACCGAAGCAATATTTCTAACTAGACAAAAAAAAGCTTGCATTTCAATGCTAATCGCTGTTGTTTTTCATGTGACTGTAGTCCAGGGCCCTCAGTTGGTAATGTGAGCTGCTGCTGCGATTGAAACATCAGAGTCCAGAGAGTTAATGAGCCATGACGAGGAAATGAGGAAGAGATAGGAAACCCAGATGCCAGCTGCGCGTGCACGCCATCGTGAACTCAAGCTGGTCGCCAGCCGAAAGCCAGTGTTTGCACTTCCAAAACCCGCTTACTAAAACTCTCGGCCAGACCAGCGCAAGCGCTGGTGCAGGCCGAGACCTAACAACCCACAGTTTGAACCACACCTCCAATCCCACCGTGCAGGCAAAGACCAAACCATCCTGCGAAATTTCCCTTCACTCTTCCATCTTTACTTTCTTCCTCCCATCTTTCATCTATTTTCACTTTCCTTGTATACTCCCTTCCTTCCACCACACCTTCTACCATTCCTGCCTCTTTCCACCTTTCCTTCTTTCCTTCACCCTTCATTTCACACTTCACTCTTTCCGTCTTTCTCTTTCTCCACCTTTCTTTCTTTCCCATCCTTACTTTTTCTTTCTTACCTTTTCCCACCCCTCCTGCTATCTCTGTTTGCCCCTCTCCCTCTTTCTCTGGTACTTTCTCGTGGCCTCCACTCCTTACCTCTGACATGGAACCGCTGCACAGTATATCTGACCCTTTGTCTGCAGCCACGCAGGCAGAAAAGGACCATAAAGCCAAGGGCTAGTCAACAATTTAGTGTGGCCCAGCTCAGTAGATCAGCTCTGTGGCAAGCCCCACTTTATCTGCCAGACTAGGGTGCTAAAAACCACGGGGCGCAGGTTACACAATTGAATTGGGGTAGATTGGGGTGGAGTGTGGTACATTGGGGTGGAGTAGGGTAGATTGGGTGGAGTGGGGTATATTGGAGTGGAGAAGATTGGGATAGACTAGAGTGGGGTAGATTAGAGTGGGGTAAATAGGAGTAGGGTAGATTGGGGTAGATTTGGGTATTAGTGGAGTGGGATGTATTGGGGTAGATTGGAGTGGAGTGGGGTACGTTGGGGAAGACTGGAGTTGGGTGGATTGGGGTAGATTGTAGTGGAGTAGAGTAGACTTGTGTGGAGTTGGGTAGATTGGACTGGGGTAGATTATGTGGATTATAGTAGGGTAGAATGGAATTTGGGTAGTTTGGAGTGGAGTAAATTGGGGTAGTGGGGTAGATTGGAGTGATACCAAAAATGACAAAAATCTAATTAGTAGAAACTGAGATATGCAATTTTAAAGATTTAGTTAAAAATAGTGCTTAAAAGCACAAAGCGCCAACTGTGATTATCAGGTTTCGTCAGACTGGGACAAAGTCAGATGTTCAGGCCAACCACGATGAGTAGCGGGCCAGATATAGAGACCAAGCTAGGCTCCCTGAACAAAGTAACCTTAAATCCTGGTGCCCGGTCTGTACATCGATGTTTTGCGAGGTTTCACGTAGTCTGGTGTCGGTTCCGAGGGGCTGCGAGAGCAGCGCTAGAAGGTCCTGCATTTTGTTGCGTTGAGTTGCATCAGTTCTGATGAAGCTTGTGGCAAGGATTTGCAAGGCTTTGCGTTGAGGTGCTTTAGTTCCGATAGACCTGTCAGCTGGGCAGCGAGGCTTTGTGGGGATTTGCGTCACTCAGCGTCGATTCCGTTGAGGATGGCAGCTGGGCAGCAAGGGTTTGTGGGGTTTCACCTTGATCAACATTGGTTCTGATGATGCTCGTAGGTGTGTGGCAAGGCTTTGCGAGGCTTCACGTCGCTTCAAGCTGGATTTAGTGAAAACCATAACTGGGCTGGTAAGGCACCTCTATCCCCACACCAAGGGTCTACGACTGCAGGGGCAACATTTGGGGGTTAGGGCTCACAGCAGGCAGAGTCCAGGTGCAGGATTCAAGATAGTTTGAGCCTTTTCTGTCCCTGATGCTCTGATCAGGAGGCCAGCCATCTAGTTCTTGGAGTCACTATGGTAGACCTGAGTGCAGGATGCATGTCCAGTCCTTCTCACTCAGTCTGAAGGGCAGCATAGTAGCAGGACAGCAGAGTAGCAGGGCAGCAGAGTAGCAGGGCAGCAAAGTAGCAGTCCTTCTTGCAGCAGAGCAGCACAGCAGTCAGTCGCCTGCAGGTCCAGTTGTGTACTGAAGAGTTGGGTCT
The DNA here is from genome assembly GCA_963921515.1 of Calotriton arnoldi. Taxonomy (NCBI): domain Eukaryota; kingdom Metazoa; phylum Chordata; class Amphibia; order Caudata; family Salamandridae; genus Calotriton; species Calotriton arnoldi. The sequence continues at coordinate 774,847 of CAWUFW010006899.1, read as the reverse complement.
GAGGAGCCAATATTTATACCTGGCGCCCACTTTGAAGTGGGAGAAGTTTCTGGAGGTTTACAACCCCAACCCCAAAGGTGTTTGGAATTTTCATCTTCCCTACCCGGCCCAGTTCTAACCACCAGGCCACATGTTTCCCTCCAAGTGTGGCAGTGTTGCCTTTTCACCAAGGGGGAGGAGTGCCACTCACTGTTCACATAGGTAGTTCTCTCAAACCCACATCTTACCTGATAACATTCCGTATAAATATTGAATAATCGCAGTCACAAAACTGACTTGTAGTTTGTACGAAACTGGAAGTATTAGTTGAGAGGGTGAGAACACACGTCAAATAATAATCACAATCCTTGTCAGGGCGAACCACAAAAGTCACTACATAAACCTGTGCTTAACCCTCTGGTAGTTTGGCACAAAGCAATTAGGCTTAACTTAGAGGCAATGTGTGAAGTATTGGTGCAGTACTAAAAAGTAATAAAGTCAAAATTCATAATAAAAATCGCAAAATGAATTCGAAAAATAGAGTTAAATTTATTGAACAAAATTAAACCAGAATTAAAACAATTCATGATGAAAGAGATACAGGAAGTAACGGGACTGTCAGACAACAATAAAAGAGACACTGGCATTCAGAGCCTGCGAAAGTAATAACTTATGGAAGTTCAATTGTGAGGGAGCTGCAAGTGTGGGAGAGTAGGCGACAACGAGACAGAAGGCAAACAATTGTTACTCCAAGCTATCTACCACACCCAATAGTATAAAGAAGTGCAACGTTTGGGGATGATCTTCCTAAATATTATTTCGGGGTAAATTCCGCCCTTCCCTCATCTTACAAGCTGTCATTTGTCATTTAGAAGCGTTCATTGTTTAATGTTCTGGGCAAGAGGGGTGTAATGCATCTGAAAGGGATTTCCTTAAAATGTTGCATTGATCCGCTCCTATGTTGGACACTCTGGCCCTAAATGTAGACTCGCTTTCAATTGGTGTGTGAGCTGCGTGTCACTATGATTCCCCCCCTCCTCCCCATGCCCAGCACTCTATGACCAGGAGGAAAATAGCGCCCCTATGCGTTGTTCCCAAGTTGCTAATGTTATGGTGACACCCTTAGTAAATTCTGTATTTTTGTATTCTGGGATTTATAGTTTCACGTCGCCACGTAGAACTCTGGTCTCCCAAGTCCCAGATTGCAGAGTAATGTTGGAGAAAAGCCAAGTCTGTTTAGGAAGCCAAAGATGACATTGGCTGCTCAGCGGAAATGACGACGTCCCTTCAGGGAAGCCGATTGAACAACAGTGGGTTCGTATCCTGGAACTATTTGTACAAAGGACTGATCTTTCCTTCCTCAGTAATGATGGACATTTAAGACTGAAACACATTGTCCTTCTCCACCTCAACCTTAAAAGGTCAAAAAGCAATTTCAGTCTTAAATTGTTCCGCTTATTTCCCTCTTGGTTAATGGGAGTTGTATTCAATGAAAGCGCGAAAACTACACTGAAAAACTGAAAATACGCCCTGTTGACTACTTACGGCTAAAATAGTTGCAAATATAGCAGGGACATGTTTAGAAATAATAATGTTTTAGTGTAACTGATAACTTACGCAGAATAAAGATGGATTTAAACTATAACCTTTTGTTGCAATAACTTGAGCAGCTTCCAAGTGCTTTAGGCACAACAATCTACATTCTTAAGACCAAAACTATTCACATTTTTATTTAGGATAGAGTTGAGAAACTCTGTGCTAAATTTGAAAATTCGCAATATTTTTTATCGGTGACGTTTTAAAATATTGATGAGTCGATTGTCTTTGGATCATTTAATGTACGATATAATCAGATTCTTTTAAAATTCATTTTGCAAAGTTACAAGGCAGTGGTCATTCTGTCAAAACGTGCAGGATGACACTCTCCAACATGCTCAGAGATTGGTTTTGCTTCAATGCACATCTTCTTTTTCCCATTTTAGAGTCATGATTTGACCTGTCATGCAAACTGACCTGGGGGTGTAGGCGGAGCCAATGAATGCCTAGAGCCAGTGGGACCGACCATCCTTTCTGATTGGCCAGCAGTGGAGTGGGTCTGTCTAGCATGCCTAATTGGGTACGTACTGTGGTGACACCCTTTTCCCTTGCTTGGCGTATGAAGCAGTAGCTTCACGAGCTGGCGCATAGTGAGCGATGAAAGCCGCAGTCAGTGGTTCTCGCAGCAAGAAGTGCAAATCTAATGGTTCTATATGATGTGACCTTTCCTGGCCCCATAATAGGCGAGTATCAGTGAGGTGAACAGCGCTCCCTGGGGATGGTGGCCACTATAGCGTGCCACCCCAGCCCAGGTACTTCCAAATGATCATGCCGCACACGGAGCTTGGTATTACACGTCTTTATACCTCAGCGTGTAACCGTTAACTGAACATTTTATATCAGGAATTCCATCACCCACGCACTTATGTCACTGTTCTATGGAGTCCGTCAGGAACCAAGAGGGTCCCATCATCTCTTACTCACAAGATAACTAAATCTCCCCCTTTGTTAAATAAAAAGTACAAATAATACATACATACATTACAACTCTTCAATAAGTCATTTTGGAGTTCGAATCAATCACCCGGACCTGGTCATGTGAGGCTGCAGAGATACCGAAGATGTGTCCATGACTGCCGTTGGTGACAGAGACACCGGTACAGTTATTAGACTCTCTGGATTCTCAGGTGGAAAAGTCTCACTCCTGACATCTGGAGTTGGCGAAGGTCGAGGCAGTGGCTTGAAATGCGAAGAATCTTCTGTAATGAACTTTCCAGGACGGTGAGAAGTTACCATATGTCCTTTACTAGTTACAACCCTCAGTGGGCCAACATCAAAAGGAGCATAAGATATGCGTTTCCATTTCTGCCTGACAATGGCATGGTTTCCTCTTTTGAACACAGTGCTCTGAGCACAGAGGCGCCTGTCCGTGTAGGTCTTCATTTTCCGTTTGTGAGATGAATCAATAGCGCAGCATTTATCAATGTCAACAGATCTTTCAACAGTCCAATGCAGCAACTTGGTTCCTATGGCTCTCACAAACATTAAGGTGGTAGGGCTTTCACCTGTGGTAGAATGGGTGTTGACCTGTAGTCACGAAGCGTAGAATTAAGAACTGATTTAAGGGTCGAGCTTTTCCAGCGCAGTGTGCTGAATGGTCTTCTTGAGGGCGCTCATACACCTCTTGACAACACCATTTGTCTGTGGCCAGAGAGGTGTGTTTTTCTGATGCTTGACATTCAGATGAGTGAGAAAATCTTTAAATTCTCAACTATTGAAAGGTGGGCCATTTCCAGATTTGAAATCGAAGGAACACCCCAGGTTGCAAAGATACTTTCTAATCGCTCAATGACTCTGTCATGAGTTGTTGATGACAGATCTTCCACAAGGGGAAAATGGGAGTATTCATCAACAATGACTAGTAGATGATGTTCATTGTCAAGGGGTCCAAATAAATCAATTGCAATCTTCTCCCATGCATGCTTTGGGAGATCAGACATGTTTAACGGATGCAGAGTGGTTTTGGATGACAAGCAGTTGTACAAATGACAGGCCCTTAATTCCTCTTCAACTCTTTCATCAAGACATGGGAACCACACTCCGTCCCATAGAGCTCATTTAGTATCAACAATTCCTCGATGTCCCTCATGTTCCAGTTCAATGACTTCTTGTCTCAGACTTTCAGGTATGACAATTTTTGACCCTCGTAAAATGATGTCTTCTGTAGTGACTGATAGTTCTTCCTGCACATTTTTGAATGTCTAGTATTCTAGGTCATCATGAAGAGGTCGAGCATGCTTCCTCCACGAGTGATGGGTAATAATGTCTTTGAGGATTTGCAAATCTCTGTCAGTGCTCGTGGCAGCAATGATTTGTTCTACTGATATTGCAGCAGGTGTACTGGACTTCACTATGAAGTTAACATAGGCATCAGCCAGTTTAGAAGTGGTGCCATGACACAGTATTGGTACACATGAGAAGTAATCAGCAGGATTTGTAGCTTTTGCTGGACCATGCACAATCGTATAATCATACTCCTGCAGTCAGCAGGATTTTTAGCTTTTGCTGGACCATGCACAATCGTATAATCATACTCCTGCAGTCAGAACCCCCATCGCTCAATGTGAGGGGGCATCTTGGCTTTTGGATTGCCGAAAATTGTGAGCAATGCTTGTTGGTCGGTGACAACCGTGAAATGCTTCCCATACAGGAACACATGAAAATGTTCAGAAACCCACACCACAGCAAGGCTTTCTTTTTCAGGTTGTGAATAGGCACGTTCCGTTAATGACAAACTCCTACTAGCATAAGCCAAAATGTGTCTGGATGTGTTGGGATGTCCAGTGTGCTGGGCAAGGAAGGTAGTCAACCCCACTGGGCTCGCCTCAACAACAACCTCCCTCTGCAGTTTCGGATCAAAGTATGCCATTTCAGTGGTGTTTTCAATTGCATATTTGATTTTCTTGCAGCTTTTTTCACGGTCCCATGACCATCTAAATGGAACATTTCATTTTGTTAAGTCTCTCAATGGGTCGCTCACAGTGGCAAAGTCACGTATATACCTTGAACAGTGACTGGCCATACCAAGGAAGGATCGCATCATAGTTACATCTTGTGGGGGAGAAGTGAATAACAAGGCTTGTACTTTATTTGGATCTGGAGTGATTCTCCCATCAGAAAATATATGTTTTATGAAACTCACACTTTTCTGCATTTAAAATGAGTCCTGCATCATTAAGTATACAACACACTTGTTTAAGAGCTTTATCGTAGTCTTTCCATGTGGCCCCAAACACTAGTATGTCAATACTGTAATTGAGCATTTGTAACTGGCTGTATTAAGCGAGGATTGACGTCCGGAAAGAGTTATTCAGCTGTGGACACTTCAAAAATGTAGTCTTTTATATCTACACAACCCAACATGAGTCGGAAAGGTAGTAATGTGCCTTGCAATTTTCTTCCAGTTCGAGTTGGTGATACACTTTGTTCAAATCAAGGCGGGAAAAGACTTTGGCTACATTCAGCTGCGTAATCATGTCAGCGATGTCCAGACCTTGATGTTATTCTCTTTCAATCACCTTGTTCACTTGGCGCATATCAATGCAGATGCGCACGGTGCCTCCACTATCCTTCTTCGACACTACCACTTTGGGGGACACCCATGGTGTCGGACCAGTGGATTGCTCAATGATGTCATGCTTCAATAATGTCTCAATTTCTTTTTCCTTGAAGACATTAATTTATGGCCTTCTGCCTCTTGTTTGCACTTGCTTTTCACACTCAGCACTGATTAATTTTGGGTCATTCCAGCCTCTATGTTAGCTGCTTGACTGTCAGCTCTTTCCTCTGCTCTTGCAGCCATGAGTACTTGCTCCAAACTGAGGCTCTTTCAGCATTCATCATCTGAAGGAATCGGAGAGACAACCATCTATTACTCTGAGCTGCATGGCCTCTTCATCGTTGAACTGGTTGAACATGCAATGCTTGATGAGTGAATCAAGTCTTTCTACAAACTCATCCATCGTTTCACCAGTTTTCTACTTTTCCATAAACCGGCAACAGCGGAGACAGCGGAGGAGGAGGCGTTGGCCCAGGAGAGATGCACTATGGAAGGGGACGCCGCGGCTCGACCAGAGAGCCGTGGCACCAGGCAAGTGACCCACAGGGGGTGGGGAACTCTACGAGGGGGGTGGCTGCAATGGAGGTTCTACTGGGACTCTAGCTTTGCGAGCTGTCTGCTGAACAAGGCACATGTGTCTGGAGGCACAACCAGGGAACTTTCTGGGCACTCTATCAGACTGAGAGACTGCACAATAACACAAGTTGTGAAGTTGTACGTGCACCACAGGCACCGTGTGTAGAGAGGAATCTCTTATTATAAACTGAGCACCAGTCAGTGTGGGTACTAGGCTATAAACAATATAAAGGCCTGTGCTCTAATGCCGTGTCATTTGATCCAAAAGGTCACCACGCCAAACCCACGAAGGACAGGAAATCCAGGAACCTGGTAATGAAATATCTCTATATGAACTATAAAATAAGAGCCACTGCAGCAAGTGCTCTTTGGTACTAAGAAAATCAGCACTGACCATTCATGACTTAGCATGAATTTTCACTCGAATATGAGACTTAAATATATTTTGGCAATAAACTTACTTTGACTCCAAACATTAGCTTGTCTTTTTCTGGAATTAATGTAAATTCCTTATATACGTATTTTAAATGTATGACAAAAAAATGCTAAGTCACTATTACCTTAATTTTGAAATAAATCATTAATTAATGGAAATATATTACAGTAAATTACAATTAAGTTTCTGAAGTTTAAATACAAAAATAAATTACCACTTAAGAAAAGAATTATTTTTATTATGCATGACAAATTATTTATAATGATGTACAGAATTAATTAAAATTAATTTAGTTATATTCTAACAACCAATATTGTTACATTCATTTTTAAATTCAAATTAGTGTATTAAAATATTTTATAATTAAATAATAAATGTTTACTATGTTTAATTATGTTTAATTATTAATTTAACATTATTTCCTAAGGGGTTTTATTATGATTGCCCACCTCAATTATTTCCTATCCATGGCCATGTGTGATGCTTGATTTGCTACTGTTTTTTTCAGCACTAACTTACACTCGGCTTTCGTGAATAAGCAAAAGGAGTGATCTTGCTCAAAAGTGTGAATTACTCAAAAGTGTAACTTATTTTGTGAATCTGGCCCAGAGTGTTTGTTCATCTTTTTTACCCACAGAGGTTATGAGAATAGCACCATGACTTGATTTTAGAACGGAGTGTTCCAGGCATGGTACACAGGCGTGTAACCCTGCCCTTGTTATCCAACTGCATGTGGAACTGGTATCCTGACCTTTTGTTTAGCCTTAATACCAACCTAATCTCTTGGGTGCACGAAGGCCTAGGCCTGTAACGAGTAATGCAAGGTCCTGAACCTCTTCTGTGATACTAAAGAGCGCACTAAGCATGCCCATATGGTGAACATAGAGCTACTGTCCTTTTCCGGGGTGAATCGCATAATTAGGCGGTGTCAACATACTGGGTTTTTATAAATCTTTAAAGTGACCTGACCTTTTTCTCTATGTCAGAGACACAGCAGCCTATTGACCACTCTCGTCCAAAGTTCTGCTACTATGTGAAGCCACAGAACCTTGCACTGTGTATCGAGTGTGTGTGTGTGTGCAGTGAATGTATAGCACATATCTGGTTGTATGACTCTGCTTGTGGAATGAGTCTGAGTACTGGGACCAGTGAGATCCATTCTACATGCCCCTTGTTTAGCATGGGGCAAGATGGAGGGTGTGAATAGCTTCCCCAGACAGTAGAAGTGTATTGTCTGCATTCCTGTGGCAGGAGGGTGAATGTTCAGACACTGAAGTGAGGACGATGGAGACAGGCCTTCTTTCCTTTGAAATTCAGTGAGGGCCTTGATAACAATAGACTTCTGATTAGTTCCTACTCTGCACTACCATTTACCAATGGAAGGAGTGAGGTGTGGCACTGGAAAGGTCAAGCATTTTTGTTCTGTTTCTGATAGCTGCTTCAGACAGGCTGATGACATTCAGGTGCAGACAGCTCACACTATATTGTGCCCATGTTTTGGATCCGTCTGTGAAAGTCGTCACTTTGTACAAAGGGTGTGTATGAGAAACAGTCAGAAGATGTCATTTTATAGAAAAGGAACCTAAACCAGTTGTTAAACTTTACATAGTGATTCCACCTCACCTGTCAGGAAAATGTGTATAAAAGTGAAAGCCAAGCTACCCCCACTTTGTTCCAGTCCAACTTTCATGATCACAAAGCAAGGAATTGCTTTGCAGAGTACTCCAAGAACTGCCATGTAACAAGGACTGGTGTCAGCCTGGTTACCAGTCTCTAATAGGCCAGGGGACATCACCTGAAGTCTGCATGTTCTGCTGGAGGATCTGAGGGTCTACCTAAAGTGCCTAGAGGGCTGCCTGTCTGCTTTAAGGTGTGTGCCTGGCCCTGCAGGAGCAGAGATTGTCCAGAAAGAGAAGCCAAGCATGTTCCCAAAATGAGGAGCATCCAGACTATCACAGATAGCGAATTCAGAAGCGGTCTGTGCTTGGAAGGCCTCCCCAGACTCCCTGGGTATTCCCTGTGTGACCTTCACAAAGACTTTTGCAGGATCAATTACCAATGTGTTGCTCTGCAATCCAACAGGCACCTGAAAGACTGGTGCTTCCAGTGTCAATATCAAGAAGACATGAGCTCCATTGCCACCAAAGCAAAGAGCGCTAATTGGCCTGGAGGCTGTAACCACCAAAGACACACTGTCTTGTATACATCGACCCGGAGGCCACAACTGCTAAACCTAATAACCTGTCAGCACCTGGTTGGAAATGCCACCACTGCCGAAGATGAGTGTTTCCACACAGGCCTCCCATGCCTACTTCATTCTGCTTCAGTGACTGCTGAAGCCTTTTATTCATTAGGCTCCATTCAGCTCAGCAAGAGCCAGTATCCCAAGACGAGTGATAGCCCCTTTTTGTAAATCTAGGCCTAAATTCCCACCCCATTAAGTATGTACTTTTTTAACCCAAAACACAGTGGAATCAACACAAGACAGGAAGCATTTTTTTTGGTTCGTGTTGTATTGCCTCGTTCGGCGACCCTCAGTTAATATCAAAGATTTTTTGATGGGAAACCCAAAGTGTCGATTGAAAGTGAGCACTGTCCACACATAGAGCGACTAATGGCTTCCTACAGTGTGGGAACAAGTTTAGGGCCCTCATTATGAGCGGTACAGCAATTGGGTCAGTATTTTTCTGACCTGATAGTATTTGGTCGAAATGTATTAGTTACGATATCTAGCACCCACTTAAAGTTTATCCCAGAAAATTGGCACTAAGTTGGATTTTGGTGATTATTGTACCATAATCTGCATGTCCCAGTAATTGCTGGACATTTTTCCCGATAAACCTTTACAGGTTAAATGTGCCTCAATTTATTGAGGCAAAATGCAGGACTGTGATGTCAGCTGCTAAACTCATAATTTCAGTATGTGCGGTAACAGCTGTTAACCACATACCCGAATTATGCAAGAAAATATGATCAAGCACTGCCTGATGCTTAGAGGCAGAATTATTGCAGTATATTAGATGATCCAATGATAAATGGCTATTAAATGCCCTGAAATTCAAGACATGACAATTTGACAAAGGTAACTCCCCGAGGTGTCTCTATGCTCAACAGGTAAATTATTCAGAGGAATATTCCAAGAGAGCTTTATTTGGTCACCCAAATTGTCATTGTTAGACCTGGCATCCTTGGTGTGGTTTCCCCCTAACATTTTGCCTTCAAACCTCCTGTTTTTGCTGACTTTGTTTTTGCTGGCCTTAGTTAGAACTCTGTGCTCTTTACCACTGCTAATCAGTACCAAAGTGCTTGTACTCGTTCCCTAAAAGATGGTAACATTGGCTTATACCCAATTGGCATATTTAATTTACTTGTAATTCTTTAGTAAAGTGACACCACATGTGCCAGGGGCCTACAAATTAAATACTACTAGTGGGCCGGCAGCACTGATTGTGCCACCCACTTAAGTAGCATTTTAAACATGTCTCAGGTCTACCATTCTAGAGCCTGCGTCTGCAGTTTAAACTGCCATTTCGACCTGGCAAAATAAACTTTTTTCCAGGCCCAAACCTTCCCTTTTAATACATATAAGTTATCCCTAGGGTAGGCCCTGGACAGCCCAGAGGGCAGGGTGCAATGTTTTTAAAGAGTAGGACATGTACTTTCACGTTTTACATGTCCTGCTAGAGAAAAACTCTTAAATTCATTTTTCACTTCTGCAAGGCCTATATCTCCCTTAGGATAACATTGGAGTTGCTTTATTATATCTTATAAGTGAAATTTCCAAATGGTAAGAGATAACCAGTTCATGTTTGGTGTCTCTGGAATCCTAATTTAAAATCCTAACTTATGGTAAAGTCTGATTTTAAATTACTATTCTGGAAATGCCACTTTTATAAAGTTGTCATTTTCTTGCCTTAGCCATTTGGTGCCTGCAGCCTGTCTCTGGGTCGCATGATTGGGTGTAGGTGACAGCGGGGCTTTGTGTATTCCTCCTAGACAGCCACACACAATGGGAGCTTAAGTGTGACTGATGTCTTGCTTTCTCTTCAGAACACCTGAGCAAGCCTTCAAAACACCAGGATACAACGTGAACACTCTTCAAAATAGGACTCTACACCCCTTTAGATACTAAGGTACAACATAAACAGAGCTCAACACTCATTTACCAAGTAAAGGGAAATATTTATTACAGCAAGTTCCCATATATCAAATAGCAATAATGCACATTTAAAATAAATGTATCTAGTGAATGTATATACACAAGAATAAACACATAGAAAGATAACTGCATGTACACAAGAATAAATGCACAGAAAGATAACTGCATATACACATGAATGAGTAATTAAAACTTGGAATACAACACCGGCTGGTTGTTGAGCATCATCTCTGCCAGCACGACTGGGGAACCCATTGACAGTCTCAAGCAGGGAGATCTCCAACCGAGCACAATAGCCCTGGGCAGTGCGTCCACTCCGCAGGAGAGTTCCTGTCAAAACGCCAAGAGGTCTCCGTCTTTAAACTCTTACTAACACAGAGAGAGGCTTCTTCCAGGGGATCAAGCGCAGGCTAATTTGGGGTTTGCTTCTGCCTTACCTTGACTAGTATTGTGGTTGCTTTTGACCAGGGCTCACACTCTAGTCAACCAATAACCCAATTTCTAACAGTCAGCCTTTATTGTAAGAGTGAAATTAAGACTGAAATCTCCTAAAATCATAAAGACTGCATCCCTCTCCTCACAGTTACAAAGAAGAAAGTCTCCTAATTGAAGATGCCACCCAGCTCCAGTAAGTACTATTGGTTGAGCAGTTGCCAATCAAAATAATTAATGTTACTAAACTTGTTGCCCTGTAAAGGGTGTAACCTAATGCACATTGACCTGTTGCTAGACACTAGATTACAAACTCCTCAGCTTTTTAAAAGCAGAATAAGTCTAAGACCTAAGGGAAGAGTGACCAGATTCCCCAAAATTCAAATCTTTTAACAAAAAGGGCGATGGGTATTTTATTACGGCAATCACCTGCACTTTTGATTCCCACATCGTTAAGAAACTCTGGATTTATTTTATACTTAATCAGCATCATATTCCGAATACCATTTTACTTTGGTATCTCGCTTAATACTATCGCCCAATGGGGAAATACATTGTGTATATTCCATGTTAGCAGTGGTGAGGTGATTCAATTCACTGCTGGTAGAATTTGTATTAGAAATATTACCTTTATTAATTACATCATGTGAGAAGCTGGCCTGGTATATGATGTACACTTATGTAAGTGGACACCTTGCACCAGTCCAGACAACAATATGGTGATTTAAGAGGTCTTGGACAACCTTAGACAGCTCTCTAAGTGGTAGCTGTGGAGAGCAGCCTTCAGGCTTAGTCCAGAAGGAATGTAAAGCAGCTTGTTTTACCAGAATGCAATCTTATAGTATAGATTAAGTGAAAAGAACCACACCAAGGGGTAAGTCCGTCCACCATCATGTCAGGGAGTGGGACCGCCCGCCTACAAGGCGGCGGTCCGACCGGTGGTATTACGATGCCACCGCCACCGTGGCAGTCGCATCTACCATCTTTAACATTGCGGCGGGTGCTGCTAGCTACAGCACCCGCCGCAATGTTAAAGATGCACTGTTTATATTTCCCTGCACTACGTGGCAGGCACCACGTGGTGCCTGCCACTTAGTGCAGGGACATGTAGGGGGGTACCATGGGTACCCCCCCAGTGCACCCCGCACCCCTCCCAACTCAGGGGGGCCCGCAACGGGCCCCCAAATACAATCCCCGCCAGCCTGTGAATGGCAGTTCCACCACCATACACCGGCTGGCGGGGATGCAGCATTGTAATTTGGCGGACGGTGCCTGCTAGGCACCGCCACCATTTTACGGATGCTGGCTGCTCCGCCAGGCAATCGGACCGATTGCCCTTGGCGGATCCGTGGTGAGCGGTCTTTGCGCCCGCCATGGTCGCGGTCGGATTCCCCCCGCCATCCTAATTTGGCGGGGGGAAAATCGAGGTCCGATGGCGGAAGGCCCGCCACCGCATGGCTGGCGGTGGCGGGCCGTCCGCCATTGTAATCAGCCCCCAAGTATTTATAAAAATATGGATTTATTATATAGTACTCTTTAGTATGTTCAAGTATCTCCAACATCGAGATAAACACAATGCACACAATACTTTAGCAAGAAATACAGTAAATAGCACAGTATACACTTTGTACCCCAGGGGGGGACCAAACCATATATTAAGAAAGTAGTATAAGAACCACGACTCGAGTCGAGACGATATCGAGAGGACTTAGAATTGCTGGGGATCCACAGAACCACCCAAGGTAGGTAGATAGGGACCCACAGAGAGTGTGTGCAGTGTGGGAACACGACTGCGTGCTCCATACAAGTCTATGTGCCAGTCGCGGTTGGATTTTTAAAGATTACGGACCCTTCCCAGTGGACCCTGAAGAAACTCCGTGGAAGACAGAAGTTTGGAGAGTCATCCCACCCGTGGATACCCTAGCACCCACGTTACCTACACCAGGGAAGCCGGGTGCATACATGTGAAGTGGAATTGGAAACCGCCGTCGAACCCAATGGAGGACTTCAGGAAAGTGCCGCTGCTGGAAGAGGAGAAAGTGTCCGGAGGAATTCGAAGCTGGATTCTTGATGAGAGGTACCTGCGAGCAGAGGGGACAGAGTCTGTGTCACTCAGGGGTGACCAGCAGACTTGGAAGATGAATGCCCTCTGATGTCGGGTGTTGCAGGATGGATGACGAGGACCTTGACTCTGCAGCTGTGAGGACCAGACGACGCTGAGGCAGACCATGATCCGTGCCCGAGCTTTCCCACGAAGGATGCCGAGTGCTGAGGGGTCGGTGTCCGGCGGGAGCACCAACAAGCCTTGGCAAAGGCAAGCCACGCAGGAATCAAAGAAGGAGCAACGTCAGGACCAGCAAGGTTCAGGGGACTCACCAAAGGCAGGGGAGTCAGGGGGGCCTGAGCAATCAGGAGAGCCCAAAAGAAACAAGTGTGACCCTCAAGTGGACCCACAGGCTGGAGGCACTGGAGTCACGAGAGGACCTCAAGCAGCTCACCAAAAGATGCAGGCCAAGATGCACACAATGCAAGTGTGGCTGAAGATTCTGGTCACAGGAGGTGCTCGAGGTTGGGGCTACTTGGAGCCTGAAGATCTTCTTGGAAGAAAGCCATCAAGCCTTTGCAACTACAAGTTGGACACGGTGCACAGGGGTTTGGTTATTGCAACACCCATGAGGGATACTGGCCTCAAACTTGGTAAGAGGGCAGGCAGGCCTCGGGAGCTGTGGAAAACCACCACCTGTGTTGCAGAGCCCATGGAGTCCGGAGGAGCTCAGGATCTGCAGACCGGTCGACTTAGTTGTGGTGCCTGCGAATGCAGGGGAGTGACTCCTTCACTCCAAGGGAGATTTCTTCAGGTGTCTTTGATGCTTCTCAGGTCCTGGACGGATCCTGTATGATGCACAGGCACAGACGATGCAGCAGACTGGAAAGGAGACAAAGTCAGGCCCAAACGAAGTCCAGAGTGCCCAGACGGTAGAAATGCAGTGGTGTCTGATCCCACGACAAATCTAGGGACTTACACCAAGGTAAGCCCTTAAGTACCCTAGGGAAAGGGTTGAAAAGATTCAGGGGACCCTCCCAGGGGAGGGTCTGGGCAGTGTGGAGGTTACTCCAATGTCCTTTGTCCAGTTTTGCGCCAGAGTGGGAGGCAACGGCTCCCAGAACTGGTTTGAGCTGGACTATGCACAGGAACATCAAATGTGCCCCTCATGCAGACTTTCTGGTGCTGGCAAGCACACCCACCCAGCCCTAATACACTAAATCCTGTCTGGGAGGTGGTCACACTTCCTGTGACAGGATGCCTATTGTTCTGCCTTCCCCTGCTCGAGCTTGGCTCAGCAGCAGGAGGGCAGAAATGTGTCTCTGGTCGGCAGCATCCATTTTGTGCTGTGCGGATCTGGAAGACTGGCACCGGGGACAGGGAGAGCCTAATGGAGGGCTCTTCCAGTGCTTGGAATCATACCTCCAAAACTGTTTACGGTGCGGGGGTATGATTCCAACATGTTTGATACCAAACATGATGGGATTCATTGCAGCCATTTTCTAGATGGTCATCACGTAATGACGTGATGCCCCTCTATATAGCATATGGCTGCTTCACTGACAACCCGGGAGAATGGACTCCGTAGGCTGCAGGGATGTCCTGCTCATGCAGGGGCACTCTCTCAAATAGAACCAAGCACCCTGCCTTCAGGATTGCAAAGACCTGCTATAGGGGTGACTTGTAGGTTTGAAGTTCAGTGACCCAAGATATGGTAAACCTATATCTTTAGTAAGTGGTGTAAGCACCAACTTACACAGTCTGTAATGGCAGGCCTGTAGTTCCATTTTGAATGGTCTCTCATGGGTGGCATAATACATGCTTCAGCCCATGGGAGACCTCTGGGGTACCTATGGCCTGGGTACCTTAGTACCATGTACTAGGGACTTATAAGGGTACCCCAGTATCCAGTCTGGGATGTACCTAAGTACTGAACACAACAATTTATGGAGAAAGCATATAGATTGGGGTCCTGATTAGCAGGATCTCAGTCAGACTAGTCAAAAACAGCATCACATCAAGCAAAAAGTGGGGGTAACCATAGAAGTAGATCCTACTTTCCTACCCATCATGTGGACCCTTATATTTGTATTCGAGGTGAAACAACACAATCTTATTTTTAGGATTAATGATATCGTTGACTCTTGGCATAGTCTTACATTTATGCAACATTGGCCCACTCACACAAGCATCATTGTGAGATGCATTTCCATTTTTTCTGTCAATGAACTGTTGACTAAACTTTACAAAATCACCAGATGATGCTCTAGTACCCTGAGATCGTATACTCAATCAAGGATTACAATCAATCAAGGATTTATGAAGCGCGGCAAATCACCCGTGAGAGTCTCAAGGTGCCTACTGGTATCTGAAAGTTCCAAACAAGAGCCTTCCTCCCCCAAAGGGAAGTTCAATTGATGTCAACTGACTTTGTGCCAGTGCTTATCTCTTGGCCTCGTGATTAGCACAATAATGTCATATCGCGTGGCCTGCGCTCACTTGTATATGCCGGGCAGGCGAGGAGGCACATTCCTCTTAACTTCTTTAAAGCTCCAGCCCTCTGTTACAGAGCAGATTATCTGTGCATGAAGAACATGGGCACTGTTTGGACTGAGGTTTTGCATCTGAGACACTTGCACTACATGACACTCACAAGTGGAGTGTTGTAGATAGCAAAGCTTCTGCAGGGCACGTTGAGCCCAGTTGTAAGAGCATGGCAGAGTGAAGCTATCCAGTAAGTCTCTGTTTCTCTTGCTTCATTGATCCTTGCTGGGTGTACTTCTGACCAGCATTAATATAATTTTTGTGATCATCAGTGGGTTCAGGAAAGTGTGGATATTAACATTGCTCCTGTTGTATACAGATTACCAGGTTTTTTTGGGGAGTTTTATATAGCACGAACTCGGCCCGAAGGTATCAGAGCACTTTACATGAGCACCAGTTACGTTACAGATGGACACATTCATTTTGTTAGGCACGGGGAGATTAAGAGATTTGCCCAGGATCACAGGATGTTCAGCGTCCCTGCTGAGACTCAAACCCGGTTCCCCAGCTTCGACCTCGACCACTCTGGCCGCAGGTTAGTGCAAACCAGACAAATATGCAGCAAGAGAGATTTAGCAGAAATTGTTTTTGGGGGGGCTACTTCCTTGCTCAAAAAGCATAGTTGCTTTAACTGCATTGGCTCAGGTCACTGACACCGCTGACCCTCTGGCCATATTATTATCCTGAGCTGCGTGAAATGGTAGCACATGCAGGTTCGGAGTTTCATCTGTATGCTACAAGTGAGTACCTATCTTTACAGCCTGTACTAACCCAGCAATGTTGGTAATCTGCAGTAGGCTGTCCGAGTTTTTACTCAGTTACTCTCTCTTGATGTAATTCAATCCTCATTCTCATCAACCTTTCGCACGCTATTCAAAGGTGCCTCATTGGAAAATGCAAATGTACATGCTAATTCAAATATTGGATCATTTCTAATCTGCAATATATTTTGGAAGGACCAGGACTCAAGAGAATTTTTACAAAGGATTTTTTCAGTTTTTGCAATTTTTTCAAGATAGTTTGGAACATTCAGGAAATATCATTTTGAATTATCTAATGTAGTTGTTGACTCCCACCTGCTTCTCCTCTAAAAAAGAATTGAGTATTACCGACAGCAGCATTAGGTGAATCATGCTATCCAACAGTGGAAAAGTCCATCTCACAGCTGCACCATCAAGACCGCCTTGCTCAATATAACTTTTTGTTGCCAGAATATAGATCCTCTAGACCTTTCTGAAGTAAGACATGATGAGCTCCCCTTAAAGTCGTCAAACAGAGTCCTCCCTGTGTCTGTAGGGGATTTAGCTTATCTAATATTGGGGTGCAGACATTTTTAAAGTGCTTTCTTCTGGATATTTTCATCAATTGCCCTTGAGAGACCAATTTACAAAGGCATGTAAGAGTATATATAAAATGCTCATAATCGCTTTTGTGACTCGGTTCCTTTGTTCATAAAGAGAAACCCTTTTTTAATTTATGATTGTGACGTACATCTCAAGAGTATATAAAACCTCCACTTGAATGTGTAGAAGATCCACTTTAAGATCTTGTTGATCTGATTGCCATGATTATGCCGCAGCAGATAAGGAACTGTTCAATGTAACAATTAAATCTGGATTCTTGAGAACTTGCTACCAAACTCAGGCAAGTCCTTACCAGAATGCTCCACTTAGTTAGTAATTGAAGGAGCAAATCAATGAACTGGAGATGGGGAATCAGAAGGAGATACCTGAGTGATTATGCTGGACTATGAAACAGAATTGTCTTGACCTTGCATCACTCCTTGGCTTTGCCCAGAAAATGATACCCATGTGCAGACTCAGGGCTTACATGAACTAAAGGTTTAGTCAATGTGAGCTGTTCCTGTTTTGATGGGGCACCATTGGTCAAACTCTGTCCGTCTCTGAGCAGCAGATTGTTTTGAAAAACAGGAGGTGATAACTTACTGTGTTTTGCTACCCGATTTAAACTTTGCCTCGCCCACAGATGCATCAATAGTTTGCAACACTTCAACTCTGATTGTAATGTCACTTTCAGTCCTTGGCTGTTGGTTCTGGTTTGTTTTTCAATAACTGATTTTTTTAAATGGTATTTTGGGAAAAGGCGCAAACAGCTGTAGCAATAATTATTAACCAGTAGGGATTCCTGCCTACATCCTTTGTGTCTACCAGACTGATGGTATAATATCTACACACTTTGCGTACTTCGGGACTAATTTATCAATACTTTGCATTGGGTTTGCTTCACAAAAGTGATGCAAACAGCTGCAAAATGTTGTTTTATGCTGGAAAGTAGCCCCAAAGTAGCACTCTGCACTACTTTGCACCACTTTGCATCAAGGGGACTTATGATGGTTAGTACGTGGTCATTCCCAAGCAACCACCTATGTGTTTGACTCAAATCCTACCTACTATAAAAGGTACAGAGGGGTTTGCGTCAAACAATTACAGCTCCTCAAGGCAGGCGTAATGTGTGAGAAACGTTTACTTTTCTCCAAACATTTATAAGTTTGTATGTGCACTGCACCAAACACATACAAACTTAGATAACTTTTTAACTATGTCTCAGCATAGCATAAGGATCCCTTGTTGCAGTGGTGTGTGTGTGGCACAAGACAGCCAAAAGTGTGCCAGTGTCGAGGTAAACATCACCATATTTTAGTAGATTTGTGTATAGTAGATGGTAATGTTGTTCTGTTCTCTCCCAGATGCAATAAGCACTGAATATGAGTACTGCACCTATCAGAGTTCCAGTGGTGAATAACTCTGCCTCCTCCCTCAAGGGTCTTCATTGTCCCACAGATGCCTCCAGGAACAGAGAGCAGACTTGGTGAAAGCAGATAGGAAAGCAAAGCATACGTGCCTCCACCAAAGTCTATTGTTAAGGTAAAGTGCCAACATGCTAAAACATGCCTATTAGCTATGACGTTTTCAGTCTTCGTTATCTTATTCCTACCGACTGCCAAGGGACATAATGGTAGTTAAAGGCCATGAACCTGAGTTATTGACTCGAGCTGTAGGCAAGGGCCTACACCAAGGGAGAGGGCCTTTAATATTACATTATATGAGGGCGGAATGTCCTAATTAAAACCAAATGCCTCCACTTAGACAGCGTGGGTTAAAATCTCCAGCCGCTCCCGAAGCCTTGCTGTGAATGTTCAACATTTACAGCTGTGCATGGCCAAGGTTGTTAACTGCTGAACATGCACAGCAACAGCTGTGAAAGGAGGCTGAAGTCAGTCGCTGGTTCTCCCTAGACTCGGCCAAGCTGCTGTTCCCCGTTCAGTCAATCCAGGAAGATCCGGGGGCTTAGAATAATTCCCCCTCCCTCCTTCCGAGGCACCAGTAACTATGAGCTTTGGGAGGAGGGAGGTGGGGGAAGGCTCCTGTGTGCCCTGGAGCTCAGCCTCTGCCTCTCTCTTTCCACTGTCCAATCCACATGTCCCCTAGGGTGGCTGGGGAAGGAGAGAAGCAGAGGCTGTGGATTAGGACACTATAATGTTGAAAGTGGCAGGACTAGTCCAGCTTTTATATTCCAATGCTGCACCATTGCCTTCAAAAGAGCTCTCAACTTTCCAATGTTCTAATTTAATTTTAGTTATTGCATTTCTTTATTTCTTCAACAAAAAACTGATGTCTTTTTTCCTTCATGGACTGATCTGCCAGTTCATCAGAAAGAAGAATACTGTCACACGTTACATGGGGCCTCTTGCAGCTTTGCATTTGTTCCTGTATGTGAGTTTTGCATATATGCAGTGCTTAATTTGTAAAAGAATGAGTGTCGGTGCCCAAAGCTCTGCTGAGAAGCTCCTGACCCGGGCTATTAAATGTTGGTGCACCGACTACCAATGCTGCATAAACTTGTATCCACCTCATGCCTCTTTAAACCACCGCCAGACATTCCTAATCCCTTTATGTCACTCTTGCAGGCTCCTCCTTTCTCTGTTTGTGATGCTTTCTCCATCTTTCTGTTCCGCCTTCTCACCCCATTGCGTGTTTTTCTATCTCTTGCGCTCGGTAAATGTCTGATGAAAAATATGTACCGATCCCCAAAAATGAGTGCTGGTGGGCCCCACCGGCAACTACCGGTTCAAATTAAGCTTTGGATATATGCAAAAAGATTTTAACTTTTTATAAGAGTGCCTCTACAAAACTGGCAATTTTAAATGTGCTATCTGCCACAATTAGCTTCCTATCCCTCTACACAAATGGCTGAAATGCATTAGAAATGAGTGCTGAAAAAGCATATCTATTTCTTCCAAAATGTCAAAAAGTGTTAGGCATTAGTATCTCAGCTGGTCCTGACACTTTTCCTTGTTTCTTTGAATTCTGGTACCTTTTGTCCTTTATTTATAGAGTAAAAATAATAAGAGTCTCAGAATGCATAGGAAAAAGAGGACTATACATGGGACAAATCGAGACCTCCTTGACAACCCCATGTGCCCATAAACTACGCATCAATTTGTGCCCCACTACACAACTCTGCATGCCTCCATTATGCCTCACATTGTACCCTTTGCTATTCGTCTCCCTGTGCCTGAACAATGCACACAGCCCTATGCTCCTGAACTGCACATCACT
This sequence comes from Calotriton arnoldi, assembly GCA_963921515.1. Lineage (NCBI taxonomy): Eukaryota > Metazoa > Chordata > Amphibia > Caudata > Salamandridae > Calotriton > Calotriton arnoldi. Next base: position 754,942 of record CAWUFW010006899.1, on the reverse strand, counting down.
CAGTGCTTCCATGAGGAACATCACTTGCCTCTTCTCCCTCCACCCCACGTCATGCACTTCACCTATAGCCTCCTGCGACATAACATTCTGTTCCCCGCTGTTGCACTTCACCTACACCCTCCCGTGACACATCCTCCTGTACCCCGCTGATGCACTTCACCTACAGCCACCTGTGACACATCATCCTGTACCCCACTGATGCACATCACCTACAGCCTCCTGCGACACATCATCCTGTACCCCACTGATGCATGTCACCTATAGCCTCTTGCGACACATCATGCCTTACCCTGCTGATGCACTTCACCTACAGCCTCCTGCGACACATCATCCTGTACCCCACTGATGCACATCACCTACAGCCTACGGTGACACATCCTCCTGTACCCTGCTGGTGCACATCACCTACAGCCTCCAGTGACACATCCTCCTGTACCCCGCTGATGCACTTCACCTACAGCCTCCTGCGACACATCATCCTGTACCCCACTGATGCACATCACCTACAGCCTCCGGTGACACATCCTCCTGTACCCCGCTGATGCACTTCACCTACAGCCTCCTGTAATACATCATGCCTTACCCTGCTGATGCACTTCACCTACAGCCTCCTGCGACACATCATCCTGTACCCCACTGATGCACATCACCTACAGCCTCCGGTGACACATCCTCCTGTACCCCGCTGATGCACTTCACCTACAGCCTCCTGTAACACATCATGCCTTACCCTGCTGATGCACTTCACCTACAGCCTCCTGCGACACATCATCTGGTACCCTGCTGATGCACATCACCTACAGCCTCCTGCGACACATCATCATGCACCCCGCTGATGCACAACACATACAGCCTTCTGCGATGTATCATCCTGTACGCCGCTGGTGCACATCACCCACAGCCTCCGGTGACACATCCTCCTGTACCCCGCTGATGCACTTCACCTACAGCCTCCTGCGACACATCATCCTGTACCCCACTGATGCACATCACCTACAGCCTCCGGTGACACATCCTCCTGTACCCCGCTGATGCACTTCACCTACAGCCTCCTGCAACACATCATGCCTTACCCTGCTGATGCACTTCACCTACAGCCTCCTGCGACACATCATCTGGTACCCCGCTGATGCACATCACCTACAGCCTCCTGCGACACATCATCCTGCACCCTGCTGATGCACAACACCTACAGCCTTCTGCGACGCATCATCCTGTACGCCACTGGTGCACATCACCTAGTGCCTCCTGTGACACATCATCCTGTATCCTGCTGAAGCAGTTCACCTACAGCCTCCTATGACACATCATCCTGCACCCCGCTGATGCACATCACCCTATGCCTCCGGCTGCACAGACTTACTTATGACTGTGTAATCTTGCTGCATGAATGCCCTTATGTTTGTCGATCTGTGTTCTAGGGTGATGGTGACTTTCGAACACTGTGATGTGAGTAATGTTGGGCTGTGTACATGCTCCAGCTTTGTATGTCTGTCTGTATGCTGTGTTCTTCTCAGAGTGTGCACTATGGGAAACCCAAAGATGATGATTTTGCTAGTGCTTGTTTTCTCTGCTAGACACTTTTCCTTCCTTCCTTATCCATCCATCGCAGCACAGATAGGCCATAGAGTTGAATATCCCATCAGGAGCGGCTCGTACAGATAAGAGTGGTAGGGCTGCTCTTACCTGCACGGGCCGCTCCTGTATCCCATGCTCATGGCAGCGCCCGCCACCATGACACACTGGACATGTCTACTACAGAACACGTTAGACAGACCTCCACTCACAGGTTAGGGTGTCCATCTACCGGCCTCAATAGGCCAGTAGGCAGCTATCGGGATCTCGCCAACAGCATCCACTTCTTCCAGTTATTCCACTCACATTCTACCTTCCAGGAAGGGCACAATGCAAATAACTTAATGTAAGACTTCAGACTGCACCCATCAAATATTATAACTCACTGACATATTAATTATGAGGCCACTAGAAACAGGAAAGAACCACAAATCCAGCAGTGATAATATAATATCACTGGAAAATCAGCTCTCATCCGAGATGGAATCCAAGGTCAGAAGGCACCTGTATTATGATAGCAGTGCGAGACTATACTCCTATCATTATATAAATAACTCTAGCATAACTTAACCTATCACAATCTCCCTTTTATTTTGAGAAGTCTTTCTTTGTGTTCCATCTCTTTCACTGTCTATCACTCTTTATTTTTATTTAATTTTTCATTGCTTTTCTTTTTTTGTTCTTTTCAATTTTTTGTCTCGCTCTACTTCAGCTTGGTTCTATTCCTTTCTCTTTCTAGCCATCTCTTCCCCCTACATCTTTTCTCCTGAGTTTTCACTTTCATTTTCCTTCTCTTGTTAGTTGAATACAGTTAATCAATGGACTAATGCGTCCACTGCAGGCATATGTGGCTGACTGCATCGTTACAGGTTTGAATCCTTGTTACTTCACTTGGCTTTTCATCCTTCCCATGTTGATGAAATGAGTTATCAAAGAATTGTCCAACAATAAACATTTCTTATTCAGTGCCAATGTGTGGTAAGGTGTTCTTTACTTGCTATGTTGGTTTTCTGACTCTGAACCTCTTTCAACTCTCGTCCTTTATCTGTCTCACTCGTTCGTTTTGTCTTTTACTTGACTTTAACTTTTAAAGAGGGTGGGTGGGAGCCTCACATCAAAGGTTTCTGGGCGTATAACCTTCTACTGCCTGGGCATGCCACTCCATCTAGAGAAATGGTCTAACATGCCTGGATACGTTCTTAGCTGGGCAGACACACGCTTTGAGTCAGCAAGGATGTATACAATTTTATACGTCTGACATTAAGCAAGACATTTTAACTTTATGAAAATTATATATAAATCGCCCACTTACGTATAGGGCCTTTCAGCCAGCCCTATTCACCCACTGATGTGTTGTTCTGTCATTCACATATTTCTTCCCCATACTACAGCATACAGCATGGGGCAGTGGGTCAGCCCACTTCAGCCATTAGCTATCTTGACTGTGAGTGATGGCACTCTACCCTTTCACAAAAAGCACATCCGCACACAAAATACATCCCTTCCATGCCTGGGACTACTATTGTTATGTATGCTTTTGAGACCATAAACCAGGCATATGAATTTAGCTAAAGTTTTTTATATGAAAGAGATTATAGATAGGGTGACACACTCTAGATTTCCAAGTTAGAAAGACGTCCCAAAAGTCCAGTGAATTGTTAGGAGAGTATACTTGTTTAAGGCTCTGGTTGCCCTTCATTGGCTTCCGATCAAGGAACGAGTCCTGTTCAAAGCTCTCTGTGTGAGTCATCGGATTTTACAAAGGAAGGGGCCTTCATACCTTCATCACCTTCTGACTCCGTATGTCCCTTCCCGCCAATTAAGGTCGAGCGGGACGGGACAGGTGATCATTCCCAGAGTCAGGAGGGTAAGGATGGGTGGGCGTTCCTTTAGGTTCATGGCAGCTCAGCAATGGAACAAACTCCCGTGGGGGCTTCGGATGGAGGCCTCGGAGCGTATTTTTCGCAAAAGCTGAAAACTTTTCTTTTTCCCACTGAGTAGCTCCCTGGGTGCTTGACCATTCTCGGGGGCCGGGAGGTAGAGTTCTTTTTGAGGTTGTACCACAGCGCGGGGACACACTAGCCTAGTGTAACCATGCGCTTTATAAATGTCATTATTATTATTATTATTATTAATCCATTCTTTGTAAAATCAAAATCACGCTGAAGTCTTAATGAATATGTTATATAAGTGTCCTGATACCCTTTCCTTTTGACGTAGGGTATGGTCTCAAATTCAGAATATCTTTAAGATATACCACCCCTTTTATGTGCTCTATTTATTTTAGGGAAACCTTGTCCCAATCTGTTTTTCCTGTATTTCCTAGTGATAAGTTATTGGATATTCTATTAGCGATTGCATTTCAACAAAGTATTTTCAATTGGAAATCCTCAGCTAAACTATCATATAAGGTGTGGTGGGACTCTGTGTGTTCACATCATAAGTTGGATACAATGTACATGATGTGTAGTGCTTCATCTCATATTGTCCTCAGGATATGGTTACCCCTAACTGTATTTCTTAAACAAGTTGAAGTTAAGGTATCACATTCTGTTTCTACGTTGTCTGAATATTTTGAACCACCATGAGCATTTGAGTCTCTGTCCTTCCTTTAAATTTGTAAAGATGGTTATAGTGTCTGAAGTTTCATTGTAGTGATGCTTATTCACATTGTCATGGTAAAGGATGTATTCTCTTCATATTTCCCTTTTTTTCTTCCCCTCCCTTCTTTTATTTTTTCTCCCCCTCTTCCCCCTTTCTTTCCAAAATTTATAAAGACTTTAGTAATTTATATAGAGTTTATTGCTGAATTTATCTTGCTATCTTGTTCTTAATTTTTCGACATTACTATGTATTCTGTATTAAATAAAGTCTTTTGAACACAAAAAGAAATTACGCTGAAGTCAATCTTCATACAATATAGTAATGCTTAATTTAGTGAGTATACATTATTAAAAAACAGGAATCAGCCCAGACACATTGGGGCATATGTATGAAAATCGGAATTTGCGATTCTCAAAATGCGATTTTTAGCGAATCACATTTTGAGAATCGCAAAATGCGATGTAAATTAAAAATCGCAAAATTTTTGCGATTACCAAAAATTTGCAGAAATTGTTTGCGAACTCGCTATTAGCGATTCCTTAATTGCGAATTCGCAAATAAGGAATTGCAAAATTTAGAGAATCTGCAATTCAGGTGCAGCTTGATGACATCACACTCAGGAAGTGTGACTGCCCATGCTGTTCCTGATTGCCTGAGGCTGTGTGAGAGGCTGGGAGGAGAAGCAAACCACTTTGTACTGCAACTCCAACAAATTCTAATAGATCCCCAGGAGAAAGAGAAGGATAAGGAGGAGGCTGGGAGGAAAAGGAAGCAAAAGTTCAGTGAGAGGGAGCAGGAGGTGCTCATAGAAGAAATGGTCCTTAGCCATGAGTTGCTCTTTGGCAAAAAATCACTCCATGTGCCAGAGTCACAAAAAAGAAAAATATGGCTGGACATCCAGGCAAAGGTCAATGCCATTGGTGTGACCCAGCGCTCGGTTGGTGACCTGCGCAAGCGGTGGTACGATATGCGCTCCAGGTCCAAGGACAAGGTGGGAACCAGGCTGGCAGAGGCAAAGAAGACTGGTGGGGGAACATCCACTGAGACTGAATCTACGCCCCTTGAGGAGTTGGTGGAGTCCACCCTACATCCAGAGAGTGTCAGTGGTGTGGCTGACATTGACAGGTCCGACCCTCCCAACACCAGACAAGGTAAGATGCATGTCAAATCATCCCTGACACATTACCATCTCAATCACACACTCAGGAATGCACCAACTACAAAGTAAAAAATGCAACTCATTACACTTTTTCCAGCACACCCAACAATGCATCCTGGGAGATGTAGTCACACGCATCATACAGTGGAGCAATGAGACACAGCAATGTAGAATCAGTATAAGTAAACCAGTAAAGGCAAAAAACGCTAGACAGTACTTAGCTAACCCAAAATCAGAAAACTCTATTCAGTGAACAATGTGTAGCAGAACACACAATTAAAATGTGCCTTTTCATTTACAGTTCTACCTGAAACACAGGATGACAGTTCAGGAGCTGAGGAGGCAGCACATACAGAGGAACAGGCAGGGCAAGAGGACACAGAGCAAACCACACTGCCAACACCTGTCCCATGGAGACAGCGTCATATTGTGCCTCCACTTCCACTGTTAGAGGGAGAACCAGAGTCCATAGGGGATGAAGTCCAGGCAGACCAGGGACAGCGTGCAGAACAGGTCCAAGAACAGCCCCCTGTGCACCGTAGGGAAGAAACATGCAGGAGACGCAGGCCAAGGGCAACCACCAGTGCAGCTGCTGTTGAGGATCCGACGGTGTTTGCCGGTCTGGAAGGCACCATGGTAAAGGTACAGCGCCTGCAAACGAAATCAATGAGGTCAATACACCGGCAGCTGGTGTCTGTAAACCATAACCTGAGTGACATGAAGGAGGGCATTAGGGAAATGACGGGCGCAATCAAAGAACTGTGTGCCACCATGAAGAGAGACCAGCAGCCAGACGCAGGGGGAGACAACGTCTCTACAGCCGTCTGGACACTTACAGCAAGGCGGTCAACCGCCTGTGTACTGCCACTTCCCTGCTGTCACGCCGCTCAGTAAGCATGCAGGTTGAAATGGCACACTGCAGCCAGGATGTGGCCAAAGGGTTGGTGCAGGTGACAAATGCTGTAGAACAGCTGCAGACAGCTACCATAGGTGGCACAGGACTCCTGGGCTCAGGGGATAGTGAGGAGCTCTCAAGCAGAAGCAGCATCACCCCACCAATTGCCGAACACAGACGGCGCAGTGTGAGGCAGGGAACAACACCGAATGCCTCAAGGGAGAGCAGTCAGCACCCTGAGCGTGCGACAGCAGGACGTGCACGCAAAAAATAAACTGTCACCACAGCAGAATGCCAATGGGTGAAGTAATCCATTGCATGTGGACTTTTGTTTGGCCTTCATCCATGCACTGTGGGCATAACATGTGCAACATATTGTGACACACATAAAGTGTGTGTTTAGGCTGTGTGACTGATATTTACCTGCAGCTAAAGGAATAATAAAACACAGTCCTGCACAAACCATCTTTTGCATTGTGTCATCATTACTCACCTAAAAATAGTTTTGTGCTATCTCATCACGTCTCTGTCGGCCGGCAGCTGCCCCTACACCACCTGCTGGTCTGCAACGTGGACCTGGGCCCTCATCCTCAGATGAATCTGTATCAGTAAGTTCAACTGGAATGCCTTTTTTAGTTGCTATGTTGTGGAGCATGGCACAAGTAGCCACAATCTTGCAGCAGGTATCTGGGCTGTATTGTAGTGCTCCTCCGCTTTTATGCAGACAGCGGAACCGGCTCTTTAGTATCCCAAATGTCCGCTCAATTACACATCGCGTGGATTTGTGTGCGCAATTATATCTTCGCTCCCTTGCATTGGCTAGATTGAGGTACGGTGTTAGGATGAAATCTCGCACAGCATATGCACTGTCTCCTACAGGATGAAAGACATGAGGTTAGTCACTGTCCTCTCACTTCAGACCATAACTGTATGTTAGAGTGTTATACATGCATTTACCTAGCAGGTAGCCCTCGCCAAAATCGCCCCCAGTGAGACGTCTGTATATCCCACTGTGTTTAAATATAAAGGAGTCGTGTGTACTGCCAGGGTACTTTGCAACAATATCGGTGATGATATATTTAGCATTGCAGATGACCTGTATGTTGAGTGAATGATAAGATTTGCGGTTCCTGAATACATACTCATTGTTTGATGGGGGTGAGAGGGCCACATGGGTTCCATCTATGCAGCCAATGACGTGGGGAAATTGGGCAATCTGGTAGAAGTCCTGTTTTGTTTGCTGTAATGCCTGTTGTGTGCTGGGGAATTGGATGTGATGATGTAGCCTCTGTACCATTGCATCCAAGAATGCATGGAAGAAGCGTGACAGGCAACTCTGGGAGACCCCTCCTGCTGCTGCTATCACCCCCTGGAAACTCCCTGATGCCAATAAGTCCAGTGAACACAGGACCTGCACATGGGTTGGAATGGTTTGGGTCCTGCGTGTTGGGTGTTCCAGCAAGGGTTTTAGCTCATCTATCAAGTCCCTAATGGTAGCTGAGTCCAGCCTATACTTCTCATGGATCTCCTCGTCAGTCTGCTGGAACAGAGTGATGCGCACTCTGAAGATCCGTTCCTGTCGCCTCCTTCTCTGTGCTGCAGCTCGAATTCGCATCCTCCTGGCTATCACATACAGCGTTGCCATTGTGGAAGTCCCAGTTGCATTGTGGGCCTGTTTAAATAGGTTGCACCTGGTTACCACCTGCCTTGAGTTGGTGGTAAAATCCATGTGCATAATTGCGATTTTCAGAAATTTGCAATTTGCGATTTTTTTATACATTTATTTGCGAATTCGCAATTTGCGATTACGCTATTTGCGATTATCGCAAATAGCGTGTCGCAAACTGCGATTTCGCAAAAATTATTCGCAAATTCAGGGGCTCGCAAAATAGGTATTCGCAAAATTTGCGAATACCTATTTTGCACTGCGAACCTATTTTATACATAGGACAAGTCTATTTTGCGATCGCAAACACTGTTTTTTTTGCAAATCGCAGTGTTTGCGACATCAAAATAGATTGATACATATGCCCCTTAATGCTTAATGAATATATGGATTGTACTCTATAGGAGAGGTAGTTGTATATAATATACCCTGGCACAACTGGCTTTGAAAAGATAGGCTTATTAAATGTCTAACGTTTAATTATGTCATTTTTAGGTCTCGCTGAGCCAGCGCATGCGCTGCGAGACATTTAGTAAGGGGCTTTTGAAAGTGCTACTTTAGCCGGCCACCAGCGTGCGGTTACGCGCGCGCGCAGCCGCCATCTGGCATTCCTCTCGCTCTCCCATGCCTCAACGCACGCCCCTCCCCCACCACAGAGCGCGTCCAGCTCCTCCCGCCGCGTCACTTTTTCCCCCTCCCCGCGATCACTTTCAATTCCCTCCCCCTCCCCGCTTCACTTTCACGGCCCCCTCACCTCCTCCATTGTTCCCGCCCCTCCTGTGGAGAAGTGTGGCTCAATGGTTAGAGCGGCAGACCCTGATGCAGAGATCTGGCCTGGGACCAGGGTTCAATTCCCGCCTCGGCGGGTCTTGGGCTCAACTTCCTCGGACCTGATAATTCTCGCCTCGGTGCCTATTCTAATCATGGGTCCCACTCTGCAACTCTGGGCAATAGCTTGCTTAATCTCCACAACGGCCCCACCAGTGCTGGGATGCCTGGCTTCACTTTGGGGGTGCCCAGGAGTGGACATTTCACAGGGAAAAGCCAGGAAGGGTTCCACAGCGGTATGCGTTCAGCGCCAGGAAGCCTCAGGGTAGCAGTGCGCTTTACAAGTACAAATTCATTCCTGTTATACTCACCGATCTGCAGCGTTTACTTCGCCCCCACACCTCTCCACCACCATTCCTCCTCCGAACCTCTTTGTGCATCTTTTGTTATATTATTTCATTTTTTAGAGTGCGTAGCAGCTGCATTTTAATGCTGGGTCGATCCTTTTTTTTTTTTTTTTAAACGCTTTTGATCACACATACCCAAATATTGTATTTACTGATCCAAGATTGCCGTCCTCCATCTTGAAAGAGTAAATTTAAAAATTACAGTTGCGTCATTTACTGTGCATGGCATGCGTGGTGAGGCAATTTAGCATATATGTCATCACACTGGGCAGCTGTAGCAGCATGACGCATATTCTTGCGTACAACTCATCAGGCTCTTTTTCTTTGTTTGCCGATGCTGCACAGCAACGGTAAAACGCATTTGTTTCTCCATTTGCCATTGCACAGCATCCACGAAAGCATTGTCAAAGCCAATAGGCCTTTATTCATTGGATTAAGGCATACCCTATTGGCTCTACCAATTCGTGTTATTATTTACCAATTAAATGCACGATGTAAGAGGAACGCAAAGGCCCTAAAATGTGTGGGACTTTGGGTAAAATTTAAGGCTTTCTTCCCCTTGTAATGGCCCCGCACTTTGAAGACTGCTTGACTTTATGGAATCCAGACCTGGTTCTGTAACTACACATTTTCCACCGGGGCAAAGCCAAGCAAATTAGCTGATTAACAGGGAGCAAGGTCGCGTAATGAGCATTGTTTCAGTGCACTCTGTGCTCATTAAGTGAACCATAAAGCGGTGACATCAGACCATTTATTTAGTAGATTTTTGTGGCCATTTCCACTTCCTTGAAACAGGAAGTCCTCACAGGAGCTTCAACCTTTCCTTTTGTTTCTCTGTAATTGCTTCCGATTTTTTCAAATTAAAAGTTGTCGAGGATCACAATTAGCAAATATATTTTGTTTTAAGTTTTCTCGTCAGGAAAACACGCCTTTAGGAGTTCTGGAAGAAAAGTACCAGTTCTAACCGGCACTGCATAAACGCTAGAAAAAATATTGATAGGGCGACACACACTTGCAGACAAGGTCAAAGAGACAAAGAAAATAGCATTTAATTCGAAAATACTTCTTGAAATCCAGTTAACAAGCATTTTAAATTTGGGCAAAGGGGAAATTAGTCGCAGCCTTTTAATTAATCAGCCATGAAATAAGTCTTAATCTTACGTGCTTTGCCTGCCTGGTTGAGGCAGAAACAACAAAAGCAGCTTTCAAAAACGGCGCAGGGAAGGTTCTCTTTCCTTTTACCAGAGTCCTCCGTGCACCTGTGTCTTTGTGGACCCATTGTGTTCTTTTTAGACTCTTTGGGTCCAATTTACAAACAAGCATTTGCAACGCAATAGGTCTCTCATTTACGAGAGTTTAAGCTATTGCCATTATAAATAACAATGCCTTTTATTTACATTTTAAAAACCAAAACATAAATAAAAGTCATTGTCATTTACAATGCCAATAGCTAAAATTCACGTAAATGCGAGACCTATTGCATTGCAAATGCATAGCCAATAGGTCTCGCCTTTGGGACCTTATAGGTTTTTAGCCATGCAACAGTTGATGTTGTTGCACTAAGGATATTGTGCTGCATAACTAAATACTTATAAGGTCCCAAAAGCGAGACCTATTGGCTATGCCAATGCTTGTTTTAACTGCCTTGTACCCAGTGGCGTAGTTGGAGGGGGTGGGGGGGAGTGGTCTGCCCCGGGCATCACTTTTTTGGGGGCAGGGCGAGCCACGAATAAAAGGTAACAAAGTAAGTTTTGTTTTAGTTTTTTCTTTATACTCGTTTGTCAGTGTTCGCGTGGCTAAACGCCCCCCCTCGCTTGTTGTTGTCTTACCCCCAACCCCCCCCCCGCCCCTCTCGGCGTGGTCCTTCGCCAGCAGGCACTGGACAGCAAACGGAGGTATCGCCCCGGGCATCAAAAGCCCTATCTATGCCACTGCTTGTACCTATGTGTCTTTACAGCCCAGATGAAGTTCCTGTATGGAGCAAAACCCGTTGACTAGTCTGATTACTGTTTCTTTCATTTTGCATACTCACTCAATAAAGCATTGCTATATTAGATGAAGATTGACTTCGGCTTAGTTTATGAATTTACAAAGAATGGATTAAACAAGTATTCTCTTCCAACAGTTCAATGGACGTTATAGACTTATTTTGAAACTGAACCTTTGGAGTGTGCCACCCTATCATCGGTTTTGTATTGTTATGTGTGGGGCTTTTGGTAGTTGAGCCTCAGATTGTAAAGCACCAACAGAGTGATAAACAAGTATTATATATTTGCGATGTACAACACCATAGTTGCCTGTATAGATTAGTAGCAATGTTTTTTTACATGGGCCAGAGACTGGCAGTTTTTCCAAAAATAAAGTTTTACAAAAATCAAGCGAAAAGAAAACAAGCATTGTCAACGTCAAAAAGCTGGTTCCCAACACCAAACTTATTGGCTTTTCCTGTTCTTTTTTCTTATTCCAGCTAGAGAATAATTTTGTAAGGGAAAGGGTCCTTGTACAATTCTCATAGGTATTTTCGGTGACTCTAATGCATTATGTATTGTTTTTCTAAAACGAATCTACATTTTGCCCAAGTAGCACATTGGTAACATTTACAGCCTCATTCTGGTTGTTGAGGTTGCATAGGGGACAAAAACACCTAGATATGATCCCGTTTGCTCACGGAATACATCGATTTTGATGCATGATTATAGCTTTTGCATTCCAAAATTGAGTGTATCCTTCAAAAATGTTTTTTGCAATTGATTATTTACACACTAGAGCTACTGCGCAGTTTTGCCTGCGTATTTTTCTCGACCTGGCGGAAACTATATGCACGAATGTGTGTAGGGTCCGGTATTTCCACTCTTCCTGTTTCGTGAGCTGACTGAAAACACGCGTGCAAATAGTTTGCGCTCAATTTGTTCACTTTGAGCTACAATTCATTATGAGGCCCATATTGTGTTCTTACGGTCCATGCCCCTTTCTTTCCACCTAAATGTGTATTCTGTTTGTCTTGGCAGCTGACCGTCAGTCAGAAGCACTTGGAACCCGCACCCGCTTCCTGCTGACTCCGGGAAAGCCTCCTTTTCATTGAAGCACAGGAAAGAGAAGTGACCATGTTTATATAGACCAATGACGGCCTTAATCACTCGGTCAGTAGGACGTTTCGTTGATTAAACAGGGTCAGAGGTGCATTGTTCCTTTTGTTCGCTCCTATTGGGCGGGTGAGAAGGGAAATTACGCACTTAATGCCTTTGAAGAGGCGCTATTCACACCAGAGACAGAGAACGATTTTCTATGTGGCAGTGGCGAGACATGGGTAGTATACTGGGTACAACAGTGGTTCCGAGAGTATTGAGTGTATGTAATGCGGCACTTACAGGTTAGGACAGCGAAAGGGAAGTACGCAGACTAGGGTGCATACAAAGTGCCACTTACACCTTGTGGCATTGACATAAAAGCATTGTAGGCTGTGATGAATACAAAGAATCACTTACCTATTGAGACATAAAAAGGGAGTACTTGGACAAGGATGGACACAAAGTGACAACTTGAGACATCCAAAGGGAAGTAACAGGCAGGGATGCACACTTTGAGGCATGGACATAAATGGACCTGGACTTAAACGTATTGTAAGCAGTGATGCATACAAAGTGGCACTTACAGTTTGGGACTTACAAAAGGGAAGCATAATGATGCACAGGCAAAGTGGCACTTACACCTTGGGACATACAAAAGGAAAGCATAATGATGCACAGGCAAAGTGGCACTTACACCTTGGGACATACAAAAAGAAAGCACAGTGATGTACACACAAAGTGGCACTTACACCTTGCGACGTACAAAAGGAAGTATATTGATGTACACTCAAAGTATCGCTTAGACCTTGGGGTAGAGAAAGTAAAGTACATGGACAGGGATTCATACAAAGTGTCACTTACTCTGTGGGGCAGAGGCATAAAAGCATTGTTGGCAGAATACATACAAAGTACCACTTACACCTTGTGGAATAGAAATAAAAGTAAAATAGTGTTTGCTTTTTTCTTACTTCGACAAAAAGAGACACAGATAAAAGCTGGCGTATGATTGACCATACCCTCAGTCAGTAGGGCTAACTCTACGAGTTCCCATGAACCTCTAAACCTACCTGAAAGGCTGCCCTATATCTCCCCGACACTGATAGTTTGGAACAGTATAGGTTTACAGAGAGGGTTAAAAACAGTCCCTTCCCCGCTCATGCCTTTGTGGGGCAATGCAGAATTTTCCGCAGGACAAGAAAAGAGGGACTTTCAACTCTGGTGGGACCAAGGTTGTAGAACATTGAAGGATATGTTCGAGGGGGAACAAATCAAAGTCTTTTACCAAATTAAGGACGAATACGGCCTCCAAGAAACTGATTGCTTTAGGTACTTCCAGGTCTGATTCTGGGTCCTACAGCCACATATATGAAAAGCAGCTATAAGAGTCTCTACCCTATTTTAAAAAGTACCTCCTGTACCACGATAGTGAGAAGGAGTGATTTCCAGGATATATCAGTTATTAAATAAATTAACACCATGAGAGAGACTCCCTTTCCAGGAGGCGTGGGAGCGAGAGATAGATGAAGACCGATGGACGTGTAAAATCACTAGGGATAAGGGACCGCAACTAGCTACGTTAGCGGTAAAGACACTGAAAATACTATACTGATGGTATTACACCCCACCAGACTGAAGGCCATGGGACACTGCCAAGGGGCACACTGCTGGAGACAATGCGGGGTACTGAGACCGCTCACTCATGCACTTTGGTCCTGCCTGAAACTTCCACCCTTGTGGCAGTCCATTCGCAAAACAATTGAAGAGGTCGTGGGGTCCCAACTGGCACATTATCCAGGGGGCAACCTACTCAGGTCTCCTTCAGAAGAAATTTTAACCCGTATGGCAGAAAAACCAAAATCAACTACCAATTGTTGCTAGTTGATAAGCAATATACCGTCACCGTTGGGGTTCTACTGGGCTTTGGCGTAACGAAACTTGAGGGTGTCCGCCTGCAAAGCACATGGAGGGGGCTCTCCACACTCCAGTCAGGAGCTTTCAGGCCAGGGGCCCGCCACCGGTTTACAGTGCCGGAGGGGGCCCCAAGGAGCTCAGGCCCCCCCACTGCCAGTGCTGGAGGGGTTATTGTTACGCCACTGCTACTGGTGTCCCGGGAGAGGCGGCTCGGATGAGTAGGGTCTGATGGATCCTAGCAATGGAAAAGAAATTCAAAAGCTGGTCAGTGAAACGAACAGGTTTTCAAGAAACAATAGGGGATGCTCTTGAATTTCTTTTCCAAGGACTTTTGAGAACTACAATGTCCACGGTGGCTGAGAACTCTCCACATCTTAGAAGAATCCCAGCTGGAACTGGGCAACTAAAAAGGACTCTTGAGACTGTAAGAAGATCAACTGTTATCCGTCTGATTTTGGATTCATGATTTTCAATCCAGTGATATTAATGAGTCCGATGAGTAGGGGCATAGTGGCGAGAGACGGGAGTGGGCTCTGTGAGTAAATAAGGGATATTTGGGGAAACTGTACCTGTTTTCAGCTTTAACTTTGATGAAATGCAATAAAAATGTATTCAAAGTAACTTTAAGCAAGGGGGACTGGAGTCACACCAGGAAGAACACCATCCAATGAGATTCTGAATAAGAATCTAATGTAAGTATCTGAATTGAACTCTCAAAACCAGCTAATTCCAGTCTCTCGTTGGGCACAATATATTTGACCTTGCTAAAAATAACTAACAAGTACTGATGAAGATGAAACTAATCTCTCAGCCAATCAAAAAACATTATCGGCACACAAGATTACCAACACTCGAGGCATCCCAGTCCAGTGTTATTTTGCACACCATGCCACCTCAGTATGGACCCAGCCTTATTTCACCGTAGTTAGGGCTCATCAGCGAGGTATAGCTTGGTTGCAGTGCCACAATGTGTACGAGACCCATGTCTGGGCATACCCGTCCCACATAGGGCGACGCACTAAAGCAGACTTCTCCAATGAGGCGCTCGTGAGCTACTGGTAGCTCTCCAGCTACCTTTGAGTAGCTCTCCAGTGTGCAGCCCATCCTACAAAATTAGAGGCTTTTGCATGGCTGAATTAATATATTTATGCCAAAATTTAAATGTGTGAATTTGAGAAGAAAATGTGTGTATTTTCAGAACTCATAGGATGAGGTTTGGAGAAAAATAGTTGAATTTCTAAAATACTGGTATTTGAGTGATAAATCATGTGGTGTTGGGGAGGCTTATTTCTAATATTATTACCTTGGTCCCGCGTTCTTTGCAGCTATGGCTGTTATGTACTACCTATGAAAAAACATTCCAAATTGACAAAGTCTTTTTTATGTTACTGCCGACAACCCTGCTGATGCAATGAGGTGATCACTACTGGTTCCTTTGCATAGGGTGGATACTAATATAATCTTGTCTGATGTGGTCACTACTACAACACTAATAATATTAGTAGCTCATGAAAATTTTCATTGAACATAAGTAGCTCTTGTTACAGAAAAGATTGGAGACCCCTGCACTAAAGTATACAAAAAAGTGATGGATGGAATGCTTGAATGATTCTCAGCCACTGGTAATTACTCAGTTCATCGTTATATTGCACATCACGCCACCTCAGTTGGAACCCAGCTAAATGCAAATCAATATTGATCCTGCTCCAATGGGAATAGTACAGACAGGACTGCCAGGGCAGGTCCTCCCTGAACTGGAATACAAGCAACCCAGGACTGGTTTCACACTTGTTAGGGCTCATCAGCCAGGTATAGCTTGATTGGAGCGACACTGTGTGTATGGGACGCTCATCTGGGCATACCCATCCCACTTAGGATGCAGACTAAAGTATCCAAAAAAGTGATGGACGGAATGCTTAAATCTCTCTCAGTCACTGGTAATTACTCGGGCCGCATCCCAGTCTATTGCTATTTTGCACATGATACCACCTTAGTTTGGACCAGCCATATACAAATCAGTATTGACCCTGCTCCAAAGGGAACAGTCCAGATGGAACTGCCAGCCCAGGTCTTTCCTGAACCGCATCTCAGGCAACCTAGGAGCGGTTTTCCCTATTTAGGCTCATCAGCTAGGTATAGATTGGTTCCAGTGATACTGCTAAAGCATTGGCACACAAATGTATAGCAGCTGGAATTCAGCTCTTCACCTCAGGTGCGAAGTTGCTGTAAAACAGCCTGCCACATGTTGATGTCCTCTTCAATATGCCCATGTTGGGTATTTTAGACCTAGTTTGCCTTTATAAACTACACTAGGTGAAATACAGCACACTGAAGCATGGGCTCAGCTCAACCACCTGCCTTATCAGTGAGATGGGTTTCAAGCTGGAAGTGTGGAGAAGATGTGGCATTGCAACCAGAGCTGCTGACTTGGAACATGAAACTCGAGTCCTGGCTGTATTGTCCAAGGATGAAAACCATTATAGCACCGGCGAAGGGGTGAGCCCCATATGTTACCCTGCATTTGCAGGACCTGATGGTGTGACCCAGTGTTATGTCATCAACCAATAAATGAGCCTGAGGCCGGGCGTGGCCAGACAGATAATAGCCAATACATGTGTAGTAGTGTTACTGCAAGACTCACTGCCTGAAACGCTAGGCTGACATTATGATGGCAATGAGGTGGGCGCCAGTGTGAAGCCCACCCAAGCCTGACGCACTCCATGCTTGGTACTCCACTTTGACCTCCACCACTCCGCACAGGCCAGAACCATGGGTGTGGCCTCACTATGAGGAAGTGCTTCTGCAGAAGTATACGCCAGGGGCCTCAAAGCCAAGTGACATTCGGCGATCTACCCACCAGTATGCTACACCACATGGCAGAGAGGGGCTCTGCAGCCCTCTGCTGCCTATGCTCTCTCTCTCTCTTTCACCTCCTGCTCAGCTACCAGCACATTTGGCCAGAGCAGCTGGGACAATATATGTGTAAGGGGCGCCACCAGCAAGGACACATGCTCCCCGGAACCAGAGGCCACACTGCTAGTTCAACACATCACCACCCAGCAGACTTGTGGGCATATATCATGCCTCACAGGGCCTAGCAGGCAATTAAAGCTATCTCCGCCATCCACTCAAGTGGGAACGCGGGTTCTCCATTCATGCTAGCAACACACCAAGTCACTCATGCCCACAATTGGTGCAACTGCTCACCTGAACCTCCAGACTCCACAGGGCCAGAACTGTTGTGGTAGTCGGGTGGCCAATGGGAGGTTGCTGGTTCTCCACCATCTGACACTGAAGGTCCTGCGACTGGGGTCATCGCCAGCTGTCTGCTCCCCTACTGCCTAGCTCCTTCCAGTGCATGGCCTGCCACCCTTGCGGCGGCCAACATGGCCTCCATTCCTCCCATGCAACTATTTGCTGTGGCAGGTCCACCGTCTAAACAAGTGGCAAAATGGCACGTTTGGCAAAGCTCTTAGAAACATACTGCACTGTGTTGGCAATTAAGGTTCACAGAAAGAGGCCACTGTTACTCCAGCTGGCTGGGGAGGAGATTTACAAACTGTCCAAAAATGTGGCAGAAGCAGGCCCACCATTCACTTATGCAGCGCTGAAGGCGGCCCTTACTGAGCACTTCGAGCCACTTGCCAATCCTCATTATGAAAAATTATTTCATAGCCACCAAGACCCAGAGGAATCTGTGGACATATGCTATGCATGAATCAGAGACTTGATAAAAACCTGCACACTCCCTGATAAGCAATATTAAAGAGAGTACAGTTCATCCAAGGCTGTGCCTTCGCAAGCTCTGGGGACAAATCCTGCAAGACTCCAGAAAGCACAATCAAGGCATTCTCACATTGGGGTGCTCCAAAGAGTTGTCAAAGGCACAAGCATCCCATATGGAAGCAGTGCTACAACAACTGGTCAAGCAAGAACCAGTCAACCTGGTATCCCAAAGGCCCCCAGCAATGGATAATGACAGGAAAAAACCTCGACCAACCAACAAAACCTGTCGGTGCACACCAGAGAGTGCCCTGAACTGGGTAGGAAGTGCTTGGGTTGCAAAAGGCTAAACCATTTCTCTAAAGTGTGTCGTCAGTCCTTACATCATGGACCTCCCAAAAGAAAGCCATAAATGTCCATGAGCACCCACAAAATACACCGGAAGGCAGCAATACGGACAATGACAACCAAGAAGGCACCTTCCATGTAGTCCAAGTTGTCAAGCCAGGCCACAACAGAGCCAGGACGACACCCAAGTGCGGAATCCAAGTAGAAGAACAGACAATGACAGCCCTTCTCGACACAGGGGTGTCAGTCAAAATTATGGCCTAAGCACTATATGAAACTCGGGCAGTAAAGCCTAAACTCCAGCCCACCCGAGTCAGAGTGTACGAATTTGGAAATGACGCACACCTTCCCTTGGCCATCGTGTTTAAAGCAGACATCAGACACATACCGCATGTGCTCTGTGTCAAAATATATGTCACCAGAGGAGGGAAAGCATGCTCTTGAGCTGCCAAATAGCCGAGAGACTTCAACTGGTGCAGTTTTCCCTTAGTGTGCACGTGACAGGAATTGAGACACTGCTAGGCAATTTCTCACTGCTATTCCAAAGCACCGGATGCCTCAAAAGGAAAATGGTGAGCCTCCATATCGATCAATCTACCCTGGAGAGTGGCCTTCCTCCTCTGGCCAAAAGTGGAGGATGAACTCCGAAAGCTGGAGGAAGCGGACATAATTGAGAAAGTTGAAGCACCCACTCCATGGGTATCTCCAGTTGTAGTAACCCGAAAACCAAAACAACCAGTTAAGTACAAATATGTGTAGACATGCACATTCTAAATCTAGCCAGAAAGAGAGAAAGACACCGAACCCTGACAGTTGAACACATTGTCAGTAAAGTTACCAGATCGTGCTGGCTCTTGAAGATGGACCTGAGGTCAGGGTACCATCAAATACATTTGGGGACAGAATCACACCATATCACTATTTCCTCAACCAACGTAGGACAAAGGAGCTACAAACGCCTCAACTTTGGCATCTGAAGCACCACCAAGATGTTCCACTATATCATACAAGATGTGCTGGATGGCCTCCCAGGACTACTGAACTTCAGTAACGACATCTTCATACATGCACTGACCCTTGATGAAAAGCTCACTTGCCTGAAAGCCATGTTTCTCCGCCTCCTACACAGTGGACTGACGCTCCACTGAGAGAAACACAAGTTCCTCAAGCAGGTGATCAGTTTCTTTGGTTAAAAGTTCTCGCAAGCAGGAATGGCCCCTGACCCAGCCAAAGTCCAGGGCATTCGGACGGCACCGACTCCCATCCAAGTAGTGGGTGTCTGGAGCTTCCTAGTCATGGTCACACATTGTGGCTGTTTCACTCAAAATCTAACCACTCTGACAACACCACTATGTGAACTCACAAAAACCACCAATCCATGGACCTGGGGGCCAGAACAAGATTGAGCTTTTCAAGACACAAAACGAGCACTGTCAGAAGACACAACACTAGCCAACTTTGACCCTGAAGGAACTCAGAGTTGTCTGTGGACGCCAGTCTCACAGGAATAGGGCTGTGTTGTCACAAAAACAGGAATCCCCAACAAAAAAACTATACTCTGGCAGAAAACAGGTTGTTCCAACATCGAACAGACCAGAATACTCGAGCCAGCTGGAGAAGACAAGCCTGCTTCTGACATCTGCAAGTTGGTGATCAAGTGCTGATGAGGGACACCATCCGGCGAAGCGACATCCCTTCAAACCTGACCCATGGACAGTCACCATTATTTGAGGCACCATGGTGTTAGCCTGCAGAAGTCCCGAGACCTTCACAAAAGGAACATTTCATTCTTCAGGAAGTTCTGTGGACCCCCAGAGTGGATGCTAGCAGAGGTAAAAGCTACCGGTGGACCCCAGACCATCTCAACGATACTGTGACTTTGTAGCCAGTTAAGTACGACGAGGCCAGCCTTCCCACCAGCACTTGAGTCTGAGCTCATCCTGAGATGTTGATTTTTCTTTTTGAGTTTTGTTTTATTTACAGTTGAGGAGGAATGTAATATCCAACGGTGGAAACATTGTAACCCAGCAGAAAGAGGCGTACATCATATGGTACCCTGTGTTCCTTGGACCTCATGGTGTGGCCCAGTGTTACATCATGAACTAGTACTAGAGCCTGGGGCCGGGTGTGGCCAGGCAGAGAATCGCCAAAACATGTATAAGTAGTGTTACTGCAATCTGTGCTGTCCTTGTCACTAGGCTGACATTACACTTGAGCTTGCTCAATCTCATGTGATTCTGGGCAAATCATTTAATCTCCCTGTGCCTAAAAAATTAATCTGACCTAACTGGTTGTCATTTGAAGCGCTCCAATATCTTTGGGTCGAATGCGCACTACATAAAACTTAAAGTAAAAAAAAAAAAAGTAGAGTGGCACGACCACAGCGCTAGTGGGAATGAGGCATTTGCAGAACTACTGAAAGTGGCCTCTGCTGCTTCACCATGAGAGCTCTGGCCGGTTCACGTCTGCTAATATCAGAGCAGCCACGGGCAAGGATGAGATAGACTACTGCTCAGGTCTCAAGGTCTGTCATGAGCCTGTCACACATCAGTACCAGCCCCACTGAGAAGATGAACTGCCCGGTTGTTCGTATTTATCGGTTTTATTCCATTTAATAAAGAAAACACAGGCCCTTTTGGAAACGCCTGATCTGTTTGGACTCCTGTCCCACTGGTTTCTTTAAACCACTCGGGAGTCGTGTAAATGATACAACTGTAATAGGGAAATGTTTGCTCTGTAGTGTGTAGACAAAAATCTGACAGAAATGGACGGGTGATTGTTTTCACTAGGGAATTCCATTCTCATGCTTCCTAATGACTAACCTTTGAAGATTTCATCACCACAACCAAATAAACAGGCGATTAAGTGATGCACATGTATTCAGAAGGAGCATGGTAAGTCTGTAGCATGTGGCCTGTGGTGCATTTTGGAGCACACTGTTGCAAATAAAGTACTAAAGCATGTTATGGTAGTACAGTGTCATTTACAGACAGCCCATTTTCCATGGAAATGGTGAGTAAATTTGCCAAGACACAGTTTTACTGATAAAACTACACAGTGTACAAACAACAATGGGGTCGATTCCGATTCGGGCCGGAAAACGTACCGACCGACTCGGTTTGGGAATATATTCCGACCGACACGTACCGGTGCTGCCCGACCCGCCTAGTACGATGAAATGCGTGTAAATTCCGACCGACTCACACGGAACACAAGCCGAACGACCGAACCGCGTGGAAAACAGCTATCCGGCCGGAAAACCGCGTGAATCGAACCGACCGACACGCACCAGGAATGAACCCGAACGAAACGTACCCGCGAAGTCCGATCCGCGCAGTACGATGCAACGCGTGGAAAACCCGACCGAGTCGCACGGAGTTCAAGCCGTACGAACGACACGCATACAAAACAGCGAGCCGATGCAACCCAATACTCCGCGACCGACGCGTACGCCGCACATGAAACACAGCACAAACACATCGTGAACGACTCGGAGAAGCTCGCACGAGACAACTGCAGCGTCCGACTCGGTCAGAAGAACGTCTCCTACATGCACAAAAAGTACAAAGGGAAAAATACAAAAAAAAAGGCCAAACAAGCAATTACAAAGCCAATAAATACTGGGGGGAAACAGGGAACAAAGACACACCCACAACTCCACCCATATAAAGGCCACAAATCCCTACCATGATCCTTTGCAAATTCAACTGACCTGCCAGCACAGAACACCAACAGACAGCAACCACAGACACACTCACAACTCATCCATCACACAAGCCACACACCATCAGCACCCCAACAAATAGCACCCTCACATACACCCAGCAAAACCTACACCCACACACCCTCACTTGCACACCCACACCCACATCAATTACCACCACCACCCATCACCATGCCCCCAAAGAAGAATCCAAAGTTGCTAGACAGTGAATTGGAAGTCCTGGTAGATGAGATCCTCAGGGTAGAGCCACAGCTGTTTGGTACATTGGTCCAACAGACCCCCATGTCGCAGAAAACCAAGATGTGGGAGAGGATCGTCGACAGGGTGAACGCACAATCCCCATGTTTGCGCACAAAGGAAGACATCCAGAACAGGTGGTATGATGTGCGCAGGAGGGTCAAGGACCTACTAAAGAAGGATTACGCCTTCAGCCAACAAACCGGCAGTGGCCCTCCTGCCAAACCAGTATACCTCAGGCCCTGGGAGGAGAAGGTGCGGGCCATCCTACCACCAGTGAGCGTATATGGACTATCAAACATCCCAGAGCCTGGTGAGTACACAACCAATATACCCAATATTGTGTGACAATACACACACATCACTGTCAAGGGGATAGTCAAACCATGCACCCTTAGCAAATCCACAGCAACAAAACCAGAATCATCCCAAGATGTGTATGTCAGTCAGATAAACACAATACATGCCATTTCATAGTGATATATAACTGTGTCATGACATGTACAAACCCAACAACAAATAAAGCTAGTCAGTGGCACAAATCTAACCAACAAACACAGTCAGATATGTAGCCACCACTACAACACCACCACACAGGGAAGCCCACAGAAAGGAAGGAATCCTGTGTATGCTGGTCAAGTCAGTGTAGCCAATAGCATGATGGGAGTTGTAGTCACAGATATTGCTCACCCTCACAATTCGCCCATCAACACCACTCTGAACCATGCTCACATCACAGGGAGTGGAAAACAACTGACAAGATGGCTGACACTGGCTACTGCTGTGGGGAGCACAAGGCCCTGCTGGGAACTGGGCAACAACAAACAGCAGGACACCACTGACTGACATCCTGAAAGCCAACTTGCACTCCCTGCAATGGAAGCACGTTCCATGGTGGGATATCTGGCTGGGTGGGAAGGAGGACTGACAGCTCTGACCATAGTTACCAGCAGCTTTTCTCACACACACCCTTAACACAAACTACACACAACTCACCTGGGAGAATGCATTGCCTCACACTAAAATTAAATATCCCACAAAGAACCACCACCCTGGGTTATGCTGTGGGAAGCACAGGGACACACATGGGACTTGTAGCCAAACAAACGCCAGGACAACACTGTCAGCCATCCATTCAGCACAGGCACACTACCCCACAGGGAAGCAGAGTCAGAAGGAAGGAAGTATGGGCAAGCTGGGAAGGGGGTGTAGGCAATAGCATGATGGGAGTGGTAGTCACAGCTCAACATCCCCCACCCACATGGCCCAGCAAGCTCACACTGAAGCATGCACACCTCACAGGGAGTGAAAAGCCACATCAAAGATGTCTGACACTGGTGCTCTGTTGTGGGGAGCACAAGGCCATGCTGGGAACTGGCCACCAACCAACAGCAGGACACCACTGTCAGCCATCTTGCCATTGCTGTCACACTCACACACAGTGAAGTCCACTCAAAAGGAAGGAAGTATGGGCATGCTGGGAAAGGGGGTGTAGGCAATAGCATGATGGGAGTGGTAGTCACAGCTCAACATCCCCCACCCACATGGCCCAGCAAGCTCACACTGAAGCATGCACACCTCACAGGGAGTGAAAAGCCACATCAAAGATGTCTGACACTGGTGCTCTGTTGTGGGGAGCACAAGGCCATGCTGGGAACTGGCCACCAACCAACAGCAGGACACCACTGTCAGACATCTTGCCATTGCTGTCACACTCACACACAGTGAAGTCCACTCAAAATGAAGGAAGTATGGGCATGCTGGGAAGGGGGGTGTAGGCAATAGCATGATGGGAGTGGTAGTCACAGCTCAACATCCCCCACCCACATGGCCCAGCAAGCTCACACTGAAGCATGCACACCTCACAGGGAGTGAAAAGCCACATCAAAGATGTCTGACACTGGTGCTCTGTTGTGGGGAGCACAAGGACATGCTGGGAACTGGCCACCAACCAACAGCAGGACACCACTGTCAGCCATCTTGCCATTGCTGTCACACTCACACACAGTGAAGTCCACTCAAAAGGAAGGAAGTAATGGGCATGCTGGGAAGGGGGTGTAGGCAATAGCATGATGGGAGTGGTAGTCACAGCTCAACATCCCCCACCCACATGGCCCAGCAAGCTCACACTGAAGCATGCACACCTCACAGGGAGTGAAAAGCCACATCAAAGATGTCTGACACTGGTGCTCTGTTCAGGGGAGCACAAGGCCATGATGGGAACTGGCCACCAACCAACAGCAGGACACCACTGTCAGCCATCTTGCCATTGCTGTCACACTCACACACAGTGAAGTCCACTCAAAATGAAGGAATAATGGGCATGCTGGGAAGGGGGGTGTAGGCAATAGCATGATAGGAGTGGTAGTCACAGCTCAACATCCCCCACCCACATGGCCCAGCAAGCTCACACTGAAGCATGCACACCTCACAGGGAGTGAAAAGCCACTTCAAAGATGTATGACAATGGTGCTCTGTTGTGGGGAGCACAAGGCCATGCTGGGAACTGGCCACCAACCAACAGCAGGACACCACTGACTGACATCCTGAGAGTCAACCTGAACCCACTGCAAGGGTGGCATGCTTCATGGTGGGATAACTGGGCTGGGGGAGAAAGAGGGCCGGATGTCCACCAAATACAACCAATGCTGTCCATGTACACACCTCAACATTCACATTGAAATGCAAGTTTGCAGGACAATGTGCCACACCAATATCAACCCCTGACTGTGACAACTTAGGACAATGCAATGTACAGGCCTGCATCCAGAGGTACAGCCACAACTGTCAGGTGTGTGAACCATTGATGCCTGCAGAAACATAACATACATTGTGTGTGTCTCCCAAAACAGATGATGATGGGGACCCAGCAGCAGACAATGAGGAGTCCCTGTCCCAGGCTCCGGGGTACACTCAGCTCACTGGTGTGGAACAGCCTCTGGCCTCCTCGGATGGCGAAGACCTACCTGGCACCTCCGGTGTGAGTCATCATGCAGCACCAGCAGGACCACCATCTGCACCCCCTGCACCCACCCCTCCAACAACTGCCAACACACAGACCACCCCCGCCGACACGGACAGACCAAGGACCAACAATAACACCAGCACAGTGACCCCAGCCCAACCTGGAGCAACGGACAACAACACCAGTGACAACCCCCAAGTGGGCCTAGGGTCACCTGTGCATGCCACTGCAGGTCCCGCACGTGTCGCCAGGGGTGGTGGGAGGGGTGGTAGACATAGGTCGCTGTTTGCAGAGGGGTCTGGACTGCATGATGACCCACAACTGTTACGCATTGCTGATGCGTACCAGAATAGCACTGGAGAGGTCAGCCAGGTAGTGGGGATCCTCAAGGACATTCAACAACAGCAGGCTGCCCATCATGCTCGCTTGAACTCACACATGTCACGTGTGGAGACACACATGGCTGGCATGGAGTCCAAGTGGGACACATTGCAAGAACTGACGGCGGTGCATAGGGACATATTGACATGCCTCCGCCAGATTAGCACCAACATGGCCACACCTCCCTGTGTGCCCACAACATCTGGTGCCGCAACAACTGCAACTGCCACAGGGAGGGAGGATGACTCTGGCGGAGAGTCCCCTGCACCGCAGCAGCCTGCACGTGAGGGTCCCCCGCCAAAGAAGAGGGGTCGTCCGAGGAAGGAGAACTGAGAGGCCGATGGCCATGCACATCCCCCAGGTACCCAACACCTGTTCTGGAAATCCACCTTTGTGTGCAAACTGTTCACCCTGTCGCATGCAACCCAACTCCCTCACATGACATGGGGAGTTTAAGTTGGACCAATGTATCAGATGACTGTTGACTTTACCCTGGACATTTCTGCTACCAAGACTTCCAAATCATCTGGGAACTTTGGATTACAATCCCAATGTACAGCACCCACCATCCTGTGCACTATCCTCACACATGTATGTAAATAAACTCACTAATACACCATACTTGCCTCTGTTGTTATTCCAACGTGGTTTCTGTCATGGAGATGATGATCTGCCAAATGACACTGTGCATGCTAACTGCTACAGCAAGTACAACACCGTCATGTGAGTCATGGCGACGTAACACATATGAGGGAGACACACCACTAGGGCTACACAACACATACACACCAGGGCCAAGTGACTCATCGCCTACACTGATGTTGCCAGGAAATACAGTGCAATGCACAGACACCACACCTATTCACAGTCTGTGTTAACTAGCCCACTGGTGCAGTAAGCAAATGTCAGTCAGATGTGTGACCACAGACAACGCACATCCCAAAGTGAAGCACAGGTTTATTACACATTTGCAACATGTTGTTTCCACTACAGATGCAAGGTAATCCCACATGGCAGTGGCCACACAGTCTACAAGTGTAGAAGAAAGGAAGTCCAGGGGTGTGGGGCACATCACCTGTAGGGAAACGACAGCTTCCACCCTGGAAGTTGAATCACGGTGTCGGGGGATCACAGTCGACCAACCAACTCTGAAAGTACCCTGTGAAGGACAGAAATGACACACAGTCAAAAGCACTGAAGAACAGGACAGAACTGCAATACTCATGCCCAATACATGTCACAAGATACCTACACAAAACCAAGTTAGCATGTCAACACTGTTGGGGAGTACAGACTACCTGTAAGGACACATCGCTGCACGCATACAGTCAAGTAGCACATGGACACACTCAAACAGCACCAGAGCACCACCAACACATATCACGCAAACTCACATCATTGACATGACATCTCTGGATACTCACATTCAGCTGAAGAAGTTGGTGATGAGCTGTGTGCGGACATCACCCTCATCATCATCACCATCACTGGCATCGTGGCCCAGGCCAGGATCCTCCACAGGTGGCGGATGTTGGTCATCGTCATCCAGGATGAGAGGCAACTCCTTCCACACTGCCAGGTTGTGTAGCATGCAGCAGACGATGACAATCTTGCACACCTTTGCTGGGGCATATGGGAGGGCTCCTCCTGTCTTGTCCAGGCAGCGAAAGCGGCTCTTCAGGAGACCAAATGTCCGCTCAATCACTCTCCTGGTCCGACCATGTGCCTCATTGTAGCGCATCTGGGCTGGTGTCACAGGGTTCCTGAGGGGCGTCAGCAACCAGGGCATGTTGGGGTAATCGGAGTCACCTA
The DNA here is from genome assembly GCA_963921515.1 of Calotriton arnoldi. Lineage (NCBI taxonomy): Eukaryota > Metazoa > Chordata > Amphibia > Caudata > Salamandridae > Calotriton > Calotriton arnoldi. The sequence continues at coordinate 727,699 of CAWUFW010006899.1, read as the reverse complement.
CATACAGACAATTGCACATTAGCTGAGTTGGAAAAGAGGGTGGAATACTACATTGCAGAACACACACAATGGTACAAAGTCAGTACACACCGACAAGCCAGGCACGCTGGTTCCGCATCTGTGACATCATCCTCGGGATGAGCTACTCCTCATCACGTAGGCATCGTGTGCAGAAGCGGGGAAACGGGCACACACGTGTGAGATGCTCATATCTGCAAGACATACCACCAGTGCATTGACCGAATGGTAATGTTTGCGGTTCCTGTATGCCTGCTCATGTGCCTGTGGTGGTACCAAAGCCACATGTGTCCCATCAATGGAGCCAATGACATGCGGCATCCTCCCCAGGGCATAGAAGTCACTCTTGACGTCAGTGAGTTGTTGACGTTTAGGGAAATAGATGTACTGGTTCAGGTATCTCAACATAGCCTCCAAAACATCGCGGAGCACACGGCTGAACATGGTCTGTGACATCCCACCAGCAGACACCACAGTGTGTTGAAAGGTACCGGTGGCAAAAAAGTGTAGGGCTGCCATCACCTTCACCTTGGGGGTCAGTGCTGTAGGGTCAATTCCTCAATCAGTGGCCTGGTGAAGCGGTACCGTCGGATGCAGTCCCGTTCAACCATTGTTGCAAGGTCAGGGAATGGCCGATGGACAGCTGGTGCCCTGCAGTGCATAGGTGAAGAAAGAAATATTGTCAGTCACCCCACATATGTGGCATAGACTCAATATCACATGATACATCATTACGAGACACAAGTGCATGATGCGTGTGCCGTTCCGTAAGGACATGTATGGCACCTACATGGCTAACATCTAACATCACAGTTCAACATGTGTCCTCAACAAGTCCCAGGTTGTGCTATGGGATATCATTAGGCTGTGTCACAGTACCCATGTACTGCTGTCACGTTCCAAACACACACCACAGTGACATGTGAGGACAGATGTGCCCCAGGCATCACAGCTCATCGACAGGTAGATTCCCAGGGACCCTGTATTGCCACATGGACACTGGCATGACATGGTGCATCATGAATACACCACAGCTAAACAACCATGACCCCCACAGGTAGTGGTCCCTGTTGCCTCGGCAGGACAGACATGGACGTCTGTGACACACACACGCACAACATCAAAGTCCATGCACAAACAACGTGGATGTGGAGGCTGTCTCCCATTGTGCACATGGAATCAGAGACATTGTAAACACAACATGCACACAGACTGTGGAGGGCCATCACAATTGTGGCAATGGGTCACCCTGGGACGTACATACCGTCCCACATGGGACTCAGGGGGTATGTGACATGACATACACATACACAACTGTGAAATGTGACCATGCCACATGCTCTGAAATGAACAGTTGCACACCACAGTGTTCATGTGCACAACACACCAAGGATTCTGTCCCCATGAACACGTGCACAGCCTGGGAGTGGCTGCCCCCAAGTGCCACCCACAAAACAACATGTTGACCCCCATACACGGAACAGGTAATGCAGCCTTACATGCCTTAGGATACAGTGTGGACAGGCTGTGGTGTTGTAGGTGTGCCCCTCACTCCCTGGGAAGTAAATGTGGCTGGCATACGTTCACCTGTGACAGGCATGGTGACATATGCCAGTGACTTGTACAGGGACGCGCTGTAAAGCAATGGACCGATCTGTGCGCACGCATTGGCCATTGCATATGATGCTGAGAGAAATACGCGTTGTACAGCAATGGACCGATCGGTGCGCACGCATTGGCCATTGCTTACGATGTGAGCGGGTACGCGTTGTACAGCAATGGACCGATCGGTGCGCACGCATTGGCCATTGCATACGATGTGAGCGGGTATGCGTTGTACAGCAATGGACCGATCGGTGCGCACGCATTGGCCATTGCATACGATGTGAGCGGGTACGCGTTGTTTTGAAAATACGCGTTGTACAGCAATGGACCGATCGGTGCGCACGCATTGGCCATTGCATACGATGTGTTTGTGCACGCGTTGTACAGCAATGGACCGATCGGTGCGCATGCATTGGCCATTGAATACGATGTGAGCGGGTAAGCGTTGTTTTCGAAATACGCGTTGTACAGCAATGGACCGATCGGTGCGCACGCATTGGCCATTGCATACGATGTGTTTGTGTACGCGTTGTACAGCAATGGACCGATCGGTGCACACGCATTGGCCATTGCATACGATGTGTTTGTGTACGTGTTGTACAGCAATGGACCGATCGGTGCGTACGCATTGGCCATTGCATACAATGTGTTTGTGTACGCATTGTACAGCAATGGACCGATCGGTGCGCACGCATTGGCCATTGAATACGATGTGAGCGGGTACGCGTTGTTTTCGAAATACGCTTTGTACAGCAATGGACCGATCGGTGCGCACGCATTGGCTATGGCCTGGCATGGCAACGGACGCGTTTTCAAACCTTTAACGAGTCTGATGCTGTGAATTCAGTTGGCCACCCACAACAATGTTGCAAATTCATGGGTGCCATGAAGTTGAACTTTTGAAGGATGCTGTGGGCGTGTGTAAGTGGTGCAAATCCATGGATTGGCCAGATTCAGAAGATGCAAACGACTTGGACCTATCACTTTGGACACATGGGACAGTATCTGCCTCAGCAGCACACATATAATGCTGGCTGTTCCCCTGAGAGCTCACTTGCCTGCACTACATGCTCCAGGACGACATCTGCCACCCCCACTGCTGCTGTATCTGCATCCTCTGGATCCTGCAATGGCGCGTACTGTGGAGAGAGCCCCAGCCTTCACCACTGAGGAGAACCAGGCCCTGTTGGACAGCCTCCTTCCACAGTACAGCAAGCTGTATGGGAAACCAGGGGAGCAGGTGAGTGTGCTGTCCACTGCCTTACTAAATGTGCATGTTGTCTGACTAGCAAGACCTACAGTCTGCACGCCACTGGCTAGCAGGCTCACTGAGTAGTTGTCACCCCCCATAGTGTGTAGTTACATGCACTCAACAGTTATAGAGCAGTAACAGTGCATTTAAACGAGGTTTTACTTCCCAGGCAATGATACCATGTAGTAACTGCTGGCAGACTGTACATAGCCATCATTGCACTGCCTGTGTACATCATGTGCCCCTGTGATTGAGACATGTATATCCAAATGTGTGATGCACGGAAATGTTGCATGTGTAGTAATGGGCTTTTCACTTTGTCATCCCCACAGGTTGATGCCCACCAGAAGCAGCAGATATGGCTGACCATCGTCCGGGCAGTGAGATCCGTGGGGGTCTACAAGCGCCGGATCCGCAACTGCCAGAAGAGGTGGCAGGACCTTCGGGGCTGGACCCGGAGGATCGCACGGGTCCAGCTGAAGCTGTCGCCTCCTCGCAGGAGGGGCGGACACCGGACCCTGACCCCCCACATGCTCAGGATCCTGGCGGTGGTCTTCCCTGAGCTGGATGGGCAGCTGAAGGCCAGACAGCAGCAAGGAGGGGGTGAGTCCATGACTGCACTGTGAACTTTGTCTGACATGCTATGTGCCCTCCTCTAGCCTGCTTTAACTTCAACAGTACATCAGTCATGTGGTCCAGGACCCATGTCCCTCAATTGTGCACTGCCCACTCCTCATCTGATACCCAGGTGTGGCCCTTGCAGTCAGGAAATTGTGTCACTTGGGTACTGTGTCCTTGCATTTTGCTTAGCTCAAGGTGGGGGACAGCATTTGTTCCCGTAACTCTGTGGTGGGCTTCATGGGTGGGTCCATTGCCTACACAATGCCTGAGTTCTGACATGTAATCTGCGTGTTACTTTGATATGTGGTCCAATTGCTGTTCTGATTCACCACATGTGCCTGGGGTATTTGGCACACACCCATGCTGCGGGTGGGAACAATGTTTGGGCCTCAGGAGTATGTATATCAAGTGTGTCACACATACTTAGCCACCTGGCTACTGTCCAGGCCTCATCCCTCATTCACGCGGAGCAGGACAGTCATGCCTACTCCAGGCCATACAATACACTCTGTACTCCCACTCCCGTGTATCAGCTGACACGTTGTGCTCAGTGAAATGTTCCCTCAGGTATCTGCCTCTGTGTCATTGTGCTGTGGCTACGTTGTCAGGACTACTGGGGTGTTTCTCGGTTAGGGCTCAGCATGCCACCGGAGATGTGACCATAGGAGACGATACTTGTGTGACATATAGGTGTTTGATCACTTGACTGTGCAGACTGGGGTATGCGAATGCGAAGTTCAGGCAGCTGTTTCCCATTCACAGCAGATTGTGAGGTGCTCAGGTTCCGAGGGTTGTGTTTCAGGTCTCCCATATGTACAATTGGTATGACGTGGACAAATAAGAGTTCAGATGATGTGGTTTGTGGGGGATGGACATGTGCACTTGTCAGCTCCAGGACTTGCATTCCCCATGACCTATGTTTGTGACACAGGGCAGACTGTTGTTGTCTGGCTGCCCTGCCCATGTGACTGGAGACAGTGATGTATGACTTTGCAGGCATGCCTGTGCCATGGCATTAAACTTCCTATGAGTGATCCTGCAGGGGAGTGACATGTGCTACATGCACCCCATTGTGGCATTGACTATCAGGACATGGGTGCATCATGGTGTCTGGTGCTGGTATGCATCACATGCATTTCAAAATAGACCCTGGCCATCCCTTTATCCGGACATCTGTACTGACTCAGTGGCAAAAGTTGTGATGTGTGCATGTTCACATACTTCACCGTGTTCTCTGCACTGTCCAACTACTGTGTAGGTGGTGCATGTGTCCACACTGGGGTATTGCCATCCGACAGACACCAGACAGATGGGTGCAAGGCCAGGAGGGATGTGAGTGCCATGGTTGACCATCAGACTGACAATTGGCTTCTCCTACTCTGTTTGGGCACTTTTGGCAATGTTCAACTAAGGCTGCCAGGGCTTGCTCTGTAATGTGCTGTACTTACTGTGGTGTGTGCGGTCAGTGCAGGTGACTGATGTTTGTCTGTTTCCCTATTGTTTGCAGATACATCCACGGCCACAGGAGGGGACAGCTCCACGGACCAGGAGGAGCCGCAGAGCCAGACTGGGTCAGCAGCCGAGGAGTGGTCGGAGGGACCCAGTGGCACGGAGGGCGAGGGGAGCCACACTGAGGAGTCCTCAGCACCATCCACCTCAGCTGAGGACCACCGCAGCTCGGAGGATGACTCCCTTGTGGAGGCGGGTGTCAGCAGCCACCACACCCCAGCTAGTATTGCTGTCCCCGCCACCACCACCACCACCACCGCCCTCCCATCGGCTCCCATTCCAGAGGTCCGTGGAGGCTCCCGTGTTCGGGAGCATGTCTCCTTCGTGCCAGGCACCGCACCCCCTGCCCCTGTGTCCCCTGCTGCCCTGAGTGAGGAGTCTGTGTACCTACTTCGCCAGCTCCATGTAGGGCAGACAGCAATGCTGAGTGTCCTCCATGCCCACACCACTCTGTTGACTCAGCTGGTGTCGGTCATGGAGGGCATCTCATCGGGCATGTCTGCACTACAGAGGAGCAATAGGTCCATGGACTCCTCCCTGACGGCAGCAGTGTCCCTCCTCCAACAGTCCCTCACCCCTCCTACCTCTGCCCCATCCACACTTCCTGGCACCTTACCTGTCCCAAGCATATGCACACCTGCACATTCACCCAAACACACAGACACGGGCAGCTCAGACACACCCACTCCAAAAACAAGACGTGCACGCAGGCATCCTCAGGGGACTGATACCACACCCACAGGGGATGGGGGACAGACACACACACAGGCATCCAGTCACTCCGCAGTCCTCCGATACCTCTCCCTCCAAGGCCCCTTCCCTTGCCTCACCTGCAACCCCGCCTACACAGCGGCTCTTCCTCGGTGACCTCGGCCTCTTCCCCTCCAATCCAGCTGATCCAGCATACAGGGGGAAGAGGAAGCCCACCCACACAGAGGGGAGTGCCCCTCACCCCCGGACACCCTCCCCCAGGCGCAAACCGACTGATGCCCCCATCCGCAAGTCCCCCCGGACCCGGAAGAGCAAGACCCCGCCGCCGCCCTGCAGCTCAACCACCAAGTCTCCTTCCTCCATCCCTCAGGCCCCCACTCCACAGGTGACCCCACCACACCCTGCCCCAGGTTCCCCCACCCACAGATACACCATCCCCAAAATGATCCGGCCTTCTCCCCCTGCCACTTGCTCTTCCAGCACCACACCCCCCGCTGCGCATGTCTGTGCCACTGGTGTGGAGACGGTGTCCTCCCCCTCTGTCCTGCCCACCATACCTGAACCCCATTCTACTCCCCTGGAGATAGGCACTGCAGTGGAGTCCACTACCACCCCGTCTGACTTGGGCACTGCAGTGGTGAACCTGTCCACTCCATCTGCCCAGCCCACTGCAGTCGTGCCGGCACCCACACCATCTGAGTCATGCCCCCCAGTTGTGCCGGCACACACCATGTCAGACACCTCCACTGCAGTTTTCAGTGACTCTCCAGCACCCACCACCCCTTCCCTGCCTCCTTCTGGTGAGCCCTGATCCTGTCCCTGCGGTGCCTGGCCTGCCCCCCCGTATGCCCCTCCGAGGGGGATGTCCCTGGGGTGTAGCATTGCAGGCATGCGAAGGGTGACATCTGCCACTGTCACCCTGTTTGGACTTTGTTGTGGACTGGCCATTGGCCTTTGTTGTATTTCAGGACTTTAACTCCGTTAACACACAAATGCCTAATAAAGCTACTTTCTGTTCTCTAGTGGTTTTGCTTCTGATGTACATGATGTTGATGTTGCTAACCGTGCCCTTGCTGCAGTGATGGTGATTTTAGATCTCTGGAAAAAGAAGTGTTACTGTGCAGGACCCCATGTGGTCCAGAGGGATTGTGTCCTATCCTGGTGTGTATCCATATCACCCTTTGCAGCAATATGAGGGTGTCATGTTTTCAATTTTGTCAATGGGATTTCCTACTTACATTTGCAATATCACATCTGTGGCCTACACCCCTTCACATCTGTTGTGCTTGCCATTGTTCGATTAGTCTACTTCCCTGACCGTGTGACCCTCTCCACTGGACATGCAAGTTTGGGCATCAATGGGGAAGGAATCATCTGTGTTATCAGTGCAACTTGCTATACATGTGTGTTGGATCTGTGCTGATGATTTCGGTGACACTCCCATGACCAGGCTGATGTGACGAGAGCCTTCATTTTGTGCTAATTGTTGACTGTGTGACCAAGTGTTCTGCTGACATGATAGAGCCCTACTGAGACAACGTATGGCACAGCTTTCCTTACACAGGAGTGGAGTCCCCTCATGGCAGTGTGTAATTCTGTGACATTGCCTGAGCACAAGGTGTGTGTTGTGTGAGCATGTCTGTGTGAGTTCACTTCCATTTTGCTTGGCAGGCTGTGATCCCTAGTGATGTTACTGTTTGTGATGCTTGCTGAGTTGACCTATGTTCCCCCCCAAGTCATCTCCCTGGGTTCTCTGTGATGTGGGTGCATGGCACATTACTGGTCATCAGGGTGTCACCCATAGGTGTGTTTGCTGTCAGGGCTGAGTTTGTGGGCAAACGCAGATGCGACACAGTCAGGATTCCCCTTGGCACTTGTTGGTTACACCGGTCATGTAATTTCCAGTTTGTGTTAGCTTTCAGTGATTGTGACACGTTGTGTGTGTGACTGCTGCCACTCCTCAGGGTCAGAGCTGCAATGTTGGAAGTTGTCTATGTGTGTTCTTTGTGGGTGACCTCTGCTTCTTCATTGGTGTGTGTCTGTGGCCGGGATCCCATTGGTTGTTGTGGTATTGACGTCATGTCCATGTACGGCGTACTGTGCAGTGTGTCAGACATTCACGAGTCTTGTTGACTGGCCATGTGTGATGGGTTTCTGCACCTTAGTTGCCACCACCACCCCTGGGATTGTCATGGGTGCATGTGCAATGTCACCAGTGCATGTGAGCTTCACTGCTGCACATTGGTGGAGATCATGGTGTGTGGTGTTGAGTGTGTGCAGATGAGAGTTGTTGCACGTCTAGACCCCTGCCTCCATGTTGGCCTTGGCTGACAGGTCATGCTGATAGATTTGTGCTTGAGTAGGTGTGATGGTAGTTTGGTGCTCAGGACACATGACTGTGGTTCACAGCGTGAACGACATCTAGCTTTGTCATAACAGTGGGATTGTCATGCAGGCCAGTGTCACCACAATGTGGGGACCCTGGGGGTAGTGCTGTGGTGGGTCTGTGTCTTGCTGTGTTAGTTGCTGTTTCCACAAGCCTGTGTGACCTGTGTAATTTTGGCTCCCTCTCATCTAACAATGCCTGATTGCCCACAGAGGGTATTCGGACCCATGAGTTTCTTTTGTGTGGCACTGTATGCACATCTGTGTGATTGGTATTCAGGCCTCCTCATGTGTTGTGTGGTTGCCTGGGGACACTGGCACCCCCCCCCCTCACCTGTTGTGTTTGATATGCAGTGTGGGGCTGCCTGTTTGTGTTTGTGCATCTGCACCACTGCATTGGCATATCTTCAGTGTGCCATTGGCTGTATGTTGTTTAGTGGGTTCCCCCTGCTGTCCCTGGGACTCCTAGGTCATCAGTCAGCACAATAATCATTGTTTGTGTGTCCCATTGCTGCCATGGTATGGTATTTGTTCACCTCACATCTACAGTCTCCACAGGATATCTACATTTGTGTGCCCATTGGTGCAAATATGTGGGTCTGCATTATGATGGTCACTTCTGTCATTGTGTCATTGATGAATGTTGACAGTGTCAGCCCCCATGGGTGATGTTTGTCTGCACATGGCCAAAGGTATGTCTTCTTTGCACTGCACTGTTTGCCTCCCCCAATCTATGTTGCTATGGGACACAAGAACTACGTTGCCACTAATGTGTTTGTTGTTCTGTGACCAGGAATCATCCATGCAGTTTGGCAGTTGCAGCTTTTTCAATGTCAACACTTACTTTTTGATCACTGTGATGATGGGGGCTTAGACCCCATTGCCACAATGTTCAAAATGTGCTTCAGCTATGGACCCCACACTTACCTTTTGGTCACTGTGATGATGGGGGACAATGTTCAAAATGTGCTTCAGCTATGGACCCCACACTTACCTTTTGGTCACTGTGATGATGGGGGCTTAGACCCCATTGCCACAATGTTCAAAATGTGCTTCAGCTATGGACCCCACACTTACCTTTTGGTCACTGTGATGATGGGGGCTGGACCCCATTGCCACAGTGGTCAGGGTCTGCTTGCATTGTGGAGGCCACACACATTTATGTGTGACACATGTGATAGGGGGTCATATTGTATGTTCAATGTCATGTTCAGTGTTGTAGGTATTTGACACAGTCTACACACGCTTGTCATGGTGTTGGGAGGCTGTTTTTTTCTTACAGTCCTTATGTTGGAGTATGCTGGTTGTGTCATGCATTACCCATCCTATGAGTAGGGGTGGTGTGGGTGGTAGGCATCCAGCCCCCCATGAGTGGGGATGGTCGTGGTGGTAGGCATACTGCCCCCCATGGGTAGGGGTGGTAGTAGTGACAGGCATCCAGCCCCCCATGAGTAGGGGTGGTGGTAGTGGTAGGCATCCAGCCCCCCATGGGTAGGAGTGGTAGTAGTGACAGGTATCCAGCCCCCCATGAGTGGGGGTGGTGGTAGTGGTAGGCATCCAGCCCCCCATGGGTAGGGGTGGTGGTAGTGGTAGGCATCCAGCCCCCATGAGTGGGGATGGTAGTAGTGGTAGGCATCCAGCCCCCCATGGGTAGGGGTGGTAGTAGTGACACGCATCCAGCCCCCCATGGGTAGGGGTGGTAGTAGTGACAGGCATCCAGCCCCCCATGAGTAGGGGTGGTGGTAGTGGTAGGCATCCAGCCCCCCATGGGTAGGGGTGGTAGTAGTGCCAGGTATCCAGCCCCCCATGAGTGGGGATGGTAGTAGTGGTAGGCATCCAGCCCCCCATGGGTAGGGGTGGTAGTAGTGACAGGTATCCAGCCCCCCATGAGTGGGGATGGTAGTAGTGGTAGGCATCCAGCCCCCCATGGGTAGGGGTGGTAGAAGTGACAGGCATCCAGCCCCCCCTGAGTAGGGGTGGTGGTAGTGGTAGGCATTCAGCCCCCATGGGTAGGGGTGGTGGTAGTGGTAGGCATCCAGCCCCCCCTGAGTAGGGGTGGTGGTAGTGGTAGGCATCCAGCCCCCCATGGGTAGGGGTGGTGGTAGTGGTAGGCATCCAGCTCTTCATGGGTAGGGGTGGTGGTAGTGACAGGCATCCAGCCCCCCATGGGTAGGGGTGGTGGTAGTGACAGGTATCCAGCCCCCCATGGGTAGGGGTGGTGGTAGTGGTAGGCATCCAGCCCCCCATGGGTAGGGGTGGTAGTAGTGACAGGCATCCAGCCCCCCATGGGTAGGGGTGGTAGTAGTGACAGGTATCCAGCCCCCCATGGGTAGGGGTGGTAGTAGTGGTAGGCATCCAGGCCCCTATGGGTGTATATGGTATTGGTGATAGCCATCCCGCCCCTATGGTTCTGCTGTTGCTGGTGTGAGTCATTTCTGCATCCCTATGTGTGTGTGTTGTATGTCTGGTACGTGTAGTTTGTTTGTGTGGTGGGTGTTTGACTTACCTTCTGCGCCGTACGCGTCCGTACCAGTTCCGGTAATAGATGTGGAGTATTGGTAGGACCTGCGCGATGGGATTCATGGTTGGTTCGTTTCGCTCGTCTTTCTCGTTGCTTCGCCTCGTCCTCGTGGCTGGCGTGTTCGTCTCGTAGCCGTGGATCGTCTTGTGGCGTGAATCGGAGCTTATGTGCGCCTCTCCCGGATGCTTTGACGTGCCGTGCGTAGCGACGGGTTCGGCGCGTACGGAAGGCGCATCGTACTAGTCCGGCCGGAGGGTGCTGTATTTTGGCTTCCGTGCGACTCGATTCTGCGTTTACGGATCCGGCTCGGGCGGTGAACAGGAGCTGGATTGGGTGAGTACGGCTGGGTCGGGATCCGGGCAGTTGTGCGCATCGTACTTGTTCATTCGGTCGCATGTTCGAATCGGTCGGGAAACACGCGTTCGGCTTGTTTTTTTTCCGGGCGAATGGTGTTAGGTGCGCTTCCGGCCGAGATCGGAATCGGCCCCAATGTGTGTAAATTGGCTTTCAGCAAATATTTCATTTGCACATCACCAATTATATTGATTTTTTTTTATCCTACTAAAATCTTTGTTTTCATCCCACTTCAGAATTACAAAAAATGTGCTTCACTTGTTCTTTTCTAACTTCTGATGTATCCTGAAATATTTGTACAGCTCATTTACAGGTATTTACATTTTGTTGTGTGTTAGGAAAAAATGACATCTTACAGCCTTTCATTTCACACTCAATGTACCCAGTGTAGTTCACTTTACAAAATCCTCTAACTTTGCAGTCAGAGAAAGAAAAGTAAACATCAACCTGCCTTTTAAAAGAATAAGCAACAATTTGTCAGAAGACATGGTCTGACATTTGACCTCTCTCTATGAATGCACACCAAATGTGACAAGATAAAAACAAAATGTAATGGCATCTTTATTGCTCATTCACCTTTGTAACTCCAGCATGGTTATTTTGGGGGTGCCTCAGAACCCCTACCTCCAGCGCCTATGGGGAAATATGTTGTACTAGAAGTCCAATTGAACTCTTCTGCCTTCTGTAATTTAGCACTTTAGAGAGCAGCCCTATACCATACATTGAGCTTTGATTTAATTTGTGCACCGGTGCATGCAGTGATAAAGAAGGCTCACTCATGGGCATACAATAATCTTTCCAATTGGAAATTAATTCTATATGCCTTTTTCTGAGGGACACCCAATTGGAAACATGGCTGAAATGAAAGAACAAATGCTATGACGTGACCAGCACTGGCTGCATTATCATTCTTTTTCTAATTGCGGGTGAGACTGTGGTCTAGAGGCAACATGGAGGGAAGGCATATGGGGGCAACACTAAAAACAGAGGGGGTTGGAAAAAGGTGCTATGACGCAGACAGCACTGGCCGTGTCATAGCACTTTTCTTCTGTTTATTATGGAGGGAGGGTGGGTCTGCAGGCAATGTGTCCGGAGGGAGGAAGAAGAGTGAGTCAAGGGCAATACGACAAATGAGGGTGTTAGGGAGGTGCTTGGAGCAACATGGAGAATTAAACAAGGAAAGGCAGGTGGGGACAAGCAACATCATGAACATCAAGGGAGGGAAAGAGGAGAGGGGCAAGCAAGACAGAAGAAGGAGGGACATGAAGGGGTAAGAAGAACCATCTTATCTAATCGGAACTCTATCAAAGTGCTTAAACCTAAAGAAAAAAGGAAGTGCCTAACGGAATGAGAATTGAAAGGACACAAGTAATGAGCCCATGTTCAAGGAGAGGGACAAACACATGAAAAGAAAGAAAGAGTATGGCGGCTGACTAATAAAAAGCAAGCAAATGAGAGTGACCATGAAGCCAAACAAAGGTAAGCAATGGGCGCCCTCCAAGCCCACTAACAGTGAACAAAATGGTTCAAAGAGACAGCACATGCGCTGTCCAATCTAGACCTAAAAAACAGCAATTCCTCCTCAACCACTGGATGTAGGTCAGTTTACTCGAGCACTAGACCTAGTCCCTAATGTATCAATTCATTTCGCTATAGACACAGAGGGGCCGATTCCGATCTCGGCCGGTAGGGCTCCGAATCGGATTCGGCTTAACCGGATCCGATTCGGAGCCCTATTTCCCGACCGATCCGTACGCGCGTCCGGGCGAGCGAGTACGATGCGTATTCGCCGACCGACTCGTCCGGGCGTCCCGACCGCTCCGACCGACTCGATCCCGGGTCGAACCGCACCGACCGACTCGCACGGACACGACTCGCACCGCGCAATGGAGACGTTCCCCGGCCGGGTAAGTACGATGCGTGCCGCAAGCAGTCCGACCGAGCCGCGCACTCCGGCTCGAAAGAGCTGTCGGAGCCGTACTTTGGGGGTCCGTGTCGGACCCCCTGTACGCGTAGCCGCGCGAGTCGCACACAGGGGGACCCATGGGTCCCCCTACCTGTGCGTGTACGGCGCGAATCGCTTCGCCGCGTACACGCTGTAGGGGGCGCCCTTGTCCGCCTCGCACCCATTGAGTCAATGGGAGCCCGCGTACGCGTTGTACGACAGGCTCCCATTGACTTCAATGGGAGTCCGACCGACTCGAGTCCGATGGCATACGTGCGCATCGTACTCGTTCGGTCGGACTGCACGGGTCCGATTCGGTCGGAAATCTCTCCGGGTCCGGCTCGGTCGGAGAGATTTCCGGCCCGAATCGGAATCGGCCCCAGAATAGGTGAAACCCTTTGGTATATTAGGCCCCCAGTTCCAAGGCTGATCACATTTTTAACCTGCTGCACTTCTCTTGTTTAGATATTAGTGCGTAAATCGGCATCGATATATACACCAGGAGCACAATCTGTCTGCAGATTGTGCTCTCTTTGTCTGTTCCACATCGGTCAAAACCCCTCAGTGAAAAACATCCTCATTATTTGCATTTGCTCAACTATAATTCTACATATTGATCATGGTTATGTCAGAGTTTATGTGAATTTATATTTTTGTGCATCATTAACAATGTGTAGAATGTGATTTTCCTCTTGATTATATATGTACACACTGCTATAGTGTTTGCATTTGAAACAAATTTCCTATGACATGTAAAAGTGTGTTTTCATAGCACTTGGTAACAAGGCCTCAATTTAGTACCAGTCACAATCTTTTTCAAAATAGATGTCTCAGATATCTTTCCCCTACACATTTTACTGTTCATTATTTCTTCAGTACACAGTCAAGCAGAGTCATGTTTGTGTATTTCCATTGACATTGTTCTTGTTGTTTCGGCAAAAACTTTCCTGGCTTGGTCACAATACTGTATCTTTCTCAAGGACCTTCTGCTAATTCACTGTACCCTATTCGTTCATAATAGTTTATTGGTGTTCATGTAACAAATGTGTCCAGCCATCTCCGGATGACATTAGCATAAACTAGGCACAATCAGAATACATGTAGTTGGAAAGTGCTTTGGTGCTAAGGCAATATGACTTTTATTAAAACTGTGCTCTAATATGCTAATAACACGATGCATTTGTTCACACAATGATGAATCTGCACTTTCTATTCTGTTCTATGAGAAGATATATAAACCCCATATTTTGGGGTGAGCCAGAAGAATTTCCGATGCTACTAGAGATGCTGTCCATATCCCTATTGATTTTGCTGCTCTTTTGGTGCTTAGAATTATTTTGAAATTGCATTTGTTCTGTATGTCCTGTATGCTAATAGCCTTCATGGAAGTGACTCCAAGCTGACTCTGTTTCACAATTGTTTAATTAAAACGTTTACATTTATTTCGCTGATCTGGAACTCAGTTATTGAGTGGGCCTATACTTAATTAACTGTATTTTTGATGTGTTGGGAGGTGCCTTCCCATGGTGACACATTGCCTCATGAAAATGAGGTTTAACACTGTCTCCAATTCATCAACCCGTTGGCGTTCAGTTGAGGTAATTTTTGGAATGTAAAGTTTTCAGGGCCCCCGTCCAACTTTAGAGGAAAAACATACACATAAGCAAGTCGTTGGTCAATTATTTCACTCCACAGGCCAAACAAGTTGTAAATGAAGAGCATATGTATTAGAAAATATAAATTGTGTTTATTAGGGTAAACTTATATAAGTTTAGAAATTATCAGACAAGATGTGGCATGATTGTTATGAACAACAAGCTTGTTTTGTAATGCCAACATAAGCAGTGAATTTGTGGTCTTGCTTGTTCTTAACCACACATTTTTTCACACTCATGCCTGCAGAGCAAACACAATATTTTTTTAAGAGAAGCTCATGAACATCTGTTCCGATTTGAGAACCCAGCTGAAATGCTGTACTTGAAACATATCATATTTTGCAATTACTGTAGGAGCTTAACCAGGGCCAGCTTTAGCGCTGGTAGCGCCTGGTACGACAGTCTTTTTTGGCACCCCCCAAAGACCTCTTGCTCCACAAGTTCCCTCACTACCACCCTCCAACAGTGCCCATCATCTCTCCATTGCCCTTCTCTAACATGCATTTCATTATTATAGGCTACTCAGAGTTCACTCACAGTTCAGTTCTGTGATCTGTATGGCACACGTTCTTTCCAGCAGACACCTTAACCCTCTGCACTACTATATGATGAGTCAAAACTGGCACTAAACAAAACTCATTCTCTCTCCAGCGGGAACATTAATCACCAGAGTTATCTTGACATTTTTATTGTTGCCTGAAAACTGCTGGACACACAAGGAGCTCTGCAGCAGGTGCTTTTAACCCATGAGTTATTTTTGAACACAGCACCCCCGAGGTCAGTGCTGCATCGCCCTAAAGCTGGCCCTGGGTTTAACAGAGGCACCCTGCAGCCCCCACTTGAGGGAAAGCCTCCAGGCTTCCTTGTTTTGGAGTCCTCCCCCCCCTCCCCCCCGCCCCCAGCCCTTAAGCCATACCATTGCATGCCTTGCAGAATGTGTGTAATGGCATACTTGGGAAAGCCACTCTGCTTTCCTGAGCTGAAAGAAACAGAATTGCAACACTGTTAATTACATAATGCTGGCAGACAGAGGCCCAGCCATAGGGTACTCCATGTCTCTGTTTGTACATGACAGGGGCGTAATGCAGGCCCCTTCTGCCCCAGCGGTGCAGGGGGCCCACAACCCTTTAGGGGAACCACCCACCCCTTCAGGGAGGCCCCATTGAGCCCAAAACCAATGAATATCTGTGCAATCTGACATACTCTGGTGCCGCTCATCACATTCTTCAAGGGGGCTACATTATTTTGCGTTACACCAGAGTTACTGGTGGCATTAGTTACAATAGTTAGGAGAACCTCATCCATTGAACTTGTTGACATGAGGGAGCACCCATGTTTGTTTTAAAAAGTTACTCTAAAAACTGAGACTTGTCCTATGTTTTGAACAATAAACATTTAACTAAACTTTGTTACTCTGATTTTGTTGAACTATGGCACCTCTTGCGTTACGAGCTGGAAATGTATCTGTACATGTGCGCAACAGCATAAGTGTCCCCATGGGATTAGTTTAAATGGAATCCACCAACTAATAAATGGAATTAAAGGTGACGTGGGTAGGTGACCCCCCCAGCTCTTTAGTGTATTTGAGCCAAAATGCACACAGCTGAATCAGCCTGCTCACCAGAGTGCATAATTGCCTAATTTCCATTTATGGTAGTGAGTAACATAGAATACACTGTAATTGACAGAGGGCCAGATTTACTTTCATGGTGCAAAACGATGCAAACAGCGTTAAAGACCAACTTTCAAGCGCTATAGTTTTTTGTAGCGCTGAAAGCTGACCCTTGCACAGCGCCAAACGGCTTTGCTGCTTTAAAGGCTGACTCTCTGCTAATTCATGCAAAGAGGGCTTGCCTGGGGCACATCTGTTCAAACTACCCTAGGTTTTGATACAAAGCCAGATCAACTACAACAGCCGAGGATACGGCTTGGCGTCAAAACCTAATGCCAGTTGAAACCAGGCGCGAATGAGGAGGCAGGTCGTTTCTCACATATGATACTCATGCGTTACCTGTGTGCTTTTGGTGAAAGTGCAAATCTAATGTGTTTGCCCTTCTGCGATTGATTATGCATAAGAAACTTTACAGGACGGTGGCCCTCAAATACAAGGGACGTAGCTTGG
Source organism: Calotriton arnoldi (assembly GCA_963921515.1). Taxonomy (NCBI): domain Eukaryota; kingdom Metazoa; phylum Chordata; class Amphibia; order Caudata; family Salamandridae; genus Calotriton; species Calotriton arnoldi. Next base: position 711,001 of record CAWUFW010006899.1, on the reverse strand, counting down.
GGGGGTGTTTGGGGTGTTACACCCCCCTAATAAATGTATTTTCTGGTAAAAAGTTGGGTCCAGGTGCTTTCAGGCGGGTATGGTGAGGTGTCATCAGGATTTCTCCAGGAATTTTTACATACACACTGAGAAAAACGCACACCCACTCTCTCCCTCTCTGCTTTGAAAGTCTTGAAAAATGTTGGTTATTTTACAAAATGTTGTGTTTTCTCTCAGTACCCCTACGAATCCGCATTCGCCTCCTTTTCCACTGCCCTTTGGGTCCTCTCTTGCACTCTGCTTGTCATATAATGTAATTTAACATTATGTGCCAGCCTGACTGTTGGAAAATCTGAAGCTCACCCTCCCCCCCCAACATTACTGACCAAGCTACGCCCTTGTATACGCCATCATGCTGGCTCACCCTGTGCCATGGCACAAGGCCGCGTGCTGCGCTATATAGCTTTAATTCTCACCTACCTTTCCGATGACATCATCAGGGGGCGACACTGTAAATCTGGCACTGTGTCGTTTCCTATCATTTGAGCAGCATGGCGCTGCTATTTTTCACAAAGCACTCCAAAGGGTGAAAGATAATACATTTGGGCTAGGTATGTGAAATGCTTATAAGTACTAATCTACTCCAAGTAACGCTTACTACTCTAGCACACACAAAATATAATTGAGCATTCTACCGAAGGGCAACTTGGATCTATTTACTCCTCTACGCCTGGAAGCAGAAAAGAAAGCATAAAGACCAACATATAATGTCCCATGAGTATGAAGTTTTATATACGTATGGGGGCAGATTTACAAGGCCCTTGCGCCACTTTTGCGTCACTTTTAACATGGGAAAAGTGACGCAAAAGTGGCGCAAGGGGCTTGTAAATCTGCCCCATGGAATTTAAAACTCATCTCCACTTTTGGCGGATGGCAGGGTCCCACTCCTTGACCCTAGTGCCGTGGCTCCACATGCCTAAAAGAAGTGGACACTGGACTAACCCATCTCACTGTAGCTCATGAAGAGTAGGAGCACTTGCTGGTGAAAATCCTGAGACTAGAGACAGCCATGGACCTCCTTTGAGAGAGGGCGTGTGCCACGTGGCTACCCTAGGACAAAATGAGATTGAGCAAAGGATGCACGAAGCTCCACGGAGAATGGTGTGGTTACCACTGTGACTGCGGTAGTGACTTATTGCTGCACCGGTGACCTGATGGATTGGTGCTTCACCGTTGTGTTGCCGCAGAACATTTTATGGCAGTGCAAAAGGAATATTATATATTAAGCAGAGTCTCATACAAGGAGTTTATAAATATGTAAGAGGCTCATTAGAGTATGGCTGATGCATCATGAGCATATGCACAAAAGTTTAATTCCTAATTGGAATAGAATAAGAATGGGGAAAGGACTTCCTCCTTAAATAGTAAAATTGCACTCTTTTATAGGATTTCATACAGAAGGTTCGTTCATTCACTATATTAGTGCATGGTTCTCATGCTCTAAACCAATAGAAATCGAGCAAAGAGAAACATTTGCAACTGAATATATTTGAGGGCTTTCTCACTATTATGCTACATGGAATCCTATGTTCACTGCATTAATTGTAGCACAGACTAAAACAGCAACATTATCAGTGTAGTGTAGCACAAAGAAGTAGGTTTTATGCTGTTAGGTTATAGATGACATTTTAACCATGTTTAGAAATGTTCATTTTATTTTCGTTGCTCACAACGTGTCTTCTTGCTATTTTTATGATATCCTGTGAAGGGGTTGTAGATGTTCTGAATAACAGGTTATTACTGTCATAAGAAATGTTTTTTTATTTAAAGTGTCTATTCTTCTTAGTGCAGTGCAGGTGTGATACTATGAATAATGACATAGGTTTGTTTCTGTTACCACGGTGCCCTTGATCCCTTTGTAGAGATTGTTAGTAACCCAAAAGCAACAATGGATTGGATACGGCTCTGTAGGGCCACAATAACCTCTCTTTCACATTCAGCGCTGGTGCATTGTACTGAGTTCACTTCTGTCACCTGTGGGTGGGAAAGCAAACCTTGTACAATTTGGCTAAAGTCGTTGTTTGCGGTTCACTGACAGAATATTGACACCTAAAATATCTCCATATCACAATATCGAGTTATAAATATCGATCTCAAAAATATCGACATCCTATATTTATAATGGTAAGTACAAACAAATCGGAAAAAATATCGATGTCATAAATATAGTTTTCAAAATATCGTTTTTTTAATATATATATATATATATATATATATATATATATATATATATATATATAAAATAAATAATAAAAAATAAATATATTAAATAATAAAAATTCATTACAATTTTTTGATTTAATATACATTTTAACAAATATAACAGATAAACTTAATTTAGAAAAGTTAAACACATATATAATAATTAATATATATATTTACTTTAAAACAATTAATAAACTATTCATTTTAATGTATTTTATAATTTTAAAATTATATAATTTTTTTTACAAATACATATATATATATATATATATATATATATATATACATATATATATATATTACTCCACACGCCCAACAGTCCGACAGCGTAAACAGGAGAGCATGCACAGGTCCTTACTTAAAGTTACTTTATTCGTGCAGAACCCCCCCCCGCACTGACAGACGCGTTTCGGCAATCTGCCTTCCTCGATGTCCTCGATTAATTTAAGAAAGTTAAACACATATATAATAATTAATATATATATTTACTTTAAAACAATTAATAAACTATTAATTTTAATCTATTTTATAATTTTAAAATTATATAATTTTTTTTACAAATACATATATATATATTCCTCCGTTCTGCTCCTCCAACAGACGTACTCGGACTCAACACGTATGCTTGTGAAATATTTAATTGTTTCCTGCAATTAAATATTTCACAAGCATACGTGTTGAGTCCGAGTACGTCTGTTGGAGGAGCAGAACGGAGGGAATATATGTATTGGGCTTCCGGTAGCCCTAACTCGGACCGCCCGTGAATTTGCCAGGCAGATCCCGTAACCGGAGCTGATGTAAAATATATATATATATATATATATTATCTACTGGCGGTCGCCAGTAGATAGTTATAGTTAAAACCTATTATCCATAGGAAATCCGCGACATTCTATTTGAAATAACGTTGGCGCCGGTTGACGAATCTTCGCGAAAGTTTCCAACTTGTTGGGGCGCTCCGGTCCGCTCCTATCCTGAAAGTCTCGGGGTGATACGTAAAGCGGGGGCCGAGAAAAAAGGGGGGTCCCAAAACGTGTTTTCCCCATTCATTTTTCCATAGGAACCTTTAGTCGCAGCTACAGCCCGAACTGCTGAACGTAATTACACCAAATTTGGCAAAGAGGTAGCCCTTGGTTCAGTGTCGTGCCTTTTGCTTAAATGGTGTAAATCCGTTCAGTAGTTCCTGAGAAAATCTAAAGTAAAGTCACATATATATCTGGGCGGAGCCTAACCACACATGTCATCGTGAGATCTGATTGGCTGTCAGCACTTCATCCTGGAATTTCTGGCAGCCATCTTGGGACCAATATAAATGATAGTACCTCATTGAAATGCATTGTAGTGAATAGAAGATTTTGAGGGTCACCAAAGGAGAACTATAAAGGGTGATAACAGGCTTTAGTTACATTAGAATTTATTTGTTGATGGTACCATACTAATTTTAGGAATTGTGGTGTATTCTAAGGTGATTTTACCATGTGAAAAACCTTCTGCTGGGATATCATGAATCATGTTTGAGAGAACACTATTTTCTCATGCTTGTCCCATGGAGGTTTGGAAGGTGCTCCAGAAGCTAAAATGAGAGCATATTTTCTGTAAATTCACATTATCTTTCTCACTCATGTGAGAATGAAGTCTGACATTCTCAGTAAAACATGTACATCCAACAAGGGCAGAGACTGTCAGTTGATTCCTTTGTGTTCTACTGCAGCTTCCCAGAGTGTTCTAAAGAACAACTAGAGTGCTAACAGCCTTACTTATGACAAAAGTATGGCACACCTGAAGCCATCTTGATTGGAATAAACTGGTAACACTTAAACAATTTAATTTAAAAAGGAACAAAATGATGGGGTTCATTTTGTCATAGAAATTATGGTTAGTGCTGTAGAAAGAAAAATTAGGATATGTTTCAAGTGTGATCTCAAATATCTTCCTGTTATATTTCAACAGGAGCAGCCTGCCAGTTGATGCCTTTGTGTTCTACTGCAGCTTCCCAGAGTGTTCTAAAGAACAACTAGAGTGCTAACAGCCTTACTTATGACAAAAGTATGGCACACCTGAAGCCATCTTGATTGGAATAAACTGGTAACACTTAAAACATTTAATTTAAAAAGGAACAAAATGATGGGGTTCATTTTGTCATAGAAATTATGGTTAGTGCTGTAGAAAGAAAAATTAGGACATATTTCAAGTGTGATCTCAAATCTTCCTGTTATATTTCAACAGGAGCAGCCTGCCAGTTGATGCCTTTGTGTTCTACTGCAGCTTCCCAGAGTGTTCTAAAGAACAACTAGAGCGCTAACAGCCTTACTTATGACAAAAGTATGGCACACCTGAAGCCATCTTGATTGGAATAAACCGGTAACACTTAAAACATTTAATTTAAAAAGGAACAAAATGAGGGGTTCTTTTTTAAATAGAAATTATGGTTAGTGCTGCGGAAAGAAAAATTAGGGCATGTTTTAAGTGAGATCTCAAATCCTCTTCTATTTCATTAGAAAATTCTGACATGCAGACTGAAACAATCACTTTCAATACCAGCAGCAGACTACCAGTTAACTCCCTGGTGAGCAGTAGCTTTACTCCAGTGATCTAATGAGCAACTAGAGTGCTAACATTCTGAATTTATGGCAGATGTGAGACACATCTGAATGCCTTCTTGATGGAATCAAAGTAAAAAACTGAAAGCATTTCCTACTGAGGAGACTGCAGTAAATGAAGAAATTAGGAAACTTCATAACAAAGAAGTCTTCCAAGATGGCCACCAGTGAAAAAAGAGCCCAAATGTAGCACAAATATTACCCAGATGTAGCCCACATATAGCCCAATGACAAAAGTGTGCAAAACACTTTTTATTTTTAGTTTTTTGCAGTTTTATGTAGTGCAGACTGGTCAGGTATTGGAGCATTGCATCTTAAAACATGACCCCCTACACTACAAAAACACCACTGCACTACCTTAAACCTTAAAACACTACCCCCAGCACGACCCCCTACACTACCCAAACACCACTGCACTAACCTAAATCCTAAAACACTACCACCAGCACAACCCCCTACACTACCCAAACACCACTGCACTACCCTAAAACATGACCCCTACACTACACAAACACCACTGCACTACCCTAAACCCTAAAACACTACCCCCAGCACGACCCCCTACATTACACAAGCACCACTGCACTACCCTAAACCCTAAAACACTACCCCCAGCACGACCCCTACACTACACAAACACCACTGCACTACCCTAAACCCTAAAACACTACCCCCAGCACGACCCCTACACTACCCAAACACCACTGCACTAACCTAAATCCTAAAACACTACCCCCAGCATGACTCCCTACACTACCCAAACACCACTGCACTACCCTAAAACATGACCCCTACACTACACAAACACCACTGCACTACCCTAAACCCTAAAACACTACCCCCAGCACGACCCCCTACACTACACAAGCACCACTGCACTACCCTAAACCCTAAAACACTACCCCCAGCACGACCCCCTACACTGCCCGAACACCACTGCACTGCCCTAAACCCTGAAACACCAGCCCCTGCATGACCCCCTACACTGCCCGAACACCACTGCACTGCCCTAAACCCTGAAACACCACCCCTAGCACGACCCCCTACACTGCCCGAACACCACTGCACTGCCCTAAACCCTGAAACACCACCCCTTCACGACCCCCTACACTGCCCGAACACCACTGCACTGCCCTAAACCCTGAAACACCACCCCCAGCATGACCCCCTACACTGCCCGAACACCACTGCACTGCCCTAAACCCTGAAACACTACCCCCAGCAAGACCCCCTACACTGCCCGAAAACCACTGACCTAAACCCTGAAACACCACCCCCAGCACGACCCCCTACACTGCCCGAACACCACTGCACTGCCCTAAACCCTGAAACATCACCCCCAGCACAACCCCCTACACTGCCTGAGCACCATTGCTCTGCCCTAAACCCTAAAACACCAGCCCCAGCATGACCCCCTACACTGCCCGAACACCACTGCACTGCCCTAAACCTTGAAACACCAGCCCCAGCACGACCCCCTACACTGCCCGAACACCACTGCACTTCCCTAAACCCTGAAACACCAGCCCCAGCAAGACCCCCTACACTGCCCGAACACCACTGCATTGCCCTAGACTCTGAAACACCAGCCCCAGCAAGACCCCTACACTGTCCGAACACCACTGCACTGCCCTAAACCCTGAAACACCAGCCCCACCACGACCCCCTACACTGCCCGAACACCACTGCACTGCCCTAAACCCTGAAACACCAGCCCCAGCACCACCCCCTACACTGCCCGAACACCACTGCACTGCCCTAAACCCTGAATTACCAGCCCCAGCACCACCCCCTACAATGCCCGAACACCACTGTACTGCCCTAAACCCTGAAACATCACCCCCTGCACCGCCCCCTACACTGCCCAAACACCACTGCACTGCCCTAAACCCTGAAACACCACCCCCTGCACGACCCCCTACACTGCCCGAACACCACTGCACTGCCCTAAACCCTGAAACACCACCCCCTGCACCACCCCCTACACTGCCCGAACACCACTGCACTGCCCTAAACCCTGAAACACCACACCCTGCACCGCCCCCTACACTGCCCGAACACCACTGCACTGCCCTAAACCCTGAAACACCACCCCCAGCATGACCCCCTTTACTGCTCGAACACCACTGCACTGCCCCAAACCCTGAAACACCACCCCCAGCATGACCCCCTACACTGCCCAAACACCACTGCCCTAAACCCTGAAACACCACCCCTGCACGACCCCCTACACTGCCCGAACACCACTGCACTGCCCTAAACCCTGAAACACCACCCCTGCACGACCCCCTACACTGCCCGAACACCACTGCACTGCCCTAAACCCTGAAACACCACCCCCAGCACGACCCCCTACACTGCCCGAACACCACTGCACTGCCCTAAACCCTAAAACACCACCCCCAGCACGACCCCCTACACTGCCCGAACACCACTGCACTGCCCTAAACCCTAGAACACTATCCCCAGCATGACCCCTACACTACCCGAACACCACTGCACTACCCTAAACCCTAAAATACTCCCCCAGCATGACCCCCTACACTACCCGAACACGACTGCACTGCCCTAAACCCTAAAACACTCCCCCAGCATGACCCCCTACACTACCCGAACACCACTGCACTGCCCTAAACCCTAAAACACTCCCCCAGCACGACCCCCTACACTACCCAAACACCACTGCACTACCCTAAACCCTAAAACCCTAAAACACTAACCCCAGCACGACCCCCTACACTACCCAAACACCACTGTACTACCCTAAACCCTAAAACACTCCCCCAGGACGACTCCCTACACTACCCAAACACCACTGCACTACCCTAAACCCTAAATCTACCCCCAGCATGACCCCCTACACTACACAAACACCACTGCACTACCCTAAACCCTAAATCTACCCCCAGCATGACCCCCTACACTACACAAACACCACTGCACTACCCTAAACCCTAAAACACTACCCCCAGCACGACCCTCTTCACTACCTAAACACAACTGCACAATTTGTTACAGGCGTTGCAACGCAGGCCTGTGGTGCTTACTGGAAGTACCTGGTGGGCTGGTTGGGCCCCAGGGACTCTCAGGATTCAAGGTGACCTAATCCCCCAACTTAAAACGCGCACTGGCTCTGGTTAGTCAGTTACCACCAGTACCCGTCTGAAAAAGTTGTGGGCACAGGATGATTTTGCAACAAGGCCTCTTTCTGCTCCTCTGTTGGTTCTTTCTGCACATCTTTTGCTTCTTTCTGTGCGTTTTTCTTCTTTCTTCACATGTCCTACCTCTGTTGGCATAGTTAGAAACTAGCATTTAAAAAACCTTTGAAATTCACTGAAAAAACCATAGGTTTCAGGCACGTTATAGTTAGAAATTAGCATTTAAAAAACCTTTGAAATTCACTGAAAAAACCATAGGTTTCAGGCACATTATAGTTAGAAATTAGCATTTAAAAAACCTTTGAAATTCACTGAAAAAACCATAGGTTTCAGACACGTTATAGTTAGAAATTAGCATTTAAAAAACCTTTGAAATTCACTGAAAAAAACATAGGTTTTAGGGACAGTTATAGTTAGTTGGACATTGCACTCGTACAAAACCCGTGAAATTCCCCTGTTATAGTTAGTTCAGCTAACTATAACTCGCGCCCCGCAATGCACTGCTGATGACGTCACATATTACATCACTCATGACATGGTCAGTGACATCACTGATGACATCACTGATGACATCTCAAATGACATCACTGATGACATCATCCATGTGATAATTTCATGCATCTTCTCACACCCTAATATAACTTTTGATACACCCACTCTAAATTACAGAATGCCATTCTCAAAAGCATAGACACTCCAACACCAAAAACTACATACCCACTCACTGATTCTTAGGTCTACACACACATCCACTCACTCACCTGTACAGTCACTCATACTTACAGTCACTCAGTACAGGACTATCATATGCACTCATACACCTATATAAACACTCACACACCGCCACTCATCCATAGAGGTACTCACACACTTAGTCAGTCATGTAAAAATTAATCACACACCCATTTACTCACCTATACAGTTATACACACACCAGCTCACTTACTCAGACAAATACTAGCACATTCTTACGCTCTTATACAATAACTGATACAAGCACACACGCATCCATACAGCCACTCTCACAATAACACACTCTCACTTATAGCCATTTAAATACTCTAACACACATATATACTGCCTTTTACATATGTAGTTACTTGCACATGTACCACTGAGATATACATTCACTCACTAACACACCCATACACACACTCACCCACCCAAGCAGTCCATCACAGATGCACTCTTGAAATCATGCACCCAGTGAATCACCCACTCACACATCTATGTATAGAGTCACACACACCCCACCCACACAAACACTCAGGCAGCCATACAGATACTCAGAGAACCAATCAATAACCCATATAGACACTCATGTAGCTATTCGCAAATCCATGCATCCACTTACACACCAACAAACAGACGGATACAGACATTCACACAGTTTAGTCACTAACCCATGCATTCAGTAAGATACGTTTAATCACTCACTTGTAGAGTCAGTCACTCACGTACTAAATCATCCATTCAGACACTTATACACCCACTCATTCTTCAATACGCCTTTCCCTAAATATATTAAACATATTTAAACTTTACAGAAACACACAGTCACTGGATGATGTCATCAGTGATGTCATTTGAGATGTCATCAGTGATGTCATCAGTGATGTCACTGACCATGTCATGAGTGATGTAATATGTGACGTCATCAGCAGTGCATTGCGGGGCGCGAGTTATAGTTAGCTGAACTAACTATAACAGGGGAATTTCACGGGTTTTGTACGAGTGCAATGTCCAACTAACTATAACTGTCCCTAAAACCTATGTTTTTTTCAGTGAATATATATATATATATATATATATATATATATATATATAAATATATATATATCCCTTAGTCTGTGCGCTCCTGCTGTCTCACCTCGCCCGAGGCAGTTGGATCGCTTGGTGCCGGCGGAGCATGCCAGTCATCAAATTCTCAGTCAACTTCAATGAAGCGATCACTCAGGGGATTGTAATACCACCAGTTGGTTTATTTTCAGTAACGCGTTTCGCCTGACCACGCAGGCTTGCTCACACACTGAAACTGTGGGGCAGGCAGTCCTACATAGTTTTTTACAGAAAGCAAAAAGGGACTCATTGTGATACGAGTACCTTGGCATCCATGTTGGAGTGGCAAAATACATAAAGAAAAAGTAAAATTCTTGCTGTATGTGCGCCTTCATCAGTTGCATTCACTGATTGTTTGTACATGTTTGAATTCATTGTTTAGTACAGTCATAGGCCTTTGTGTATAACACTGTAATTCGTATAATTACGACAGTTGTAAGTGTGACAACAAAAGAAGGGGGTTTGGCATCCATATTGGAATGGTCAAAGTCTGTATATATACATTTTATCACACTTATTTCTCCAGAGACGAACTTAAGTAATTACATCACTTGAACCTCTGCATATGTATGGTAAAGTACCTTATACTTTACATTGCTTTATACATACAATGTAATATTACATAGTTACGACATAGTGTCCCTGGAGACAACTTTATTAAACAAGGTGAGGTAACAGGTATCAAATTCTATCCGTTCATAGAGGCTGTTGTCCCCATGTGGACTGTCAGGTTTCATGTTGGCATAGTGCCCTGATAAGATTGTACCTGTATAATATTATTTTATTTCGTCTCACCCTGTACAGAGTTAACAGCAGTAATGCTCGTCCTGTTCAGATACAGACAACCATGTACAGTGTATGCTTTCGTAGATACATTCCTAGTAAGGCCTAGTCCCAAGCCATCAGTTCGGTATCACCACACCTCAAACAATTGTGTATATATATACCAAAATACTGTTTCAACCTTCACCAAGCATATACAATTTGACTTCGATACTTATAGAGAAATAATATTTTGAAATTAGGAACAAAAAATTCTCTTATCTATCTAGTGCTGTCCTCCATCACTCTTTTACGTGATGTTGAAGAAAAGGGTAGGGGGATAATTCGACGTGTCCACTGCTGGAGTCGGCCCCTTCCTTTCCTCCTGTGATATGAAAGAAAAAACACAAATTAGTTTCATTGTTGGGGTTAGAAACAAAATCAAGGAGCATAAAAAACCCGGGCTTTTTTTTTTAAAGCAAATAAGGGAAGGTGGCAACACGGCCCCCTCCTGGGCTGAATTCAGCCCCAGGGATGCCATCCCCTGGGGCCAGGCCTCTATTCTGGGTGCCATGGTCCCACCCAGTGCACCCACTCACAACTGTTGGGACTGCAGGGAGCCTCAAGGCCCCCGCAGTGCCTGCCAGCTCCCCACCTCCTTCGGTCGCCGGCATTGCTTTCCCAGATAGGGAGCTGCTAAATATGAAGCTCCCTCTCTGTAAAAGCAATTCTGCATTGCTTCCAGCAAGCAAGAGCATTTTCAATGCTCTTGCTTGCTGGAAAAGGAGCGTTTGCTATGGCTTGGCTGGAGCGGTAAAGCCCCCGCCAAGCCATAGCTAACTGCTATGTCCCAGGAGTGAGCACCCCAGGACAAAGCAGGAGTCCACCCTGGGGGATGGTATTCCCCAGGGCCATCTATGGCTCCAGGAGGGGGCCACATGGCCCCCCCTTTCATATTTGTGGGACCTGCCCTGGGGAGATGGCGGTCCCCAGGGCTGAGAAAGGCCCACGAGGATGGCCGTATGGCCCCCTCCCAATTATTTTAAGGGAAGATAGCCCCAGGGAGGTGGTGGTCACCGGGGCCCAGGGGGGTCCCTGAGGCCCCCAATACAAATTCATTTTAGCCCTAGGGAGGTGGTGGTCTCTGGGGTCATGGGGATCTGAGAGGCCCCCCATAATAATATATTAGCCCCGAGGAGATGGTGGTCCCGGGGGCACGAGGCCCCTCCGATTTCTTTCAGGCATGTGGCCCCGGTAAGGTGGTGGTCCCCGGGACCTGGGGGTTCCGAGAGGCCCCCCGTTTTTAGATGGATAAGCCCCAGGTAGGAGGTTGTCACCCATGCTTCATTTTTAAAAAATGTCTGCAGGATTCACGGATCCCACTGAAATGTTTTTCAAAAATGCTTTTTTTGGCCCTGCGGGACACCCCCAAGCGGCCTAGGGAGTCAGGGTATTTCTACCCTGCCCTCATTTCTTTAATGTTTTTTCTGGGACTCGGCTCAAGCCGAGTCCCAGGATGGCTGCCAATACTTCCTCATTTGAAGTGTTGGCAGTCATTCCAATCTCAGCATGAGATCACGAGGGTTTGCGGTTCCACCGCCTCCCTATATATACAAATTTGGATTTCGGTTAATATTTCCAAAGCTACTGAACAGATTTACACCAAATCAGAAAATGGCACTTCCCTGGACCAACATCTACCTTTCTACCTTTCTGCCAAATTTGTTGTAATTCCGTTGAGCAGTTCACGCTGTAGCTGTCTCTAAAGGTTTTTTACTCCCCCTTTTTCTCATTTCTTGGCCCCCGCTTGACAGATCACCCTGAAACTGCGCAACAAGAATGAGGAGGACAGCTTTTTTGGAAACTTTTGTGAAGATTCGTCAAACGACGCCAAAGATATAGGCAAAAAACGAGGTCCTAACTATAACTACCTACTGGCGACTGCCACTAGGTAATACATCTATATATATATATTTTTATATATATTTTTATATATATATATATATATATATATATATATATATATATATATATATATATATATATATATATATATATCACGCTCCACTGTCTCTCAACAATAAGGACCAGCACTCTCGTTGGTAAAAAACTGCTTCAAGATTTAATCGTGCACTACAATTGAAAACAAACGCGTTTCAGCCTCAGCCTTCGTCAGTGTTTGACGCGCGCCATCGAAGTCGACATTTAAATAAAGTTACAAATTAAACACAACTAAAGAAGGACAATTCATTTCGTGGAACTCCAGCGCCATCTTAGAATGTGCAAATATGCACGTTTTTACATAAATATATCTACAAGTCATATTAAACACTCGTAATCCCCCTCAATACATTCTTAATTCATTACAAAAGAACTACAGTATATATATATAGATGCACACACAATAAAACCATAAAAAATATAAACAATTGAATAAGAAATAATGTATTAATTAGTGTGGACAATAAATAAAACATTGAAAATTGAAAATTCAAACAAATACATTTACAAAAAATACGATAAACATTAAAATAAAAGTAAAAATACAAACAAATAATAGAACATAGAGAAAATAAAATGAATGCTATAAAATCTATTTAACCAACATTTGAAAAATATTTGAGTCTAAGAATATTATATGTACTGTTCCCACCATAGTTTCTGCAACAGTATGGAAAGTGTTGGACTTTGGAGGGGTTAGATTTACTATTCCAACTACAGCCACCGCAATAATGGGGGAAAGTGTTGTACTTCAAATGAGTTAGATTTACTATTCGTATCCCAGTCAGTGCAACAGTAGGGAAAGCGTTGGACTCCTGAGGGGTGAAATTTACTATTTCCACTCCAGTCTACACACCAGTAGGGAAAGTGTTGGACTGGGAGGGGTAAAATTTACTATTCCACTCCAGTCAATGTAACATAGGGAAAGCGCTGGATTTTAGTGGGGAACAATTTACTATTCCCACTCAAAACAGCGTAACAGTAGGGAAAGTGTTGGACATTGGAGGGGTAAACTGTACTATTCCCACTCCAGACTCTGCAACAGTAGGGAAAGCGCTGGATTTTGGAGGAGTGAAATTTACTATTGCTACTGCAAACAGTGGGGAACTGTGAAGAGGTTAATTTTACTATTCCTACTGCAGTCTAAGCAATAGTAGGGAAAATACTTGTCTTTAAACTCATTACATATATGAATAACACCATGAATGTAAAAAGTATATTAAAGTTTAATTAAGAAAATAATTACCATAAAAAATATATATGTATTAAAAAACCTAGAAACAATAATCAATTTACATCATTACTATTCAACAAAATAATAGTTAAGTAACTATTACTCAATTGACATCCCGCCCTATACCCCTGCAAACCTAGCATCCTGCATTTAATATATAAGTAAAATTAATCAGTAATCCATATCTTACATAATTAAAAATCTATTAAATAATTAATGAACAATTAATCATTAATTGATAATTAAGTATCACTTAGTTTACTTCCCGCCCTTTACCCCTACAAACCTAGCAGCCCGCAAATAGCATATAACAAAAATAAATCAATGTTACATAAATTACATAATAAATGGCAATCATATAATTAAATAAAATGTATTTAATGATGTGTAGTTAATTATTACCTAATTAACTCTCCACCCTATTCCCCTACAAACCCAAAAACCTGCTGCAACACTATAAATTGCTATTAAAAATTGATAAAACATTCTAAATCACTTAAGATTACAATCTCTGTTTTAAAGAAAATTAATAACATTTATATAAAGAATAGTAACACATACAATTTATATATCAACTAAAATACATTAAAATATGTTAAGAATGATATTTTTAACCACTATATTAGTGAAAACTATATTAAAAACATCAATATTATTTACAACGATATTACTTAAATCAAAAAAAGATATTCTTGTAAGTGATATTTGTGCATCACGTAATATGTGTCACAATATATAGGGGCCGATTCCGATTCAGGCCGGAAATCACTCCGACCGAGCCGGACCCGGAGAGATTTCCGACCGAATAGGACTCTAGCAGCCCGACCGAACGAGTACGATGTGTACGCATGCAATCGGACTCGATTCGGTCGGACTCCCATTGAAGTCAATGGGAGCCGGTCGTACAACGCGTACGCGGGCTCCCATTGACTCAATGGGTGTGAGGCGAACAAGGGCGCCCCCTACAGCGGGTACGCGTCGATGCGAATCACGCCATACATGCACAGGTAGGGGGGACCCATGGGTCCCCCCTGTGTGCGACTCGCGCAGCTACGCGTACAGGGGGGTCCGACACGGACCCCCAAAGTCCGGCTCCGACTGCCCTTTGGAGCCGGACAGCGCGAGTCGGTCGGACTGCTCGAGGCGCGCATCGTACTTGCCCGGCCGGGGAACGTCTCCATTGCGCGGTGAGAGTCGTGTCCGTGCGAGTCGGTCGGAGCGGTTCGGACCCGCGAACGAGTCGGTCGGCGATTTCGCGTGCGCTCACATCGTACTCGCTCGCCCGGACGCACGTTCGAATCGGTCGGGAAAGAGGGCTCCGAATCGGATCCGGTTCAGCTGAATCCGATTCGGTGCCCTACCGGCCGAGATCGGAATCGGCCCCTTAATTTCCAATATTTCTGTCTCCCGATATTTTTAAATCAATATTATGTCCACAGACATTTTAGTAAACCTTGTGCATTTGTTTGTGCTAAGAAGTATGATATTTTGCTCCCAAGTGCTTTAGAACTATGAAGAGGTTCTATACCTGTTCTGCGTACACCTGCATGTTAGGAATCACCCATTTTGCTCTATTAAAATTATTTACAATTATATGCAATGGCCAATTGTTTTCAAATGTAGACTTTTTATTGCAAACATAAGACCACCATGTTTGGACTGAAATGTAGTCCCGAACAATTGGCAGTGGCGGAAATTAAATTAATCGAAACATTCCTTGATATCTTTATCATGTCATTTCATTACCTTGATATAGGCTGCAGTTCATGCCGAAAGAGTGTTGGGTATGAACAGACGTGAGTCCTGTGCTCACTGTGCCACAAGACTCAAACTATATACCTCATTGACAAGAAGTACGCTGAAACAAGTCTATGGTTGCTTGTGTTTCGAGTCTGGAGAGAACCTGGCCTGGCAGTTTGGGTTGGGAGTTCCCACTGAAGAAGGACTCAGACACATTTGCAATTGGAAGGTCTCTTTATAGAGTGAAATGGTGAATGAAAAATGATGGACTGGAATGCGGCCAGGTGATCGCTAGTGGGTAAAAGGAATTTAAGTATTCCATCCACTAGATTAACTTTACTTTGCAGTTGTAACATTACATAACCCTTACCACAATGTTTTTACATCACGGTAACTGTTACACCAGGAAACAATAGTTAACAAGGCAGAACATAGGAAGGGAGTCATTACTTTGCCATTAGGTAAGTGTTTATTGATTCATATTTTGGGACTCATTCACAAACTGCCTTTTGTAGTACGTAAAGTAGCACAGCAGTAGCACTATTTACTCACTACAAAATGCAGTTCACAAACCTACGAGTCTAAATCTCCACCTTCACCTCTGCTATCTTTTCTATGTTGAGATTTTCACACATGTAAGTTTAGTACTTAGTAGTAAATGTGAGAGGGACTGGGGGAGGGGCTGTTAAAGGGGAAACACTCTTAATGGGAGGCGATTAGGTAGGAGGGGTTTAGGAAGGGGTAAGGAGAGTTTTGGGGAAGAATGTGGACTCACCCAAAAACAGAGTAAGCTTGTTCCTATTCACAAACTACACTTCTAAAGTTACTACAGTCAAAAATGACTCAAAACAGACGTAAATGGACTCTAGCTCTTAGCAGGAGTAAGTCTAGCACCACACATGGCCAAACACTGATAGTGCAACACTCTCCCATAGGAAATAATGGAGATACAGACTTAGCGCCTTATTACGAGTTTGGCGGTCCGTGAACTCCTGCACCCGCAGTCTGACCGCCACGAGCTCGGTGGTCCGACCGCTGTATTACGAGATGATCGGATTGCTTTTGGAATGACCGCGGGTGAACCGCCGGCACCGCCAGCACACCGCAGACCACCGGAGTTGCGGTTGGGGAAAAGCAGCTGCCATTGGGTGGTACAGAGGAGTTTTAACCCCGACCGTATTACGTGTTGGCTTTCCGACGAGCCGACCGCAGAGGTGGGACTGCCAGCTTCGAGTTGGCAGAAACAAAGGATTTGTGGTGCGTACTCACCCCTTTCCCGTGATTTCGGTCAGAGTTCGACGTGGATCCCTTTTTTCAGGTCCCCCCTTCACAGCAGTGTCTACACCCCAAGGATTATGACCCTGTATGCGGCGATATACAGGTGAGTCCATTTGTACCATATACCCATTGTCTGGACTGCCCACATATGGGCCAGACTCCGGCAATGAGTAGGTGGTATTTTTCCACGGCTATCATGCATATGTGTGCATTCAACACATTTGCAGTCAAAAATGTCCACACAGACACTGATACATATGGAAAACTAATCACCACCGCCGCAAGATCTCCACAGCCACACCACCGGCACCATGGTAAACTCATAAAACGGCGGTCTAAAGACCGCCAGTGCTGATGTATCCTGGCGGCTTTGGTGTTCGGGCGGTTAGAATGCCAAACTCATAATCAGACCCTCAAAATAAAACCCCATAGGAAATAATACATTAAATTACATAATTGAAACCAGTTAAAAATGTAAGTGAATGTTAACATTTATTATTTTATTTTAAAATATCTTAATAATCTTTTTTGAATTTGGGTAGTGTAATACTTTTACGGTCATTCTTTGGGGTCCTGGGTTGGATTTTATGCAAAGGGTTATTGTATCTTATGATTATGGGGTGAGTATTTATTTTTGAGGTGCAGTGATTTATTTTTAATGTTTTTAAGTGTTTCTAGGCATGGGTTATTAGAGTTTTAGGGGAGTTGGGAGGGTAGTGTATTGGGTTTGGGTTTTTTAGGGTTCAGAGTAGAGTTTTAGGTTTATTGTATTTTAGAGTTCAGGGTTGAGTATTTATTTTTGGGGTGCGGATATTAACATAATTTTTTTGAGTTCAGAGTAAGGGTTCTAAGAATGGGCTGTTGAAGATAGATCTAGGAGCCTTGGTTAGGTAGTGTAATAATTCTGATTATTTACTTAGGTATTTATTTTTTGGGTGCAGTGATTTATTTATAAGTTTTTTAGGGCTCAGGGAAAGGTTTTTAGGGATGGGTTAGTAGGGTTGTAGGGGCTGTATGAAAATATTTTAATAACTTATTAATGTTTATTTCTGCTTTTTCTATAGATTTTCACTAATTTCTATGGTGTAAACTGCCATTTTAATTTTTCTCCGGCTGACATTTTTTATGGTTCTGATGCTGCATCTTTTTTTCCAGTTGATGGACTGTCGCAATTGAAGAATGAAGTGTCCGGTTGCAGCGGTCAGATGCAATACTTATGTTTTTATACATATTATTAGCACTTAGAGTTACATTTATTGTCGGGGAAGGGGAGTTTATGTCAGTGGGATAATGTAGCTATGTCAAATTGATTTCTTGCTTTTGTAAGTTCTGTTTGATTGACGGGTTGCTTGACTCGATGGCTGAGCACATGCATTTTCAGGGTGGTTCTTTTTTCTTAAAAACCAAAAAAGGGCAGCAGTCAAATGTAGGGGGAATCCTCCTTACAGTAATCTTTCACTAATCTTACCTTTTCTTTCTAGATGTGCTTTTTAATTCTTGAAACACCCCCCCCCAAAAAAAAAAATCAGGCTTTGAGTGCATTTCACTTTGGATAGTGCTTTCTTGTGGATTCTTGGTCTTTGATGGTACATGGGCATCACGTGTACAATCTGACATAATTACCACCCTACCTTCATTTCTAACTTAGGAATGGAGTTTTGTTTTGCAATCAGACTATATTTCTTTTCAGGTGTTAGGGGTACGAAACTGGAATTGGAATGGTCGAAATCAAGGCACTGTTCCAGGGGTGTGTTTGCTCTATGGAATTAGCAAAACACAACTGACAAATCCTGTTTTGTTTGATTAGGTTTGTCTGGAGGGTTTTTTATAATATAAATGAGTTAATGCATGCATTTCAGATGTTTTACTAGTTGGACTGTGGATTTGTTTACCATGAAGGTACCTGGAATGCTACGGAGCTGAGGAGAGAGTTAAAAATTCCACCCACCCCTTGTTTGTCTGAAGAAAGGAGACATCTCCATGTAAGATTGAATTTTAATGTCTACATGAAATCATTTTGAATAGGTATTTTTGTACTGTGCTATTTAATGTATGCATTCACACCTTCTAAGGTAGGGGTAGGTTAAAGTCAATGTAGGGGTTTATATAAGGGCAATTGAGCAAGTAAGTGTTTTTCTATTTATTAGTAGCTCGTGCTAAATGCAATGTTCTCCAGATACTCTTAACCTGCATCAAATCATAATAGAGGAGAGAGGAGGAAAAAGGGCAAGGACATTTGTCCTCCATATTAGAGAGCCAAAATTCGAGAGGCAATAGGGATGCTATAGTAGCGTGAGAAAACGGGATGTAGTGCCATAATTTACAGGACTCAAAGCCCTCACTCAGGTGGCATATTTCGAAATTGAGCCCCTTCACTGATTTGTGATTCTGGTGCGAGCTACTACCCTTGTGTAGTTTCTTGGTGGGTGATAGCAGGATGGGTGTTGATTGCAGAGCACTTTTGGGTATGAGGAACCGTAATGCAGAGGGGAGTAGGTATAGGTGGAAAAAGAAAATATATTATATCCCCAATGGAAGGTCTGAAGAAGGCAAAGGATTAATTTGACCCATGCAGAGAGGTAAACTTGTTTTTGGCCAGCATGCACTCTCAATTGAGGTGCATTGGGCATTCGTCAGGAACATTTAGCCCTCTATGCTATCAAGGCACATCAAAGTCTTAGTTAGACCAATGAAATGATATCAAATATAGTCAATTTACAACCAGTGTTCTCAGATCAAGCTTGTAGATCCACATGGTTGAGAACTTCTAGCAGGAGGTAGAGTGAGAGAGGTTACCATGGGCCATGGCTTAGACATATAAACCATGTGGTGTGAACAGTCCTGTGACAAATAGTAAGTGAATATTTGAGTACCAAACACTGATTTCTTCTTTAGTACACAACTTTCTTACCCATCTTTCTTAGGTCTAGCATCTCTCCTCTATGGAGGAATCAAGGGTCAGGTTTTCTACATATATAAATAAATGTGGTGCATGGATTAATACCTGCAGTTGAATGTGTTGTATTAAAATGCATACAGAAACAGATCTATTGATATCTTTGTTTCGCATTATGCACATATGTTCAGCATGACGTGTAACTTTAGTGATTATATTACAATGTTGATATCAGAAGCTGATAGACCAAGAAACTTCGATGTGGTAGCCCCCATGGTCCAAGTGGCAATGAGCAGTTAGGACAGGGGTCAATTTGATGTCCCACAAATTGTCACATCACTCCCCCAAGGTGGAGTTGTGCATCTTACCTCTAATACCTATTCCCTGGCCAGGCATGCTTCCTTCCATAGGATTAGATGGGGCAGGCATTACATTGAGAGAGGTTGCCATGTTACACATCGGCGTGCTTACGCCGCCTAGCATTATGCGTCATGATGTGATACGGCCATATAAGCAACAAGAAAACATGTTTTTCTGGTGAATAGTGCTATCATTTTAATGTCAACTGGAGCTGATATGCAATACATTAGTGTGGGGTTGTGACCACAATGAGAAGGAGTTACTCATCTCAACATAGGCAGCCAAAGACACGCTAATCCACAGACGGCGGGAGTATACCCTCACGAAGCGGCTTTGCCCAATGATGGTGCAAGTGCTGGTCATAATTGGTACTAAGCAACTATTGGCTATTCATATAATCAATGTACCCAGCAGAAGATGCACGTTACTTTGTAGACAGCGAGGTATAATCCTCATGCAGAGGTAGCAGCACCAATGATGGTGCAAGTGCTGGTCTTCACTGGTTTTAAAAAATAAGTTGGATATTCCTAGAACTGGAGCGGCCCATGCAGGTTAGAGCGGTGGGGAGGGTTGTGGGGGTACTCAACAGACGACGACGAGGGAAAATTGATTATTTATTAAATTTTTCCTCATCGTCGTCTGTTGAGTACCCCCCACCTCACCGCTCTTACCTGCACGGGCCGCTCCTGTCATAAAAAAGTTGGGACCATCTTATTGTCTCAAATTTATTGTTGCAAGATGTACTAAAATCTGCAGAACGTTATTGTTAAGAAGTAACGGTAATGTGACCCTCTTGAATGGTTTATGAGACTAATAATGGTAAACATAACAAGTCTTTATAGGCAATGTCCATTAAAAGATGTCTAAGTGCTGGATATTCATATACGTCTGGTTATCATTAATCAGACTAATGTCTAATGCCCTCATTGTATCTGGGATAGGGACAGGTCAGGATGTCATTGTTTAATCAAGAGACATCAGTGAGTAGGCTATGTATCCAACGTTGTTCCCTTATGAGGAGGAAGTTAGATTTGTTGTTTGAATGGCCAATAGAATTGGACTTCTCAATTATTGTCCACCTCAAGTTGTCCTCCGAGTATCTATGTTGAATAAAATGATGACTGGTCAGTTTTGTGATGGAGTGCTTACATCGTATATTGCTCCTGTGTTCTGTAATCCTAGTTTGAATCTTTTTCGTGGTAATATCTATGTAGCGTAACTGGCACAGACAGGTGATCAGAGATATTACACACTCACTGTTGCATTTGGCTAGTCAGCATAGTTACCATCATCAGTTTAGGTCCAGATTTATTTGGGTGCAAGGATATAGTTAGGTATAGTAATAAAATCTTACTTTAAGTTAAAATATCCCTAGATGTTCACTGAAAAAAGCAAAGGTTAAAATTATGGATAGGTATTTTGATAATATCTTACTTTGCAAAATAAATCTTAGAAATTCACTGAAAAACAAAAGGTAAAGTGATGTGACGGGTAGGTGAAAATATCTGTTAAAACTAGTGGCTGCTGGTGAAGTTTGAAAGTGATGGGGAGCAAAATTAAACTATGCATTTGCAGTGGTTGCTGTAGGTAAGCACGGTGGGGCGGTGTAGTGGGGTGGGGGTATGTCAACAGAAGGCGGAATAGGATTCATTTATTTTTATTTTATTTTTATTTGAATAGTTTTATAGAGCGCGAACAAGACCCATACGAGTATCAGAGCGCTGTACAGAATTGGCGAAAAGCAAAATAACATAAAAGCATACAGTAAAAGGCACCAGTGTAGTGCAACAAGAATCAGAGTATTAACAACACAAGAGCATGATCACAAGTTGATGCTGTTAAAGTACCCTAGAGCATGAGAGCAAAATAACATAAAAGCATACAATAAAACTCACCAGTGTAGTACAACAAGAATCAGAGTATTAACAAAAACAAGAGCATGATCACAGGTTGATGCTGTTAAAGTTCGTTCAAGAGTAGCCGTTTGACAAGTTTCTTGAAGGATGCCTTGGAAGGATTGGATCTAATCTCGGAGGGCAGGGAGTTCCGGATTCTCGGAGCAAGACCTGTGAAAGCACGATTGTAAGATCTTTTCTTTTGGATCTTGGAGGTTTCAAGAGTAGGGTGGACGTACTTCTAAGGTTCCGGCTAGAGCCCGAAAGTTCAAGCCTATTTGCCAGGTAGATCGGGGTGTTGTAGTGTATGGCTTTATGAGTCAGGCAAGCTATCTTGAATCGGATTCTGGCTTCGATAGATAGCCAATTTAGTTGCAAAAGGTCGGGGGAGATGTGGTCATGCTTTCTAGAGCCTGTGATGAGTCTAGCCGATGCGTTCAGAGTAGCTTTGAGTGGGGCCAAGCTAGCTTTGGGAAGTCCAGCAAGGGTCACTAGACCATATTCCAATCTAGAGATAACCAAGGATTGAACCGCTGACTTGAGATCTTCAGGAGGGAGGAAAGGTTTGATTTTCTTAAGGGTATTGAGTTGGAAGTTGGCTCCCATAATAGTAGCACTGATGTGCGCTTGCATGTTTAAGTGTTTATCCAAGGTGATACCTAAGGATTTGGCAGAGTCTACAACATGAGGGGTGCAGTTCAGAGCAGTGAGTTGTTTAAGCCAGTCTAGGGTAGGCGCCGAGTGATTAGGTGGGGAGATCAAAAGAAATTCAGTTTTGAGAGTATTTAACCGCAGATTGTTCAGAGCTAACCATTGTTGGGTTTGTGCACCTGCATCATTTAACGTTTTTATGTCCTCTTGAGATGAGATATTTAGGTATAGTTGCGTGTCATCCGCATACATGTGATACTGAATATTCGCAAGGTTCAGAATGACAGAGAGTGGTTCCATAAAAAGGTTGAAGAGAGTGGGCGAGAGTGCGGATCCTTGGGGCACTCCAATCATGACAGGGGTACTGGATGCAAGGGAGTGGTTAACTTTGATCCTTTGTGTGCGGTTATGCAGGAAGGAGGCAAACCAATTTCGGACCGGGCCCGAGAGACCCATCCTGTGTTGAAGAAGATCAATCAGGTTTTCATGTTTGATGGTATCAAAGGCTGAAGACAGATCCAGAAGGATCAGGAGACAAGGGACGTTTTGGTCAAGGGCTCTCAAGGCGTCATCAACAATGTGCGTTAGTGCAGTTTCAGTACTGTGCCCTGATCTGAAACCTGACTGATGGGGATCAAGGAGTTGATATTTCTCAATGTGGTTGCAGAGCTGCGAGTGGATGCATTTTTAAGCAATTTAGCTAGTGTCATAATGCTGGTTATAGGTCGGATCAGATAGATCCGCATTGGGCTTTCTAGGAATGGGGGTAACTTGCCCAACCTTTAGTCAGTCCGGAATCTTTCCCTGTAAGAGGGATTCTTGAATGATCCTGGACCAAAGAGGGAGAATGGCTTAATTGAGTTCATTAAAAAGCTTAGCAGGTAAAGGATCACAGAAATGGTTGGAGTGTTTAAGGGACGACATGTTGTGTAGGAGCTCCGTGACATCTGGGAGGAGAAAGGAATTCCAAGAGGCATTGTTTTTGAGAGAGCAGCCCAAGGGCGAGGATATTGTCGAGGAATCGGCCAGCTCAGCTGCTCCGGCAGAAAGTTTCGTAGGCCTCAGAGTTGGGGTGTCAGGTAGTAGCTCCAACTCGATTTTCCTTGTTTTTTCAGAGAAGTAAGCTGTGAAATCATCACCACTAGGGAGCAGGGATACGGGAGTAGAGATCGGGTTGGAAGATTGGTTAGTTTGTTCCTTGATGAATTCAAACAGTTTCTTGGGTCTATTTTTGGCTCCATCCAGCTGAGTTCTGAAGTGGTCTATTTTGGCCAGGCGGATGTGTTTGTTGTAGGTGCTTCTCACTTTTCTAAGTTGAGTGAGATTTGTGGTGGAGGGCGTGTTTCTCCAGAGTCTCTCAGAGAGTCTAAGATTGCGTCGTTCATCATTTAGGTAACCATTAAACCAATGTTTGGATTGTTTGACGGGAATCCTTTTGAGTTGCTTCGGTGCAGTAGAATCAAGAATATTAGACACCGTGTTAATGTAGTGATCAGAGAGATCATCCAGGTTGGTCATGTTGGGGGGGGCTGTAGTCTATTTTTGGTGATTGAACTTAGCATATTGATGTTGAGGTCTCTCATATTGCGCGTCAGTTGTTTCGCATTAAGGGGTTGTCCCTGTCTACCCAAGCCCTTTTCCAAGATGAGGAAGGGAATTTGATAATGATCAGACAAGTCACAGGGTGAGATGTCACCTATTTGTATGCTGTTGTCTTTGGCAATGATAAGGTCGAGAGTGGCGCCCTTATTGTGTGTAGGGCCTTTACATCGCTGTGAGAGGTTCAGGTCAGAGAGGAAAGTCTTGAAGGAACAGACAACGGGATCATTTGTGTCATTCCAATGAAGGTTAAAATCTCCTAGGAAGATGTGGCAGAGTTGATCCGAGCTCGAGCTAATGACCTCCATGATTTGCTCTATGAAGACCAGATTGTCACCCGGAGGATGATAGATCGAGTGCAGCACACAGACCTTCTTGCATTTATTACAGATTTCGGTGTTCACAGGAGGATAACACAGAACATAGAGATTGTTTTACTGTGAGGTTAGAGCGATGAATGCAAGCAATGCCACTCCCACCCCCCCACCCCCTGGTTTTAACAAGTCGATCGCTTCTGAGAATGGCGTAGTCAGGGGGGATTAAGATGTCAAGAACTGGGGAGGAGGTATCATTGAGCCAGGTTTCAGTGATAATCAGTAGGTCCAGGTTTAGCGCAATGATGAGATCTGAAATATCAGCTGCATGTTTCACAGCTGATCTACAGTTGAGTAGCATCGATTTGACGTGCAGATTGGAGGTGACCACTTCTTGATGAGTGGTGGTTAAGTGAAGTAGGTTTTCTTTGTTCACCGATCTGTGCTTAAGACTCGGTTCCCTGTCAGGGTCTGCAGTGATGGAGGGGATGCTGAGAGTAGGGTAGGAGGAGGAGACAGTTCTCGAGTCAGTGTAAGATAAAAGAAGGCGAGAATGTCCTCTTCAAGATAGCTGAGGTAGGGGTCTGTGGGGCCTAGAGTGATGATTAGGTAAAGGCCTAGATCTCCAGCCAGAACTACGAGGGGAGCGGAAAGAGGGATGGTCGTTAGCTGAGTGGAACATATTCTGTGTGTTGTATTTATCGTTCCTCTGAGCGGGGGGTGTAATACAAAGCTTCTCCATCTTCAAGGAGAACTGTAGTATGCTTTGCACCATCTCTTTGACAATCGAGAGCTCCTGCTTGAGGTCAGTAATCTTCTCCTCCAGGCAGGGACTGTTCATGCCCTTATTCGCCAAGCTTGAAAGAGATGCTAGGACTGATTCAGCCACAAGAGGGGTAAAGGATGGTTGAGTAGGACCAATAACACAGTTATAGGGGGAGCTAGAGTCATGTTTGAGAAAGGAATCAGAGCCCGGAATGGGAATAGGGGTAGGCAGAATGGAATTAGGAGAGGCAGTAGGTGAAGCAGGTAAGGTGTGTGAGGGTGAGTGCCGGTTATTGGATATAGCAACTAGATTCCTGGCCCTGGAATTGGAAAATCCTGAGCCTAAGGGAGGAGTACCAGAGCAGACCTGGCTGTTAGGGTTGGTGTGGTGCCCAACACCCCAGTTGTTGGAGCGAGCAATGGGTGATGCAGGGGACGGAGGATAAGCGGGAGGGCGTGGTAAAGGAGGAGCAGTCCTGGGGAGAGACGCTAGGTGGGTGGTACTCAGGTCAGATAAACCATCTCCCACGATAGGCAGAATGGGGTTTTCCGTGTTAAGGGTGTGGGTAATGAACACATCCTCCGTGATGTTGGATATATCTGAGGGGACACATTGGAACGAAGGATATAGGGAGGAGGGGGCGTCTGTCACAGCAGGCGCAGAAATTGTGGGTGGACAGATCTGATGGCAGGTGAAAGGGTTAGAGTTAATTAAAGTGTCCTTAATCCTCAGAAGGCATAGTCAAATCACTTGAGGTTCAGGTCCGAGGCTTGAATAAGGACGTTCCCATTATTGTACAGGGAGACGGTCAGCTCAGCCTTAAGAGCCGGGGATGGTAGCGTGGTTAAGCGGAAGCCGTGCGCAGTTTTGGTCAGCTGTTTGGAGCGAAGCATAGAGGTGATGGCCTTTTTCCATTGCGCTCTTCTGTTAGTGTAGAAGATGAGGTCTGTCACTACACTGCCCTTACTGGAGATATACGTGTCCGATATAAGCGTTTCAGGCCAACGTTTGAGGAGATTGTGTTTGAAGGTCTTCTTCGCATTTTTCGACAAGTTGGGGGGGTAGATAATCTTAAGAGTTCAAACCTGTTTGAGCTAATGGGTGGGAGGAGTGATAAGTATTTAGTGCCATGATGAGTGTAGCGCGCAGAAGGAAGAGGTTAAGGGAAAAGACAGGTTCAGGGTAGAACTATAGGAGAGTGGTGGACGAAAGTTAGACCCATTAAGAGGGGGCCCTAATAGGAAGAAGGGAAGAGAAGAGATAGTCAGCTCGCATTTAAAACGCAACAGCGGGGATGAAACAGTAAGCAGAGGAGAGGTAGACTGGGTAAAGGGAGCATATTAAGCGATAGGGGAGTAAAGTTTAGGGAGGTAGTCCCCAAAAGGGGTGTAGGGAGTAGTGGAGGAAGAGTAGTCATGTATCTAGTGCTTCAGTGAGGCCACCAAAGAGTTCCCTCACACCCTAGGCAATAATCTAGCAGAAATAAGGATGAAGTGGGCGCAAAAGGAAGAGGACCTTAGAGCTGGCTGAGCGCTTCCTGGCATTTATTTGGCGATCAAAAGTGTGTACTAAGGAGCTAAGGAGGACGAATCCCTGGTTGCAGGTTAAATGAAGTAGAATGACGAGCAAGGTATTATTTCACTGTTTAAAATTGAATCAGACTTGTGTGCTCATCGTAGCCATTTAAGTAGGAGCCAAATGTACATAAAACCAGGACCGGATAGCACCATCGCGGCTATTAAGGAAAGTCAAAGGTTCAAGGGATCCTCGTGGCCATTTTGAGTAGTGGCCAATTTTAGAAAGACGAGCGAGGTACTATTTCACTGTTTAAAATTAAATCAGGCTTGTGTGCTCATCGTGGCCATCTTAAGTAGGACCCAAATGTACATAAAACCAGGACCGGATAGCACCATCGCGGCTATTAAGGAAAGTCAAAGGTTCAAGGGATCCTCGTGGCCATTTTGAGTAGTGGCCATTTTGAGTAGTGGCTTAAAAATAAAGAGATCAGGCTCGGATCGTGGCGGCCATATTAGGTGGAAGAAAAGAATCAACGATAGATCCGAAATGGTGGACCAAATGGGAGAAACGGGTGAAGAAATATGCGAGGCCCTCTTTCTGAGGCACAGAGCGACGGCCACAGCAGGCTACGAGAGGCAGTGTCCCCACAGATCGGAGTGAGCCGCCCTTGCTACAGGGAAGGGTTAGGCAAAAACACTTACCCGGTCCTGGGCCGATCACCGGGCAGAAGCGTCTCTCCTCCGCACCCAGACTCAAGGCAGCGTGAAGAGAAAGGCGGAGAACGTCAAGGGAGCCGGAGTTATGCAGGCTCTGCAGGCCATACGGGCAAAGGTCTTTGCCGCCCGCCCCCCAATCCTTAATCACTGCTGCGGCACAGGCGGATGTCTCCAAAGGCAGCGAAGAAGTTAGCGGCAGGGGCGGAGGACATCATGCCCCCAAAGGCAGTGAAGCGGTCAGCAGACCGGGGCGACCGAAGCCTGATCACGGAAGCAAAACCTGGACTAAGCCTGTGGAAGCAGGGCGCAGAGCCCTAACCAGCTGCACCAGGAGACATCATGCATCTGCAGGTCCGGAGACTGGCCGACTCTTAAAAATTATTTAATTTTCCATATTCCGTCGTCTGTTGACTCCCCCCGCCTCACCGTGCTTGCCTGCACCGGCCGCCACTGCGCATTTGTCTGGGCGAGAGCCAGTCCTGTCCTGAGAGTGGTTTGTTGGGGTAAAGGGAGATGTTCTCCCCCTAAGAAAATGGGGTAAAATAGTGCATTTTCCAGCACAAATCGTGGCTCTGACAAATAACTCATATAGAAGGCATTTAACCGGTATAGCCCTTTGTAGTGGGCTATAATGCTATGGTAAGTTAAGGCCATTCATTTTAAGAGCATGCTAATTATTAGGATGAATTTTGTTAGAGTGAAGGTAGTGAGTGAGAAGTTTCTTTTTTATTTGATGCTAAAATATTTATGCTAGAGTAAGATTAAAGTGCAGTCTCTGTTGTTTAAGGCATGATGTAGTTAGTTATTATTAAGGCTCCCTGTTTTCCGTTTTTACTGATTTTTACAGATAAATACAGACAGAAAACATTCATTTTCTTGTCTGTATTTATTTGTAAATGTGGATAAATACGGAAATTGGGTTGCTTTTTGAGTAATTGTAAACACTGTCTGCCATGACTGCCAGGCCAATAGATGTGTCGGTTGATAGAAAAGGGGGTTAAAAAAGAAAGGAATTTTAGTAAAGAGGCTTTAAAAGCAGTAGATATGCACAAGGTTGATACTGAAATGTGCATATTTTCATGTAAGTGCACTGATTTATCTTCTGCGGGTCTTCACAGCGCTGAAACCTGGCAGACATTCAAGTATGAGTGCATATTTATCGGTTAAATAAATGTGGAAATATACTAATTTCAGCTTAATTTTTCCACAAAACCCAAAATAATTATGGATAAATACAGATAAAATTAGCAAAAAATAAATATGGATAAATACAGACGGAAATGGCAAAAATAAATACCATAAAACCGGGAGCCCTAGTTATTATTATTTTGAAGTGTGCTGTCAGACTACAAAGCTACAAATAAGCACTTTTGTGTGTTTTATAATGAGCGCATAACATGAAATTGGCCTTCCTGAGGAGTTCTCAGCTGAGAAAGATAATGAGCACATTTAACAGAGGAAATAGGCGCTCGGATATTGCACCTTTGATAAAGTTAAATACATTGCAGTGGACATGAAAGTCTTTCCATAAAGCGCAAGCCTCAATGTAGTGCGACCTTAAGTATAGGCAAATAAAACATACATATACACTTTTTGTGCGTGGATTGCTTGTGGTACACATGGAAATATGAGAAATGTTTCTCGTACTACTAAAGAGCCATCACCCTCTGAAGAAGGCCCATAGAGAAGCATGACAACAAAGATAACTACTGCTTAATCAACACTTCCTGCTGCTACAGCATTGCTCCAGCTTAAGGCATCGCCTAAAGACAGCAAGGCACTTCTGGAGCAATGCATGACAACAAAGATAACTACTGCTTAATCAACACTTCCTGCTGCTACAGCATTGCTCCAGCTTAAGGCATCGCCTAAAGACAGCAATGCACTTCTGGAGCAATGCATGACAACAAAGATAACTACTGCTTAATCAACACTTCCTGCTGCTACAGCATTGCTCCAGCTTAAGGCATCGCCTAAAGACAGCAATGCACTTCTGGAGCAATGCATGACAACAAAGATAACTACTGCTTAATCAACACTTCCTGCTGCTACAGCATTGCTCCAGCTTAAGGCATCGCCTAAAGACAGCAATGCACTTCTGGAGCAATGCATGACAACAAAGATAACTACAGCTTAATCAACACTTCCTGCTGCTACAGCATTGCTCCAGCTTAAGGCATCGCCTAAAGACAGCAATGCACTTCTGGAGCAATGCATGACAACAAAGATAACTACAGCTTAATCAACACTTCCTGCTGCTACAGCATTGCTCCAGCTTAAGGCATCGCCTAAAGACAGCAATGCACTTCTGGAGCAATGCATGACAACAAAGATAACTACTGCTTAATCAACACTTCCTGCTGCTACAGCATTGCTCCAGCTTAAGGCATTGCCTAAAGACAGCAATGCACTTCTGGAGCAATGCATGACAACAAAGATAACTACAGCTTAATCAACACTTCCTGCTGCTACAGCATTGCTTCAGCTTAAGGCATTGCCTAAAGACAGCAATGCACTTCTGGAGCAATGCATGACAACAAAGATAACTACAGCTTAATCAACACTTCCTGCTGCTACAGCATTGCTCCAGCTTAAGGCATTGCCTAAAGACAGTAATGCACTTCTGGAGCAAAAACATTTTCTGTTCCGACTGTCCATCAGTTAAGGCATACTACTTGTTTACATTCCAGGGGTATTTAAACATTGTCTGGGAACCCTACCCATTCTCTCTATGCGCATATAGATACCCCATTAAGTTTCAAGACACGTGCAAGTCTTGTGACTATTCTGTTGTCAAGTACAGTGAAGGTGCAGTTCATTGTAATTTGCTCTAGACTAACACCAGTGGAAAGTTAATTCCTAGAACACAAATAAATTCTGTAAGAAAGGCATGCGCTGTAAAGGAGCTCCAATATGTCATGTAAATATCTACTGAGTCAGGGCACCATTACTGGCAGGCAGGTGCCAAGGGAAAGAGTCTAGGTCCATGAAGCGTATTGTTTACAGTACTCAGCATCAAAAACAGTTGTGCAGAGGTGTACCACAGGACCCTGCAGTCCCTGTGGCGGGGGTGGGGGCAACCCTTCAGGGGCTCCCAGCAACTCTGAGGGCCTCAGTCAGCTATAGGCCAACGACTATGAGATATGGGTGGTTTGGGATCTTCTCATCAAATTCTGCAGGGGGGGACATTTTGCTTTATGCCACTGCTGTAGCGAAATGCATTAAAATCCCGTGCTCATCCTTAAAATGTATTGGTGGTTCGTCTGCTGTGTTTATCATGCAGGGCACACTGAAGGGAATTGTATTGAACTTAGATTTATGACTCCAAACGTCATTAAGACCATGGTTCCAGCTTACGAGAAAAATAAGGCTTTCAATAAAGCATCGTGACCAGTCATCAAAACATGCTACCATAGTTAGTAGGGAAAAAATAGCGCCTATGAAAAGCAGCAAATAAACACAGATGTAGAACAATTGTCGACTTTTGGTGCTTGGTACTGTGCGCATGCGCACAATATTTTATTTGTAGATGTGTGCACAGACTGGCCGACCAATGATTGAGTGATACAGTGAGGGGGCCCTCGAGAGAGCTGAGGTGAGCAGTGGTGTTTTATGGCACCCAAAACGGTTCTTTGTGTTATGCCTTTTTAAACATTAATTTTCGCTCCTGAAAAAACAGCACTGACACAAAAAGATATGATGCAAAACAGCACACTTATAGTTTGTGCTAAATCACACCTCTGTGCTATTCTGCTCAACGTCTTTCTTCCAGGAATCAGTGTTGCTCTGGGGCAGCAAAAAACAACATTCCTAATTTCTTCTATGTAGACAAAACGGACGATGATTTTTGTTTCTTAAAACACCAGTAGCTGCCGGCACAAGTTGACAATGTCGAACAGTGCTTACTTGCATAATCGGTACTGTTTATTTGAGCTGGAATTTCAATCAATCACTTCTTTGACCTATTGTCCTTGTATGCGAACATTATCTCTGTGGACCACATTTGTCCTCTTTTGAGTTTTATTGCTTTTGAACTTTGCCTGTTCCAAAAAGGGGGTATTCACCGGACTCAACAGGGCAGTGAGCGCCCTGCCAGGCCGGAAAGACAGCAGCTGTGGAACATCAAACAGTTAGCAGTCTCAAAAGACCTCTGCTGGAATTCCACATGATGACAGAAAGTCAAGTACTGTCTGCAGGGCTTTAAGTGGAATGACAAAAAGGGGAGATTCGCTAAAAGGGGCGTGGCCTATGTAGTTATAGACATGCCTTAACCATGTAAACTACATTTCTGTGAGTCCAACTCTGCCTCCCGGCTGGTATTTTGGTGTTTCTCTGCGCTTTTTGTTATTGCGTCCAGATGTACTAACTCAACAACTGGCATACACCTAAAACCAGCCTGGACTGTTGGCTTTGTCAATGATTGTCTCTGTGTGCTCAGCAGAGAGGCCAAGGATTGGATGGCCATGTATTCTGAACACCTTTTTGACCCACTGACATGCACTTTGATAAACTTGCAGTGCCTTGAGCCTCAACTCCAGACCTCTTAATCTATTAAGCTATTATAAATACCTGGAGGCAACTCATTTCAAAGCATGCACCATATAAGAGTAAAATGCGGAACAAAAAAAAAAAAAAAACATCCTGGGAATAGCGAACACTCTAATGGAGTGCAAGATTCAGTAAAACATGTGAGATACAAACAGGAACTAAATACTTGACATGGATTACCTGAGCATTTATTACATTAATTGTTCAGAAATGGTCAGAGTTTTTCCCAGTAAACTTAAGGATATGCGGCTGCCCGCGGCCCACACAGGGGGCCACCCTAAGTGGGCGGCCCCTTTAGTGCCATTTGGGCACCAACCCACCCCCTCTGATGACGGGACTCAGGGAGGAGTCCCCCTTTGCCTGTGGAGCGCTAGGCGCGTCACTTCCTGCGCGACAAGGAACTGGGGAGGGTATATATGCCCCCCCGGCCATGCTGGCGTCCTCTGTTGCGCCGGGCACGCCGTCGCGTCATTGATCGTCGTTGGTCATGCGAGTACTGTCGGTCAGGGACCCCTTCAAGTAGCGAGGTGAGTCGGCCCCCTCTCCCCGCTCCGGCAATTCACTGCCACCAGCCCGTAGTAATCCGTCCTCCCCCTTCACCCTCGTGGTGTACGCTGCCCGGCCCCGCTGGAGGACCGCTGGTTTGCGGTGCATGCGGCAGGGGGGACGGTGTGGGGACTGGCTGAGGGCCGGAGAGAGGGTGGTCTTGTCCCGGGCTCTCTATTAAATTAATTTTGCCCGGTGTGATCGGCGGTGGCGTAGACGGCACGCGCTGGACGGGGGGCATCGGGGGTGCAGAGGCCGAGCCGCGGGTCGTGCAAATCGCTGATTAGCGAGGTGAGCGTAGGGCATCTGGGTTCGGGTGCACAAAGCTCCTGCTCTGCACCCCGTGTTGCCACACGTCACGGTTTCGGGAATGGTTGGATGCGGGCTTTGTCCCTCGGGGAGGCCGCGTGAGTTTCTATTCACAGTGCCTGGTAGTGCCGGTGAAACATCCTCTAATGGGAACACGGAGCTGTAGAATTAATTGTTTGGTTCCAAATTTTTCCGAAGAGTAAGGGCCATATGTATCAAGCATTTTCGCAATCGCAAACACTGCGAATCGCTAAATTTCAGTGTTTGTGAATGCAAAAATGACTTTTGCGATGTATGAAACGGAATCGCATCGCAGAATTGCTAATCGCAAAAATAGCGATTCGCACAAATGTGCGAGCCCGATTATGCGAATATTTTATGCGAATTTGCATATTGCTGTACGCGATTTGCGAATTTCGCAAATAACGTAATCGCAGATAGCGAATTTGCAATGAGATGTACCAAAAATTCGCTATCTGCGAATTAGCAAAATTCGCAATTTAGCACCTCGCAATTACCACCAACTCAGAGCAGGTGGTAACCAGGTGCAACCCATATAAGCTGGCCCAAAATGCAACAGGGGCTTTCACAATGGCTGCGCTGTACATCATCGCTAGGAGGCTGAGGATCAGAGCTGCTGGCCAGAGAAGGAGACGCAAAGAGAGGATCTTCAGTGCACGCATCACCTTGTTCCAGCAAACAGAGGAGCAGATCCATGAAAAGTACAGGCTGCACCCAGACAGCATCATGGATCTCATTGAGGAGCTAAAGCCCATGCTGGAGCACCCCACACGCAGGACACGCACCATCCCCACCCATGTGCAGGTCCTGTGCTCACTGCACCTGCTGGTGTCTGGGAGCTTTCAGGGGGTGATAGCAGCAGCAGGAGGGGTGACACAGAGTAGCCTGTCACGCCTCTTTCACAGGTTCCTGGATGCCATGATGCAGAGGTTGCAACACCACATCTATTTCCCTAACACGCAGCAGGCACTTGACCAAACCAAGCAGGGGTTCTATCAGATAGCCCAATTCCCCCATGTAATTGGCTGCATTGATGGGACCCATGTCGCCCTGTCCCCCCCCTCCCAGACAGAATATGTGTACAGGAACAGAAAGTGTTATCATTCCCTGAATATCCAGGTAGTTTGTAATGCCACCCATGTCATCACGGACATAGTTGCGAAATATCCTGGAAGCACCCATGATTCATTTATTTTCCGCCACAGTGGGCTACACCGTCGCCTCTTGGCTGGGGAGTTTGGTGAGGGCTACTTGCTAGGTATAAAATGGCTAACATTCACACATACAGTTGAGGCCTTGAGTGGGATGACAGTGTGTAACCCATTTCATTTGCTCCCTGCAGGGGACAGCGCGTATGCAGTGAGGGATTTCATCATGACACCCTACTTGAATCCAGCCACTGCTGCGGAGCGCCGCTACAACAACGCCCACAGGTCGACCCGTAGTGTGATTGAAAGGACTTTTGGCATCCTAAAGAGCCGATTTAGGTGCCTACACAAGAGCGGAGGTGCCCTGCAATACAGCCCGGAGACCTGCTGCAAGATAGTGGTCGCATGTGCCATGCTGCACAACATAGCAACCAGGAAGGGCACCCCAGTGGAGCTCAGCGAATCAGAGTCATCCGATGAGGAGGGACCGGCTCCTCGTGCAGGACTAGCAGGTGGTGTTGGGGCAGCTGCCGGTCGGCAGAGGCGCCAGGAGATCACGCACAACTATTTCTAGGTGAGTAATAATGACAGTATGCTATGTATTGGTGCACAACTGTGTTTTTATTCCATTTGGTGCTAGTACAATTCTGGCACACAGCCTGACGCACACCTAATGTGTGTGAATGATATTTGCAACTGTTAAATTCACAATGCAAAGGTGTCCTAGACACTTCAGTCCACAGCAATGTGTTAAGTCACCCATGGCCATGCTTCCCTGATGCCACCTTATCTTCTGCGTGCACGGCTGCTTGCACCTCGCTCTGGGTGCCCACTGCTCTCCCCCGGGTCATCCTGGGTTCTCCCCTGCCTCACGCTCCGCCGTCTGACCTCAGGTACTGGTGGTGTAATGCTGCTGCGGCTTGATTGGTCTTCACTGTCCCCTGTGGGCAGGGGTCCTGTCCCACCTGAGCCAGCCGCCTGCATCAGTTCCACAGCATGTGTCACCTGCACCAAGACCTTGGCCATATCCTGGCTGTTATGTGCCATTTCTACCTGCATACTGACACACCTACGTGACAGCAGGGACGTAACAGTGCACAGGCGGTTGACCGCCTTGCTGTATGTGTCCATGCGGGCGTTGGATCTCCTCTGCACGGCACACAGTTCACGTACGGCACCAGTCATTTCCCTCATCTCACCCCTCATGTTGCTCATGTGATGGTTTAGGGTTTGGAACTGACGCTGCATTGACCGCATTGATTTTACTTGCAGCCGCTGCACCTTCACCATAGTGCCCTCGAGGCCGGAGAACACGGACTGCTGCTCCTCATCACCAGCACTGGTGGACTGCCTTGCCCTGCGTCTGTTTCCTCCTCCTTCCCTCTGGTGGTCAGGGGACTGTTGCCTGTGTGGGACTGTAAGCTGGGCCTGGCCTGCCTGGGATTCGTCTCCGCTTCCCTGTAGGTCTGCCTCCATCTGTGGTAGTGGTTGCACGATGTTGCGTTTTCTGCATGCAACAGGGATTTCAGGGGTCTGTGCCTCCTGCTCCTCCTCCCCTGCCTGCTCATCGGTGACATCTGCCTCCTCATGCCCTGCACTGCCCTCCTGCCTTGCCAGTGGTGCTGTGAAGACAGAAGCACAGACAATATTTGTAGTGTACTCATTCTCATTTTGTAAGAGGTTAAATCTACTTATTTTTGCATTACCTACATCCTGTCTGCCTGTATTTTGCATTCCCTAACTCACTGTCACTGTTACTACCTTGCTGTGTCTCAATACTACACTGTTTGGTGCATGTGACTACATCTCCCATGATGCATTTCAGGGTGTACACAACACCATGTACTGGAGTTGAAAAACTGTTTGGTTGCTGGGGCTCATAACTGTGTGGGTGCTATGGTGGAGTGGAAGGGGACAGATGGCATGCATCTTACCTTGACTGGTGGTGGGTGGGTCGGAGCTGTCCAGGTCAGCCACTCCACTGACACTCTCCGATAGCAAGGTGGACTCCACCAACTCCTCCTGGGGCGTGGACTCTGTAGCACTGGATGTGCCGCCCCGGTCTTCTTCGCCTCAGCCAACCTGGTTGCCAGCTTTTCTTTAGATCTCAGCCGCATATCGTACCAGTGCTTGCGCAGGTCCTCCACAGTGCGGTGGGTTACACCTCATGGCATTCACCTTGTCCTGTATGGCATCCCAGATTTTCCTCTTCCTTGCCTCTGGCACGTTCAGGGCTTTTTTCCCAAATAGGAGCTCATGGCTGCCTACCATCTCGCTCTATCAGGACTTCCTGCTCCCTGTCACTGAATTTGGGTTTTCTCTTCCTTCCTGCCTCCTCCTTCTCCTTCTCCTCCTTCTCCTGCTCCTGGGGATTCATTTTGCCTCCCTGGATGTCAGTGCAGTGCTCTTCCACTCTCCCTCAGGCTCTGACTGTGCTTCTGGCAATCAGGTGCAGCTGTGCAGTCACACTTCCTGGTTGTGATGTCATCAAGCTGCACCTGAATGGCAGATTCCCCATTTTGCGATTCCTTATTAGCGAATTTCGCAAATAAGGAATCGCAAATTGGGATTCTCAGAATTATTCTGCGAATTTAGGCGAATCGCTAAATAATTGCGATTTTCTTGATACATCGTATTTTGCGATTCTCACAATGCGATTCGCAAAATATCGCATTTTGAGAATCGCAAATTCCGATTTTCATACATATGGCCCCAAGTGCCTTGACAAATCCGCCGGGGATGGATTTATTAATGAGGTCGGGCGTCGAGGCATTGTCTCTCCGGTTAACAGCACAGAGGGGAAGGTGCCTTGCGCTGGGCCTAAATTGGCCTCTTGTGTGACGGTGCATGCTGGTTGCGGTCCTGCAACTTGGGAGGCAAGTTGTCTGGCCTCCTGTCTGGTGTCCGGTGGGAACAATTGAGCGGAGTATTGAAGGTGACTCGCAGCCCCGTCGATGTTGGGGCACGATGCGGTCACAGGCGGGTCCCGCGGTTCAGGCATTGGCGGGAAAGGTAGGGGCGGCATGGAGCAAATAAAGGGCATTCTCCACAGAGGGGGTAGGATTACCCCTCATTTAAGCACACCCGAAGTCGCTCTTCCCGGTGGTTTAAGATAAATAATTGTTTATATATCGCTTTCTGCTAGTTACGGACTTTTGTATTCTCAGTTTAGAGGTGTTTAACCGACATCGGGAGGATGGCACTTCGGCAGTTGTTTTGAGGATCGTCCAGGCAGCAAGCCTTTTACCTAGTAGCCCTAACCTTCGGGCCGTCATTTTGTGGAACGCCGCTTGTTATTTGTGAAAGCACTGGTAGAGTTGATAGAATTTGTTGTAGGTTTACTAGACTTTAAGATTTTAGGTGTTTACACGAAAATGGAAACCCCCCCTTGGTGGGAAAGCCTAGCTTCGGCAGGGATATTGTACACACGTAAAACAACATTGTTTAGTCGCTGGGAGTGCCGCTCGCCCTGGGGGGTGGGGGCAATCATGAGACGTAGCGCGAACCTGCAATGTAAACAGTCATGGCGCTGCGGTGCGGGTGTTGTCGCCTGGGGACTCTTTGTCCGTGTACATGGGACGCAGGTAGGATGCCCGTGTCCTCACTAACAGAAGGTGGCTACGTATTCTACGTGTGCCGTAAGCAGAGTCATTTGGTCTTCTGTGCGATATAGCCCAAGGCATGGAGCGAGGCACCCTTGTCACGTGGTCGCTGGTCCGATCACTGAGGGGCCTGGGAAGTGCGACGGTATTGGCGCTGTGTCCCACACACCTATGCAAAGGTTTAGGTGGTGTTCAGGACAGCATTCCGCTAGGCCGCCGCAGCGCTTGATTTTGTGGCGCTTACCGTGATGCCCCGGAGGAGCCACGAATTGAGTAGCGTGTGCTCAAGGTCAATTGCTGATCGGGATGCGAACTGCAGGCGCCGGTTGTGTCTGGGCAACTGCTGCTTGGGTGGTGACCCGTGAATGAGTGTTCTCGTCGTGCTCCGTCCTCGCACTGGAGGGCGTCCAGATTGTTTATTTGTGCAATTTTGTATGGCGCGGACTTGGCCCGAGGGCATCGGAGGGCTTTGCAGCGAGGACTAGATAACGGGGGGCTGCAAGTCACCGTGATCCTACATGGCTGCGGGGGTTGCAGTGCTGCGTGGGACATGTTCCTGGTTTCAGTGTGAGAACATGTTGTTTTGATGATTATTGATGGCACTTTTGCTATTGCAGTGGGGGCATTGGTTTGCAGTCCGGCCGTCTGGGTTGGTCACTAAATGGTTCCGCCCAGGGTTAGGAAAGGTCTTCCGGCATAGGTGCAGTGGCAGAAGCAGAAACCAGAATGGCAACCAGCCAGCCTGACGGAACGGGGCCTCTTGACACGCCTCTGGCAGACGTGAAACATGCAGCAGAACCTCCCTCGAGCAGAAAGGAAGAGGCCACACGGGGAATCCAATTTGGAGGCTTTATTGGAACAACAGGTAAGCATTATGCATTTCGGCCGGTAGGGCCTTCCTCAGATGCCGCTGTTGATGAGGAACACAGTCTCACCCTCACTTTAAATGTTCTTGCAGTCCTCTCATTGGTGAGAACAGGCACCATCCCCCAATCATGTGATCACCCACCATAAGCAGCACTGTAGGCACTGCATCTCCCAAAATGCATCTCTGTTGGGACGGTGTTGTGTGGGGAAATTGAAATAAATTCCTGTGGACGGATGTCTTGCAAGGTGAGGCGCTGTGTGGTTGGAGCGTATGCGGGGACCCAAGGAGGCTTAAGGACTGTAATTTGGCACACAGCGCCTCACCAGCGCCTTACCGGTGATCAAGGCCCTTTTTGGGTCGAAACGCGTCATGGCGGTGCGTGGTGCCGATATGGAATATAATAAATAACCTTTTTTGCACGAAGCTATTTGGGTCCGTGTTCGTCTTTCCTGACAATCTGGATGCTGTTGGACGGAGTTCTTTGCATATATATATATATATATATATATATATATATATATATATATATATATATATATATATATATATATATATATATATATATATATATATATATATATATATGCACACACAATAAAACCATAAAAAATATAAACAATTGAATAAGAAATAATGTATTAATTAGTGTGGACAATAAATAAAACATTGAAAATTGAAAATTCAAACAAATACATTTACAAAAATACTGATAAACATTAAAATAAAAGTAAAAATACAAACAAATAATAGAACATAGAGAAAATAAAATGAATGCTATAAAATCTATTTAACCAACATTTGAAAAATATTTGAGTCTAAGAATATTATATGTACTGTTCCCACCATAGTTTCTGCAACAGTATGGAAAGTGTTGGACTTTGGATGGGTTAGATTTTCTATTCCAACTACAGCCACCGCAATAATGGGGGAAAGTGTTGTACTTCAAATGAGTTAGATTTACTATTCGTATCCCAGTCAGTGCAACAGTAGGGAAAGCGTTGGACTCCTGAGGGGTGAAATTTACTATTTCCACTCCAGTCAATGTAACATAGGGAAAGCGCTGGATTTTAGTGGGGAACAATTTACTATTCCCACTCAAAACAGCATAACAGTAGGGAAAGTGTTGGACATTGGAGGGGTAAACTGTACTATTCCCACTCCAGACTCTGCAACAGTAGGGAAAGCGCTGGATTTTGGAGGAGTGAAATTTACTATTGCTACTGCAAACAGTGGGGAACTGTGAAGAGGTTAATTTTACTATTCCTACTGCAGTCTAAGCAAGAGTAGGGAAAATACTTGTCTTTAAACTCATTACATATATGAATAACACCATGAATGTAAAAAGTATATTAAAGTTTAAATAAGAAAATAATTACCATAAAAAAATATATGTATTAAAAACCTAGAAACAATAATCAATTTACATCATTACTATTCAACAAAATAATAGTTAAGTAACTATTACTCAATTGACATCCCGCCCTATACCCCTGCAAACCTAGCATCCTGCTTTTAATATATAAGTAAAATTAATCAGTAATCCATATCTTACATAATTAAAAATCTATTAAATAATTAATGAACAATTAATCATTAATTGTTAATTAAGTATCACTTAGTTTACTTCCCGCCCTTTACCCCTACAAACCTAGCAGCCCGCAAATAGCATATAACAAAAATAAATCAATGTTACATAAATTACATAATAAATGGCAATCATATAATTAAATAAAATGTATTTAATGATGTGTAGTTAATTATTACCTAATTAACTCTCCACCCTATTCCCCTACAAACCCAACAATCTGCTGCAACACTATAAATTGCTATTAAAAATTGATAAAACATTCTAAATCACTTAAGATTACAATCTCTGTTTTAAAGACAATTAATAACATTTATATAAACAATAGTAACACATACAATTTATATATCAACTAAAATACATTAAAATATGTTAAGAATGATATTTTTAACCACTATATTAGTGAAAACTATATTAACAAGCATTTGCAATGCAATAGGTCTCACATTTGCGAGAGTTTGAGCTATTTTTATTGTAATGACATTGCCTTTTATTTATGTTTTGGTTTTTGAAACATAAATAAAAGCCATTGTCATTTACAATGCCAATAGGTCAAACTCGCGTAAATGCGAGACCTATTGCATTGCAAATGCTTGTTGTTACCGAAAAGCCCTTTCCACAGCGCATACTGGCTCCTTTAACGTTACTCACAAAAACAAACAAGTACAGGTAAAGCACGAGATGGCTTCGTGTAACCAAAAGCACAATGCGCCAGCACTGGAATTATAATCAACATAGTGGCAGAACTTAAATCCCAATGGCAGGAGTCAGGAGGCCTCACAAGGAACATATTAACCTGTAATAATGTGCTAGAATCTGTTGGAGGAATATGGTTAAAGACCAGTGTGCACACTGATGAGAGGCATGTGAGTCCAGGACAGTGTCTCCTATGAATGAGCAGTGCGGACCCTGAGTAACAGTCTCTTAATCATGCAGTTTTGCCATCTGCACTAGTCCTGTTATCATCAGCGCTATTCTTATTGTTGTCATCGGCACTAGTCTCGTTGTCATCGGCACTAGTCTCGTTGTCATCGGCACTAGTCTCATTGTTATCATCAGCGCTATTTTCGTTGTTGTCATTAGTGTTGTCATCAGCACTAGTCTCATTGTTGTCATCAGCGCTATTCTCACTGTTCTCGTTAGCACTAGTCCCACTGTTATCATCAGAGCTATAGTCATTGTTATCATCAGTGCTATTCTCATTGTTGTCATGAGCACTAGTCCCATTGTTATCATCAGAGCTATTTTCATTGTTATCATCACCACTAGTCCTGTTGTTATCATCAGGGCTATTCTCATTGTTGTCATGGGCACTAGTCCCATGGTTATCAGTGCTATTCTCATTGCTGTCATGAGCAATAGTCCCATTGTTATCATCAGTGCTATTCTCATTGTTGGCATCGGCACTAGTCCCATTGTTATCATCAGTGCTATTCTCATTGTTGGCATCGGCACTAGTCCCATTGTTATCATCAGTGCTATTCTCATTGTTGGCATCGGCACTAGTCCCATTGTTATCATCAGTGCTATTCTCATTGTTGTCAGGAGCACTAGTCCCATTGGTATCATCAGCGCTATTCTCATTGTTGTCATGGGCACTAGTCCCATGGGTATCAGTGCTATTCTCATTGTTGTCATGGGCACAAGTCCCATTGTTATCATCAGTGCTATTCTCATTGTTGGCATCGGCACTAGTCCCATTGTTATCATCAGTGCTATTCTCATTGTTGGCATCGGCACTAGTCCCATTGTTATCATCAATGCTATTCTCATTGTTGGCATCGGCACTAGCTCCATTGTTATCATCAGTGCTATTCTCATTGTTCGCATCGGCACTAGTCCCATTGTTATCATCAGTGCTAGTCTCATTGTTGGCATCGGCACTAGTCCCATTGTTATCATCAGTGCTATTCTCATTGTTGTCAGGAGCACTAGTCCCATTGGTATCATCAGCGCTATTCTCATTGTTTTCATGGGCACTAGTCCCATGGTTATCAGTGCTATTCTCATTGTTGGCATCGGCACTAGTCCCATTGTTATCATCAGTGCTATTCTCATTGTTGGCATCGGCACTAGTCCCATTGTTATCATCAGTGCTATTCTCATTGTTGGCATCGGCACTAGTCCCATTGTTATCATCAGTGCTATTCTCATTGTTGTCATGGGCACTAGTCCCATTGGTATCATCAGCGCTATTCTCATTGTTGTCATGGGCACTAGTGCCATGGTTATCATTTCTATTCTCATTGTTGGCATCGGCACTAGTCCCATTGGTATCATCAGTGCTATTCTCATTGTTGGCATCGGCACTAGTCCCATTGTTATCATCAGTGCTATTCTCATTGTTGGCATCGCCACTAGTCCCATTGTTATCATCAGTGCTATTCTCATTGTTATCATCAGTGCTATTCTCATTGTTGGCATCAGCACTAGTTCCATTGTTATCATCAGTGCTATTCTCATTGTTCGCATCGGCACTAGTCCCATTGTTATCACCAGTGCTATTCTCATTGTTGGCATCGGCACTAGTCCCATTGTTATCATCAGTGCTAGCCTCATTGTTGGCATCGGCACTAGTCCCATGGTTATCAGTGCTATTCTCATTGTTGTCATGGGCACTAGTCCCATTGTTATCATCAGTGCTATTCGCATTGTTGGCATCAGCACTAGTCCCATTGTTATCATCAGTGCTATTCTCATTGTTGGCATCGGCACTAGTACCATTGGTATCATCAGCGCTATTCTCATTGTTGGCATCGGCACTAGTCCCATTGTTATCATCAGTTCTATTCTCATTGTTGGCATCGGCACTAGTCCCATTGTTATCATCAGTGCTATTCTCATTGTTGTCAGGAGCACTAGTCCCATTGGTATCATCAGCGCTATTCTCATTGTTGTCATGGGCACTAGTCCCATGGTTATCAGTGCTATTCTCATTGTTGTCATGGGCACTAGTCCCATTGTTATCATCAGTGCTATTCTCATTGTTGTCATGGGCACTAGTCCCATTGTTATCATCAGTGCTATTCTCATTGCTGGCATCGGCACTAGTCCCATTGTTATCATCAGTGCTATTCTCATTGTTGTCATGGGCACTAGTTCCATTGTTATCATCAGCGCTATTCTCATTGTTTGCGTCGGAACTAGTCCCATTGTTATCATCAGTGCTATTCTCATTGTTGGCATCGGCACTAGTCCCATTGTTATCATCAGTGCTATTCTCATTGTTGGCATTAGCACTAGTCCCATTGGTATCATCATCGCTAATCTCATTGTTGTCATGGGCACTAGTCCCATTGGTATCATCAGCGCTATTCTCATTGTTGTCATGGGCACTAGTCCCATGGTTATCAGTGCTATTCTCATTGTTGGCATCGGCACTAGTCCCATTGGTATCATCAGTGCTATTCTCATTGTTGGCATCGGCACTAGTCCCATTGGTATCATCAGCGCTATTCTCATTGTTGGCATCAGCACTAGTCCCATTGGTATCATCATCGCTATTCTCATTGTTTTCATGGGCAATAGTCCCATTGGTATCATCAGCGCTATTCTCATTGTTGTAATGGGCACTAGTCCCATGGTTATCAGTGCTATTCTCATTGTTGGCATCGGCACTAGTCCCATTGGTATCATCAGAGCTATTCTCATTGTTGGCATCGGCACTAGTCCCATTGGTATCATCAGCGCTATTCTCATTGTTGTCATGGGCACTAGTCCCATTGGTATCATCAGCGCTATTCTCATTGTTGGCATCGGCACTAGTCCCATTGGTATCATCAGTGCTATTCTCATTGTTGGCATCGGCACTAGTCCCATTGGTATCATCAGCGCTATTCTCATTGTTGTCATGGGCACTAGTCCCATGGTTATCAGTGCTATTCTCATTGTTGGCATCGGCACTAGTCCCATTGGTATCATCAGTGCTATTCTCATTGTTGGCATCGGCACTTGTCCCATTGGTATCATCAGCGCTATTCTCATTGTTGGCATCGGCACTAGTCCCATTGGTATCATCAGTGCTATTCTCATTGTTGGCATCGGCACTAGTCCCATTGGTATCATCAGCGCTATTCTCATTGTTGGCATCGGCACTAGTCCCATTGGTATCATCAGTGCTATTCTCATTGTTGGCATCAGCACTGTTCCTCAGTGAAAAATCTAAGAAAGTTTCAAAAGAGCAACCTGTGCCCGACAGGCACTTCAAACTTAGCAGTCTGTCAGGAAGTACATCGAAGAGCAGAGCCCTCCACCGCTGCAAGTAGCTGAACTGAATGCCCAAAGGAACATTTTGCGTGCGTGGTGTACATTTATCTGGAGTTCGCCACCAAACCTGTTACACTGTAATCAAACATTCCTCCGTACATCCACCCCAAAGACAGTCAGCAGAAAACACGGGAGTTCTGCCTCACAGAAGTCCGAGGAGCGGCCTAAAGATGGGGCAGACATTTTTATACTGTGTGAACATAGTGAAGATAGTGCAATGCATAATACTTCAATACTTCAACACTTTTAAAAGCAGCTGCGAAACTTATTTCAGATACTATCTGGAAAAAACCAGTGGTGCGCGCGCACCACAGAGGAGCGGGGGCGAGGGAGCGTGGCAGCGGCAGCGAGGCGAACGCGCGCTGCTGTGCGTGCTAGCCACCAGTGGGAATGGGAGGAGCAAAGGCGGGACATGCGCCCGCCTTTGCCC
Organism: Calotriton arnoldi; assembly: GCA_963921515.1. NCBI lineage: Eukaryota > Metazoa > Chordata > Amphibia > Caudata > Salamandridae > Calotriton > Calotriton arnoldi. The sequence continues at coordinate 666,107 of CAWUFW010006899.1, read as the reverse complement.
AATCGCGTGCTGTATTTATTAAAAAAAAACACGCCAAAGCCAATAACAGCAGGCGAAAGCAAAACCACACGCACGAGCGTGTGGTTAGCTTTCTAAAGCCCGTGCAAGAGGTCTCGCGCTGCGCGAGCAGGGCTGCGCAATGCAACGCTAGGCGTGAGACCTAAAAACCAGTGGTGCGCGTGCACCACAGAGGAGCGGGGGGAGGGAGCGTGGCAGCGAGGCGAACGCGCGCTGCTGCGCGTGCTAGCCACCAGTGGGAATGGGAGGAGCAAAGGCGGGACATGCGCCCTCCTTTGCCCAATCGCGTGCTGTATTTATTAACCCCTTTGGTGCTTGCGTCGGCCAATGGCCGACGCAAGCACTACCTCCCTGGTGCGGCGCACGTCCATTGGCCGTCACCAGGGAGGGCCCCCTTTAAACCTCCGGTGCATCGCACCGGAGATTGTTTTTTTTTATTCCTCCTGGGGAGACGTGGAAGGCTTTCCGCGTCTCCCCCGCCCTCTCCCGCCCATCTGTGACGTCAGTGCGCCGCGAGGCGCTCTGACGTCACTGATTTTCCCACCGGAGCCGAGGACAGCAGCAGGTAAGGCCGCGCTCGACTCCGATGGGGAAATCCGGCCGAAAACGGCCTCCCCAGCTTAGGGATGCCTCGCTTGAAAGGGAGAGTCTCCCTTTCAAACGAGGCCTTCTGAGAGGGCTCTGGCCGTGGATCGCGGCAGCGCTGCGATCCACGGCCAGGAAACCCCACTAGACACCAGGGATGTCTTTGGGGGTCAGCCCTCGTGGTAATGGGTCGGCCCCTCCGGGGCATATTTATTTTATTTTTTAAAGTTGGTTTTGTTTGGGTGCGTGATCGCACCCCAAAAATGAAAAAACGAAGAAAAATAAATAAAAATGGCGGCGATATTGGCAGGGGGTCAGTCCTCCTGCTCAGTGGCCGACTCCCTGTGGGGGCATATTTTTTATTTACACATGTTGGCTTTCCTTGGGGGCATGATCGCCCCCAAAAATGCTAAAAATAATTTAAAAAAGTACAATGGTGGCATATTGGCAGGGGGTCGGTCCTCCTGCTCAGTGGCCGACCCCTGTGGGGCAATTTTTTATACCTATGTGCTTTCCGTGGGGGCCACAATCGGCCCCCAGGGAAGCCATAGCTATAAAAAAAAATTAGAGAAAGAGAGAGATCTTTCTTTATATATATATATATATATATATATATATATATATATATATATAGAGAGAGAGAGAGAGTCTCTTTCTCTCTGTAGATGATATATGTATATATATGTATCTATATACATATGTATGTGTATATAGATACATATATATACATAAGTCTAAAGAGTGAATGATATATATATGTATCTATATACATATACATATATATGTATAGATATATGTATATAGATGTATATAAATATATGTAGAGATAAAATCTATGTATATATATATATATATATGTGTCCGTGTCCGTGTGTGTGTGTATATATATATATATATTATAGCAAAGGTATCGAATAAACGTCAAGACTGAATGGCAATGCTACCCTTGTGTCGGTGACCGATTCTTATGAAGATTTCGGAAATGGTTTATATATATATGTGATCAAGGACACAGTCGGTGTCCGAAACGCGTCTGAGGCTGCACCTTTCTTTTGTAATAAAGCACGCATTTTGGCTACAGCTTAATCTTGAGTCCGTGGTCCCATGTGTGCGCGCTCGCACGGGGATACTGTCAGTTGCTATATATATATATATATATATATATATGCTCCTTGATGCACAGTGAACGGCGCACTTGCGGACGGGTGCTTCACAAACGCGGGGTGCGCCCGCGATATTTATCCAGGCTCTGTTTCTTGTTTCCAAAAGAAAAACAGCACTCGCGGGGCAGTTGCTAGAGTTTATTGGCCCACGCGAGTGCTGTTTTTCGTTTTGGGAAACAAGGAAACGGAGCTTGGATATATATCTATATATATCTATATATATATATATATATATATATATATATATATATATATATATATATATATATATATATATATATATATATATATATCAGAAACACAAAGAATGCCGCACTCCAGAGATTGGTTTCAGAGTTGCTTTATTTTCACCACGACTGGTGGTAGTGGTGGTGAAAATAAAGCAACTCTGAAACCGGTCTTGGAGTGCGGCATCCTTTGTGTTTCTGAATTTAAATATCGGGTAAGGATTCTACCCGTTGCTGCCTGCACCAGGTATTGAGCGCTCTGACATTGGGAATTAATTGTTATATATATATATATATATATATATATATATATATATATATATATATATATATATATATATATATATATATATATATATATATATATATATATATATATAAATATTTATTTACAGAGATATTTCTCAGTGCTGAAATTATGAGACTGTGAAAGAACTATAATGAGTCTCTTTGAAGTTACCTGAAAGGCAGTAAAGTGTGGTACTGCTGCAGAGTACAAAAAAAAATTCTGCTAGATAGAGATATCTGACTTTTGTGTAGTGGCAGTTTTGACGCCATAAAGGGTATGCTGAAACGAACAGATCGGTATTATGTAGACAGCTAAGTGGATTAGTAAAGCCACAAAGTAGAAACACTTTGTAACAGACTAAATGTATGTGAGAGAGGGGCTATGGAGAGATGAGGGGCACGTTTGCAAGGATGGTAGTGGGCGCATCAAAGGAGGTCATAGTGTGCAATTGTAAAGCACACGTTCACCCGTAGGCATCTTGGCGCCAAAATGATGGTTGCAATGGCTCCCACCAGCGCTAAAAGGCTGCGAGGATGGGTATGTGGCAAGGTAAAGTAATACTGTGTCTTTTTTCTCTCTTTCTTAGTCTTTTTGGAGAGCGTACAGAGTTCGCAAAGGTAAGGTGACTTCGTCATTATTGACTTAAACACTTCACTCACGCGCACACACCCACCTACACTTTAAAACCAACAACCTATCTGCCTTCTACGTAGGATTGTGTTTTAAAAGGATAGTTTAGGCACTAGCAGAGATGGCATATCGTTGGATGGATGCTGCCCAGGCCCTAAATCTGGTTCTGGAGTCCAGCTCTGAGGCAGGATCAGAGACTGAGACAGCAGATACTGAGACAGCATCTGAGGGAGAGGACAATGGAGCCGAATCTGGGAGTGACTTTTCAGTCGGCGCAGTTCCATCCGATGACTCATCGTCCAGCGATTCTGAAGGAGACGATGTCAGTCGTGCTGTCCCTTTGCCAGCACAGTCTGTGCAGCAGGACACCCGTAACAGGTTAGAGCAACCCAGAGTGCAGGCACGTGCGGCCGCAAGCACAGACGGAGTGCTGTCTTGGCAGCCTCCCAATTTAGTTCAGCCCCAAATTCCGCCTTTCACTGGTGACGCTGGATGTAAAGTAGATACGGCAAATCTTTTGCCAATTGACTACTTCCATCTCTTTTTTGGTGTTGACTTCCTAGACGAAATTGTGCAGCAAACAAATTTGCGTGCCGAACAATTTCTGAGGGAGCAAGGAGGCACTCTTGGGCCTCATTCTAGGGCGCGCAAGTGGACTCCCACTTCACTAGGGAGTTGAAGATATTTTTGGGCCTCACACTTAAAATGGGGGTAGTGCATAAACCAACCTTGCTATCCTTCTGGTCTACTCGCACGGTTTGGTTAACCCCCATCTTTGCACCATACATGAGCAGAGATCGTTTTTGCTATTGCAGCGCATGCTGCATTTCAATGACAATTCTGCTGCATTGCCCCGGGACCATCCAGACTATGACAGGTTGTTCAAAATTCGGCCTGTCGTGGAACATTTGTCTGCCAGGTTTCCAGAGGTTTATACTCCTGGAAAGAATATAGCCATTGATGAGTCCTTGATCTTGTATAAAGGGCGGCTGCTGTTTAGGCAGTACATTCCGAGCAAACGCGCTCGCTATGGCATCAAGCTGTACATGCTGTGTGAGAGCTCGACTGGCTATGTGTACAGCTTGAGAGTGTATACAGGGAAGGACACAACTCTTAACCCTGTAGGTTGCCCTCCCATGCTAGGGGTCACAGGAAAGATTGTATGGGAGCTTGTCCAGCCACTTCTTCACAAAGGTTATAACCTTTATGTGGACAATTTCTACACAGGAGTAGAGCTATTCAGTGAGCTCTACAAAGCTGGCACCGTGGCTTGTGGTACAATTTGTTGTCGCCGCAAAGGATTCCCGCAGGAGCTTGTTTGCAAGAAGCTCCAGAAATCCCAGAGCACTGCGTTGCGTTCCAACGAACTGCTCGCAGTTAAGTTCTCAGATAGGCGTGATGTGTACATGCTCACTACAATTCATGCTGAGAGCACTTCCCCTGTCACGGTTTGGGGTCAGATGGCCGAAGTCCACAAGCCCACCTGTATACTTGATTACAACAAGTACATGGGCGGAGTGGACAAGAACGACCAGGTTCTTCAGCCATACAATGCGAGTCGTAAAACTCGCACTCTGGTATAAGAAACTGTTTACGCACCTGATCCAGATGGCAACATACAATGCGTATGTTGTTTATCGTGAGACCACCACAGGAAGACTCATGTCTTTCCTTGACTTTCAGTTGTCTGTAATTGAAAGTCTTACTGCTACAGAAGCAGAAGCCTCCACTTCATGTGTTCTGGAGGACGTGGCAAGGCTGCAGGAGCGACACTTTGCAGATAAAATTCCTGCAACACCCAAAAAGGAGCGACCATGTCGTCGTTGTAAAGTGTGCTCGATGCAGGGAAAGAGGCAGGAGACTCGTGTTTACTGTCCCCAGTGCCCAAGTAAGCCTGCCTTCTGTCTTCCTACTTGCTTTATGTTGTATCACACTAAAGCAAAATACTGGGAAATTGACTGAGGTGGAGCTGCCAATAGGATAACCTTTCAATTGGTGTGAATGGATACCTACTGTCTGTGGGCCACTCCTTCACTACGCAAGCAGCTGCAGGATATTTCTTCCTCTACTTCATGAAATCATGAACTTCTCAACACCTTTATCTGCTTTCAGAACGTGGTAGTTGTTCTGTTCGCCAATTGACAAGTGCATTATAGTCCCCACGCTGCACATACTGGTGGGCAGAACATATGCCACGTTGTCATGGAGTACCCGTGTTTCACATTCAACCATTCTTCGTAGTTTATGATGTTCTCTTTAGGAAGTTTTTGAAAATTTCCAGCATGTTTGCCTTAGTTTCAAAGGTAGATATGCTTGCTCAGCTCGAGAAATGTTTAAGCGGCATACTCGGGCACCCCCCAACTTGCATCCATAAACTGGAAGGAGTTGGATAGAGCATTGTGAGAGCATTGATAGCTCGTGACAGAAATGTTCACTCAAGCTTCAAGTAGCTAGAGATGAAAGGCATTAGTATAGGGTCTCTTAACAATTGGACAGGGTTAGTCAGGACTCTGAGGACAGACACACGAACGGGTTAGAACAGCTTACGGTAGGTACGCTTTCCGAGGAATATTGCAAAGGTAGAAGGCAGATAGTAAAGGTAGTATAGATACACGTCCTGACTTCTTCTTCACCCATGGATTCAAATCCATTGCTGCCACACTCACACTGAATTTACTGTGGTACTTATGGGTCAATGCTGCTTGCCATGTTCATCCTCTGTTAGAACTTAGTAGATGGTCAGTTTGCTGTATGATAAGTGCATTACAGTCACTGCACATAACGGTGGATTGGACATATGCTACGTTGTCACGGACTACCCTTGTTTCACATTCATCCGTTCATAGTTTATGATGTTACCTTTTGAAAATTTCCAGCATTTTGCCTTAGTTTCAAAGGTAGATATGCTTGCTCAGCTCGAGGAATGGGCTTCACAGCATACTCGAGCACCCCCAACTTGCATCCACAAACTGGAAGGAGTTGGATTTAGCATAGTGAGTGCACTAAAGGTGCATGAAAGACATGTCTTCCTGAGCCTCATGTGGCTGTCATGGAAGTCATTAGTATAGGTTCACTGGGCATGAGTTCGGTAACGTTCTGGAAGAAGGAGGTGGAGACTTGACAGGTGGTAGAATATAGTCAAAGTCATTATGTCTTGTGGCATATGAATGTGATGGGCCCTTGCATGGCGGCAGTATGTTTGTGTGAGTGCAAGTGATATGGTTGTTTGGGCCCGTGGCTGGCGGTACGGAAGTCTTGTGTGTGGTGTGTGAATGGCATGTGAATGGACCATAAAGTGGTTGGTGCCGTGATGTGGCTTTATGGCTCCCTTCAGAAGGCTTGGCTTCAATATTTATATACTTTGATAAGTATTTGTGCTTTGAAGCCAGCGTTTCTGGAGGTGCTAAAACCAACCTGTGTAAGTGGTGGATTAGCTTTATCAAATGAGTGTTAGATTTATATTTGTGTCTGTTTAATGGCCTTTTGTAAGATATTTTTTTTTCCACAATGGGTAGCAGGGGACTTTCTGCCCTAGCTCAGTCGTCACCTAGGCAAACCATTACATTTTTGAGTAGTAGACAAAGGGGGAAGTACAAGGGTGAATGACTTGCGTGGTTCTCACTGTTTTTTTACCCAACATGCCCTGCTAGCCTCATATTTTGTTGAAAAAATCACTATTTCCACACATTTTTGTGTGGGAAAGTTGTGGCATCGCCGGGCAGACATGCATTTCCTACCACCCAGTGTTCCCCAAGGTCTCCCGATAAAAATGGTACCTCACTCGTGTGGGAGGCCCAAGTACCCACGACAGGCTAGGGCCCAAAAGGTATTGAGGCGACATTAAAATTGCCTATCACAAAACAACCTGGTTTTGCAAGGGGGTCACCTCGGTTTTTGGCCCCGTGCTCGGTGGGCAGCTAGGGAAACCTATCAAACCCACACATTTCTGAAAACTAGACACCCGGGGGTTCCAGGGAGGTATGGCTTGCGTGGATCCCCCAACGTTTTCTTACCCAGAATCCCCTGCAAACCTCGAATTTAGGTGGAAAAATCACTTTTTCCACACATTTTTGTGTGGGAAAGTTGTGGCATCGCCGGGCAGACATGCATTTCCTACCACCCAGTGTTCCCCAAGGTCTCCCGATAAAAATGGTACCTCACTCGTGTGGGAGGCCCAAGTACCCACGACAGGCTAGGGCCCAAAAGGTGTTGAGGCGACATTAAAATTGCCTATCACAAAACAACCTGGTTTTGCAAGGGGGTCACCTCGGTTTTTGGCCCGTGCTCGGTGGGCAGCTAGGGAAACCTATCAAACCCACACATTTCTGAAAACTAGACACCCGGGGGTTCCAGGGAGGTATGGCTTGCGTGGATCCCCCAACATTTTCTTACCCAGAATCCCTGCAAACCTCGAATTTAGGTGGAAAAATCACTTTTTCCACACATTTTTGTGTGGGAAAGTTGTGGCATCGCCGGGCAGACATGCATTTCCTACCACCCATTGTTCCCCAAGGTCTCCCGATAAAAATGGTACCTCACTCGTGTGGGAAGCCCAAGTACCCACGACAGGCTAGGGCCCAAAAGGTATTGAGGCGACATTAAAATTGCCTATCACAAAACAACCTGGTTTTGCAAGGGGGGTCACCTCGGTTTTTGCCCCCGTGCTCGGTGGGAAGCTAGGGAAACCTATCAAACCCACACATTTCTGAAAACTAGACACCCGGGGGTTCCAGGGAGGTATGGCTTGCGTGGATCCCCCAACATTTTCTTACCCAGAATCCCCTGCAAACCTCGAATTTAGGTGGAAAATCACTTTTTCCACACATTTTTGTGTGGGAAAGTTGTGGCATCGCCGGGCAGACATGCATTTCCTACCACCCAGTGTTCCCCAAGGTCTCCCGATAAAATGGTACCTCACTCGTGTGGGAGGCCCAAGTACCCACGACAGGCTAGGGGCCCAAAAGGTATTGAGGCGACATTAAAATTGCCTATCACAAAACAACCTGGTTTTGCAAGGGGGTCACCTCGGTTTTTGGCCCCGTGCTCGGTGGGCAGCTAGGGAAACCTATCAAACCCACACATTTCTGAAAACTAGACACTCGGGGTTCCAGGGAGGTATGGCTTGCGTGGATCTCCCAACGCTTTTCTTACCCAGAATCCCTGCAAACCTCGAATTTAGATGGAAAATCACTTTTTCCACACATTTTTGTGTGGAAAGTTGTGCATCGCCGGCAGACATGCATTTCCTACACCCAGTGTTCCTCAAGGTCTCCCGATAAAATGGTACCTCACTGCGTGGGAGGCCCAGTACCCACGACAGGCCAGGGCCCAAAGGTATTGAGGCTGACATTATAAATTGCCTATCACAAAACAACCTGGCTTTGCAGGTCACCCGGTTTTGGCCCGTGCTCGGTGGGCAGCTAGGAAACCTATCAAACCCACACACTTCTGAAAACTAGACACCGGGGTTCCAGGGAGGTATGGCTTGCGTGGATCCCCAACATTTCTTACCCAGAATCCCCTGCAAACCTCGAATTTAGGTGGAAAATCACTTTTTCCACACATTTTGTGTGGGAAAGTTGCACGCCGGCAGACATGCATTTCTACCACCCAGTGTTCCCCAAGGTCTCCCGATAAAATGGTACTTCACTGCAGTGGAGGCCTAAGTACCCACGACAGGCTAGGGCCCAAAGGCATTGAGGCTGACATTAAAATTGCCTATCACAAAATAACCTGGTTTTGCAAGGGGGTCACCTCGGTTTTGGCCCCGTGCTCGGTGGGCAGCTAAGGAAACCTATCAAACCCACACATTTCTGAAAACTAGACACCCGGGGTTCCAGGAGGTATGGCTTGCGTGGATCCCCCAACGCTTTCTCCAGAATCCCCTGCAAACCTCGAATTTAGGTGGAAAATCACTTTTTCCACACATTTTTGTGTGGAAAGTTGGCATCGCCGGCAGACATGCATTTCTACCACCCAGTGTTCCTCAAGGTCTCCCGATAAAATGGTACCTCACTGCGTGGGAGGCCCAAGTACTCCACGACAGGCTAGGGCCCAAAGGTATTGAGGCTGACATTAAAATTGCCTATCACAAAACAACCTGGTTTTGCAAGGGGTCACCTCGGTTTTGGCCCCGTGCTCGGTGGCCAGCCAGGAAACCTATCAAACCCACACATTTCTGAAAATCTAGACACCCGAGGGTTCCAGGAGGTATGGCTTGCTGGATCCCCAACGCTTTCTTACCCAGAATCCCCTGCAAACCTCGTATTTAGGTGGAAAATCACTTTTTCCACACATTTTTGTGTGGGAAGTTGTGGCATCGCCGGGCAGACATGCATTTCTACCACCCAGTGTTCCCAAGGTCTCCCGATAAAATGGTACCTCACTCGTGTGGGAGGCCCAAGTACCCACGACAGGCTAGGGCCCAAAGGTATTGAGGCGACATTAAAATTGCCTATCACAAAACAACCTGGTTTTGCAAGGGGGTCACCTCGGTTTTGGCCCCGTGCTCGGTGGCCAGCTAGGGAAACCTATCAAACCCATACATTTCTGAAAACTAGACACTCGGGGTTCCAGGGAGGTATGGCTTGCGTGGATCCCCAACGTTTCTTACACAGAATCCTCTGCAAACCTCGAATTTAGGTGGAAAAATCACTTTTCCACACATTTTGTGTGGGAAAGTTGTGGCATTGCCGGGCAGACATGCATTTCCTACCACCCAGTGTTCCCCAAGGTCTCCCGATAAAAATGGTACCTCACTGTGTGGGAGGCCCAAGTACCCACGACAGGCTAGGGCCCAAAAGGTATTGAGGCGACATTAAAATTGCCTATCACAAAACAACCTGGTTTTGCAAGGGAGTCACCTCGGTTTTTGGCCTTGTGCTCGGTGGGCAGCTAGGGAAACCTATCAAACCCACACATTTCTGAAAACTAGACACCTGGGGTTCCAGGAGGTATGGCTGCATGGATCCCAACGTTTTCTTACCCAGAATCCTCTGCAAACCTCGAATTTAGGTGGAAAATCACTTTTCCACACATTTTGTGTGGGAAGTTGTGGCATCGCCGGCAGACATGCATTTCCTACCACCCAGTGTTCCCAAGGTCTCCCGATAAAATGGTACTCACTCGTGTGGGAGGCCCAGTACCCACGACAGGCTAGGGCCCAATAGGTATTGAGGCGACATTAAAATTAGCCTATCACAAAACAACCTGGTTTTGCAAGGGGTCACCTCGGTTTTGGCCCCGTGCTCAGTGGGCAGCTAGGAAACCTATCAAACCCACACATTTCTGAAAACTAGACACCCGGGGTTCCAGGGAGGTATGGCTTGCGTGGATCTCCCAACGTTTTCTTACCCAGAATCCCCTGCAAACCTCGAATTTAGGTGGAAAAATCACTTTTTCCACACATTTTGTGTGGGAAAGTTGTGGCATCGCCGGGCAGACATGCATTCCTACCACCCAGTGTTCCCCAAGGTCTCCCGATAAAAATGGTACCTCACTGCGTGTGGGAGGCCCAAGTACCCGCGACAGGCAAGGGCCAAAAACGTATTGAGGCAACATCAAAATTGCCTATCACAAAATGTTTTGGGCCCTAGCCTGTCGCGAGTACTTGGGCCTCCCACACGAGTGAGGCACAATTTTTATCGGGAGACCTTGGGGAACACTGGGTGGTAGGAAATGCGTGTCTGCCCGGCGATGCCACAACTTTCCCACACAAAAATGTGTGGAAAAAGTGATTTTTTCAGCTAAATTTGAGGTTTGCAGGGGATTCTGGGTAAGAAAACGTTGGGGGATCCACGCAAGCCATACCTCCCTGGAACCACCCAGGTGTCTAGTTTTCAGAAATGTGTGGGTTTGCTAGGTTTCCCTAGCTGGCCGCCGAGCACGGGGCCAAAAACCGAGGTGACCCCCTTGCAAAACCAGGTTGTTTTGTGATAGGCAATTTTAATGTCACCTCAATACGTTTTGGGCCCTAGCCTGTCGCTGGTACTTGGGCCTCCCACACGAGTGAGGCACCATTTTTATCGGGAGACCTTGGGGAACACTGGGTGGTAGGAAATGCGTGTCTGCCCGGCGATGCCACAACTTTCCCACACAAAAATGTGTGGAAAAAGTGATTTTTTCAGCTAAATTTGAGGTTTGCAGGGGATTCTGGGTAAGAAAACGTTGGGGGATCCACGCAAGCCATACCTCCCTGGAACCACCCGGGTGTCTAGTTTTCAGAAATGTGTGGGTTTGCTAGGTTTCCCTAGCTGGCCGCCGAGCACGGGGCCAAAACCGAGGTGACCTCCTTGCAAAACCAGGTTGTTTTGTGATAGGCAATTTTAATGTCACCTCAATACGTTTTGGGCCCTAGCCTGTCGCAGGTACTTGGGCCTCCCACACGAGTGAGGCACCATTTTTATCGGGAGACCTTGGGGAACACTGGGTGGTAGGAAATGCGTGTCTGCCCGGCGATGCCACAACTTTCCCACACAAAAATGTGTGGAAAAAGTGATTTTTTCAGCTAAATTTGAGGTTTGCAGGGGATTCTGGGTAAGAAAACGTTGGGGGATCCACGCAAGCCATACCTCCCTGGAACCACCCGGGTGTCTAGTTTTCAGAAATGTGTGGGTTTGCTAGGTTTCCTAGCTGGCCGCCGAGCACGGGGCCAAAACCGAGGTGACCCCCTTGCAAAACCAGGTTGTTTTGTGATAGGCAATTTTAATGTCACCTCAATACGTTTTGGGCCCTAGCCTGTCGCGGGTACTTGGGCCTCCCACACGAGTGAGGCACCATTTTTATCGGGAGACCTTGGGGAACACTGGGTGGTAGGAAATGCGTGTCTGCCCGGCGATGCCACAACTTTCCCACACAAAAATGTGTGGAAAAAGTGATTTTTTCAGCTAAATTTGAGGTTTGCAGGGGATTCTGGGTAAGAAAACGTTGGGGGATCCACGCAAGCCATACCTCCCTGGAACCACCCGGGTGTCTAGTTTTCAGAAATGTGTGGGTTTACTAGGTTTCCCTAGCTGGCCGCCAAGCACGGGGCCAAAAACCGAGGTGACCCCCCATGCAAAACCAGGTTGTTTTGTGATAGGCAATTTTAATGTCACCTCAATACGTTTTGGGCCCTAGCCTGTCGCGGGTACTTGGGCCTCCCACACGAGTGAGGCACCATTTTTATCGGGAGACCTTGGGGAACACTGGGTGGTAGGAAATGCGTGTCTGCCCGGCGATGCCACAACTTTCCCACACAAAAATGTGTGGAAAAAGTGATTTTTTCAGCTAAATTTGAGGTTTGCAGGGGATTCTGGGTAAGAAAACGTTGGGGGATCCACGCAAGCCATACCTCCCTGGAACCACCCGGGTGTCTAGTTTTCAGAAATGTGTGGGTTTGCTAGGTTTCCCTAGCTAGCCGCCGAGCACGGGGCCAAAAACCGAGGTGACCCCCTTGCAAAACCAGGTTGTTTTGTGATAGGCAATTTTAATGTCACCTCAATACGTTTTGGGCCCTAGCCTGTCGCGGGTACTTGGGCCTCCCACACGAGTGAGGCACCATTTTTATCGGGAGACCTTGGGGAACACTGGGTGGTAGGAAATGCGTGTCTGCCCGGCGATGCCACAACTTTCCCACACAAAAATGTGTGGAAAAAGTGATTTTTTCAGCTAAATTTGAGGTTTGCAGGGGATTCTGGGTAAGAAAACGTTGGGGGATCCACGCAAGCCATACCTCCCTGGAACCACCCGGGTGTCTAGTTTTCAGAAATGTGTGGGTTTGCTAGGTTTCCCTAGCTGGCCGCCGAGCACGGGGCCAAAAACCGAGGTGACCCCCTTGCAAAACCAGGTTGTTTTGTGATAGGCAATTTTAATGTCACCTCAATACGTTTTGGGCCCTAGCCTGTCGCGGGTACTTGGGCCTCCCACACGAGTGAGGCACCATTTTTATCGGGAGACCTTGGGGAACACTGGGTGGTAGGAAATGCGTGTCTGCCCGGCGATGCCACAACTTTCCCACACAAAAATGTGTGGAAAAAGTGATTTTTTCAGCTAAATTTGAGGTTTGCAGGGGATTCTGGGTAAGAAAACGTTGGGGGATCCACGCAAGCCATACCTCCCTGGAACCACCCGGGTGTCTAGTTTTCAGAAATGTGTGGGTTTGCTAGGTTTCCCTAGCTGGCCGCCGAGCACGGGGCCAAAACCGAGGTGACCCCCTTGCAAAACCAGGTTGTTTTGTGATAGGCAATTTTAATGTCACCTCAATACGTTTTGGGCCCTAGCCTGTCGCGGGTACTTGGGCCTCCCACACGAGTGAGGCACCATTTTTATCGGGAGACCTTGGGGAACACTGGGTGGTAGGAAATGCGTGTCTGCCCGGCGATGCCACAACTTTCCCACACAAAAATGTGTGGAAAAAGTGATTTCTTCAGCTAAATTTGAGGTTTGCAGGGGATTCTGGGTAAGAAAACGTTGGGGGATCCACGCAAGCCATACCTCCCTGGAACCACCTGGGTGTCTAGTTTTCAGAAATGTGTGGGTTTGCTAGGTTTCCCTAGCTGGCCGCCGAGCACGGGGCCAAAAACCGAGGTGACCCCCCTTGCAAAACCAGGTTGTTTTGTGATAGGCAATTTTAATGTCACCTCAATATGTTTTGGGCCCTAGCCTGTCGCGGGTACTTAGGCCTCCCACACCAGTGAGGTACCATTTTTATCGGAAGACTTTGGGGAACGCGGGGTGGGTGGAATTTTGTGGATCCACGCAGATTCCAGAATTTTCCACCACAGAAATGTGAGGAAAATGTGGGTTTTTTTACAATATTTTAGGTTTGCAAGGGATTCTGGGTAGCATAACCTGGTGAGAGCAAGCCAAGTCACCCCATCCTGGAGTCCCCTGGGTGTCTAGTTTTCAAAAATGTATAGGCTTCCTAGGTTTCCCTAGGTGCCGGCAGAGCTATGGTTCAAAATCTACAGCTAGGCACTTTGTTGAAAAAGGGTCCGTTTTCACTGTGAAAATGTGGTGTGTCCACGTTGCGTTTTGGGCCATTTCCTGTCGCGGGTACTTGGGCCTCCCACACAAGTGAGGTACCATTTTTATCGGAAGACTTTGGGGAACGCGGGGTGGGTGAAAATTTGTGGATCCACGCAGATTCCAGAACTTTCCACCACAGAAATGTGAGGAAAATGTGTTTTTTTGGACAATTGTTTAAGTTTGCAAGGGGTTCTGGGTAACAGAACCTGGTGAGAGCCAGTCAAGTCGCCCCATCCTGGATTCCCCTGGGTGTCTACTTTTCAAAAATGTATAGGTTTGAAAGGTTTCGATAGGTGCCGGCAGAGCTAGGGTTCAAAAACTACAGCTAGGCACTTTGTTGAAAAAGGGTCCGTTTTCACTGCGAAAATGTGGTGTGTCCACGTTGCGTTTTGGGCTGTTTCCTGTCGCGGGTACATGGGCCTCCCACACAAGTGAGGTACCATTTTTATCGGAAGACTTTGGGGAACGCGGGGTGGGTAGAAATTTGTGGATCCACGCAGATTCCAGGACTTTCCACCACAGAAATGTGAGGAAAATGTGTTTTTTTTGACAATTTGTTAGGTTTGCAAGGGATTCTGGGTAACAGAACCTGGTGAGAGGCAGTAGAGTCACCCCATCCTGGATTCCCCTGGGTGTCTAGTTTTCAAAAATATATAGGTTTGCTAGGTTTCCCTAGATGCAGGCCGAGCTAGGATTCAAAAACTACAGCTAGGCACTTTGCCAAAAAAGGGTCATTTTTCACTGTGAAATTGGGGTGTGTCCACGTTGCGTTTTGCGTGATTTCCTGTCGCGGGCTCCAGGCCTACCCACACAAGTGAGGTACCATTTTTCTCGGAAGACTTTGGGGAACGCGGGGTTGGTAGAAATTTGTGGATCCACGCAGATTCCAGGACTTTCCACCACAGAAATGTGAGGAAAATGTGTTTTTTTTGATAATTTTTTAGGTTTGCAAGGGATTCTGGGTAACAGAACCTGGTGAGAGGCAGTAGAGTCACCCCATCCTGGATTCCCCTGGGTGTCTAGTTTTCAAAATATATAGGTTTGCTAGGTTTCCCTAGATGCAGGCAGAGCTAGGATTCAAAAACTACAGCTAGGCACTTTGCCAAAAAAGGGTCATTTTTCACTGTGAAATTGGGGTGTGTCCACGTTGCGTTTTGCGCGATTTCCTGTCGCGGGCTCTAGGCCTACCCACACAAGTGAGGTACCATTTTTCTCGGAAGACTTTGGGGAACGCGGGGTGGGTAGAAATTTGTGGATCCACGCAGATTTCAGGACTTTCCACCACAGAAATGTGAGGAAAATGTGTTTTTTTTGACAATTTTTAGGTTTGCAAGGGATTCTGGGTAACAGAACCTGGTGAGAGGCAGTAAAGTCACCCCATCCTAGATTCCCCTGGGTGTCTAGTTTTCAAAAATGTATAGGTTTGCTAGGTTTCCCTAGATGCAGGCAGAGCTAGGATTCAAAAACTACAGCTAGGCACTTTGCCAAAAAAGGGTCATTTTTCACTGTGAAATTGGGGTGTGTCCACGTTGCGTTTTGCGTGATTTCCTGTCGCGGGCTCTAGGCCTACCCACACAAGTGAGGTACCATTTTTCTCGGAAGACTTTGGGGAACGCGGGGTGGGTAGAAATTTGTGGATCCACGCAGATTCCAGGACTTTCCACCACAGAAATGTGAGGAAAATGTGTTTTTTTTGACAATTTTTTAGGTTTGCAAGGGATTCTGGGTAACAGAACCTGGTGAGAGGCAATAAAGTCACCCCATCCTAGATTCCCCTGGGTGTCTAGTTTTCAAAAATGTATAGGTTTGCTAGGTTTCCCTAGATGCAGGCAGAGCTAGGATTCAAAAACTACAGCTAGGCACTTTGCCAAAAAAGGGTCATTTTTCACTGTGAAATTGGGGTGTGTCCACGTTGCGTTTTGCGTGATTTCCTGTCGCGGGCTCTAGGCCTACCCACACAAGTGAGGTACCATTTTTCTCGGAAGACTTTGGGGAACGCGGGGTGGGTAGAAATTTGTGGATCCACGCAGATTCCAGGACTTTCCACCACAGAACTGTGAGGAAAATGTGTTTTTTTTGACAATTTTTTAGGTTTGCAAGGGATTCTGGGTAACAGAACCTGGTGAGAGGCAGTAGAGTCACCCCATCTTGGATTCCCCTGGGTGTCTAGTTTTCAAAAATATATAGGTTTGCTAGGTTTCCCTAGATGCAGGCAGAGCTAGGATTCAAAAACTACAGCTAGGCACTTTGCCAAAAAAGGGTCATTTTTCACTGTGAAATTGGGGTGTGTCCACGTTGCGTTTTGCGCGATTTCCTGTCGCGGGCTCTAGGCCTACCCACACAAGTGAGGTACCATTTTTCTCGGAAGACTTTGGGGAACGCGGGGTGGGTAGAAATTTGTGGATCCACGCAGATTTCAGGACTTTCCACCACAGAAATGTGAGGAAAATTTGTTTCTTTTGACAATTTTTTAGGTTTGCAAGGGATTCTGGGTAACAGAACCTGGTGAGAGGCAGTAAAGTCACCCCATCCTAGATTCCCCTGGGTGTCTAGTTTTCAAAAATGTATAGGTTTGCTAGGTTTCCCTAGATGCAGGCAGAGCTAGGATTCAAAAACTACAGCTAGGCACTTTGCCAAAAAAGGGTCATTTTTCACTGTGAAATTGGGGTGTGTCCACGTTGCGTTTTGCGTGATTTCCTGTCGCGGGCTCTAGGCCTACCCACACAAGTGAGGTACCATTTTTCTCGGAAGACTTTGGGGAACGCGGGGTGGGTAGAAATTTGTGGATCCACGCAGATTCCAGGACTTTCCACCACAGAAATGTGAGGAAAATGTGTTTTTTTGACAATTTTTTAGGTTTGCAAGGGATTCTGGGTAACAGAACCTGGTGAGAGGCAATAAAGTCACCCCATCCTAGATTCCCCTGGGTGTCTAGTTTTCAAAAATGTATAGGTTTGCTAGGTTTCCCTAGATGCAGGCAGAGCTAGGATTCAAAAACTACAGCTAGGCACTTTGCCAAAAAAGGGTCATTTTTCACTGTGAAATTGGGGTGTGTCCACGTTGCGTTTTGCGTGATTTCCTGTCGCGGGCTCTAGGCCTACCCACACAAGTGAGGTACCATTTTTCTCGGAAGACTTTGGGGAACGCGGGGTGGGTAGAAATTTGTGGATCCACGCAGATTCCAGGACTTTCCACCACAGAACTGTGAGGAAAATGTGTTTTTTTGACAATTTTTTAGGTTTGCAAGGGATTCTGGGTAACAGAACCTGGTGAGAGGCAGTAGAGTCACCCCATCTTGGATTCCCTGGGTGTCTAGTTTTCAAAAATATATAGGTTTGCTAGGTTTCCCTAGATGCAGGCAGAGCTAGGATTCAAAAACTACAGCTAGGCACTTTGCCAAAAAAGGGTCATTTTTCACTGTGAAATTGGGGTGTGTCCACGTTGCGTTTTGCGCGATTTCCTGTCGCGGGCTCTAGGCCTACCCACACAAGTGAGGTACCATTTTTCTCGGAAGACTTTGGGGAACGCGGGGTGGGTAGAAATTTGTGGATCCACGCAGATTTCAGGACTTTCCACCACAGAAATGTGAGGAAAATTTGTTTCTTTTGACAATTTTTTAGGTTTGCAAGGGATTCTGGGTAACAGAACCTGGTGAGAGGCAGTAAAGTCACCCCATCCTAGATTCCCCTGGGTGTCTAGTTTTCAAAAATGTATAGGTTTGCTAGGTTTCCCTAGATGCAGGCAGAGCTAGGATTCAAAAACTACAGCTAGGCACTTTGCCAAAAAAGGGTCATTTTTCACTGTGAAATTGGGGTGTGTCCACGTTGCGTTTTGCGTGATTTCCTGTCGCGGGCTCTAGGCCTACCCAAACAAGTGAGGTACCATTTTTCTCGGAAGACTTTGGGGAACGCGGGTGGGTAGAAATTTGTGGATCCACGCAGATTCCAGGACTTTCCACCACAGAACTGTGAGGAAAATGTGTTTTTTTTGACAATTTTTAGGTTTGCAAGGGATTCTGGGTAACAGAACCTGGTGAGAGGCAGTAGAGTCACCCCATCCTGGATTCCCCTGGGTGTCTAGTTTTCAAAAATATATAGGTTTGCTAGGTTTCCCTAGATGCAGGCAGAGCTAGGATTCAAAAACTACAGCTAGGCACTTTGCCAAAAAAGGGTCATTTTTCACTGTGAAATTGGGGTGTGTCCACGTTGCGTTTTGCGCGATTTCCTGTCGCGGGCTCTAGGCCTACCCACACAAGTGAGGTTCCATTTTTCTCGGAAGACTTTGGGGAACGCGGGTGGGTAGAAATTTGTGGATCCACGCAGATTTCAGGACTTTCCACCACAGAAATGTGAGGAAAATGTGTTTTTTTGACAATTTTTTAGGTTTGCAAGGGATTCTGGGTAACAGAACCTGGTGAAAGCCAGTCAAGTCACCCCATCCTGGATTCCCCTGGGTGTCTAGTTTTCAAAAATGTATAGGTTTGCTAGGTTTCCCTGGGTCCCGGCAGAGCAAGCGTTCAAAAACTACAGCTAGGCACTTTGCAAAAAAAGGGTAATTTTTCATTGTGAAAATGTTGTGTGTTCACGTTGCGTTTTGAGCCGTTTCCTGTCGTGGGCACTATGCCTACCCACACAAGTGAGGTACCATTTTTATCGAGACACTTACGGTAATTCAGATTTGTAAAGCAACTGTTATTACCTATTGACTTTCGATGCATTTCTGCCTTCCAAATGAAAGACAATGTGTAAAAAAGAAGTTATTTTGAAAAATGACCTATAATTCTCATGCTAGTATGAGTATTACCAATTTCAGAAATGTGCAAATATCTACTGTTTCTAAACTCTATATTGTGTTCCCATTTCAGAAATGCATAGGAGTCTTTCATACCGAATATTCCATGTATACATTTTCCCAGAATAATTGCTATATACCCGGTACATAATAAAAAACCATTGCAAGACGCTGCTCAGTTTTTGGCTCTGGGTTCGTCGGGTTCTTGGTGAACCTACAAGTCCTATATATCCCCACAACCAGTAAGGTCCAGTGGATGTAACGGTATATTGCTTTCAAAGAGCAGTCATAATTAGAAGAAGTTACAGGTGAAAACGTTGACACAAAAGGCTGTTTTTTTCAACAAATGTTCCATTTTTCCTATATTAACTGTTAGTTTCGATAAAGAAACCTTGATGGATTTACACAAATGACCCCTTGCTGAATTCAGCATATTGTCTACTTTTCTAAAATGTATAGATTTCCAGGATCCATTATTGCTTTCATACCCATTTCTACCATTAACTGGAAGGAGGTTGAAAGCACAAAAAATAGCAAAATAGGCTATGTCCCAGAAAAATGCCAAAACTGTGTAAAATTTTTTGGTTTTCTGACAAAAGTCTGTCATTCCCTAAAATCTGGGAAAATGGAGATTTCAGCCCCACAAACCTTTTTTGATACCATTTGCAGGGAAAACCCAGACGCTTTTATATGCGGGACATTTTTCCCATTTTTCCCCAAAAACCAAAATATAGCTGTATTTTGGCTAAAATCTGGGACCCCTCCAGGGGAATCCACAAACCCTGGGTACCTTTAGAATCCCCATGATGTTGGAAGAAAAGGACGCAAATTTGGCGTGGATACCTTATGTGGTCCAAAAGTTACAGAGGCCTAATCGCGAACTACTACAAATAGCCAAAAAAGGGCTCAGCACTGGGGGGGAAAAGGCCCAGCAGTTAAGGGGTTAAAAAAAAACACGCGAAAGCCAATAACAGCAGGCGAAAGCAAAACCACACGCACGAGCGTGTGGTTAGCTTTCTAAAGCCCGTACAAGAGGTCTCGCGCTGCGCGAGCAGGGCTTCGCACTGCAACGCTAGGCGCGAGACCTAAAAACATCAATATTATTTACAACAATATTACTTAAATCAAAAAAAGATATTCTTGTAAGTGATATTTGTGCATCACGTAATATGTGTCACAATATTTAATTTCCAATATTCCTGTCTCCCGATATTTTTAAATCAATATTATGTCCACAGACCGTTTAGTAAACCTTGTGCATTTGTTTGTGCTAAGAAGTATGATATTTTGCTCCAAAGTGCTTTAGAACTATGAAGAGGTTCTTTACCTGTTCTGCGTACACCTGCATGTTAGGAATCACCCATTTTGCTCTATTAAAATTATTTGCAATTATATGCAATGGCCAATTGTTTTCAAATGTAGACTTTTTATTGCAAACATAAGACCACCATGTTTGGACTGAAATGTAGTCCCGAACAATTGGCAGTGGCGGAAATTAAATTAATCGAAACATTCCTTGATATCTTTATCATGTCATTTCATTACCTTGATATATGCTGCAGTTCATGCCGAAAGAGTGTTGGGTATGAACAGACGTGAGTCCTGTGCTCACTGTGCCACAAGACTCAAACTATATACCTCATTGACAAGAAGTACGCTGAAACAAGTCTATGGTTGCTTGTGTTTCGAGTCTGGAGAGAACCTGGCCTGACAGTTTGGGTTGGGAGTTCCCACTGAAGAAGGACTCAGACACATTTGCATTTGGAAGGTCTCTTTATAGAGTGACATGGTGAATGAAAAATGATGGACTGGAATGCGGCCAGGTGATCGCTAGTGGGTAAAAGGAATTTAAGTATTCCATCCGCTAGATTAACTTTACTTCGCAGTTGTTACATTACATAACCCTTACCACAATGTTTTTACATCACGGTAACTGTTACACCAGGAAACAATAGTTAACAAGGCAGAACATAGGGAGGGAGTCATTACTTTGCCATTAGGTAAGTGTTTATTGATTCATATTTTGGGACTCATTCACAAACTGCCTTTTGTAGTACGTAAAGTAGCACAGCAGTAGCACTATTTACTCACTACAAAATGCAGTTCACAAACCTACGAGTCTAAATCTCCACCTTCACCTCTGCTATCTGTTCTATGTTGAGATCTTCACACATGTAAGTTTAGTACTTAGTAGTAAATGTGAGAGGGACTGGGGGAGGGGCTGTTAAAGGGGAAGGGGTAAGGAGAGTTTTGGGGAAGAATGTGGACTCACCCAAAAACAGAGTAAGCTTGTTCCTATTCACAAACTACACTTCTAAAGTTACTACAGTCAAAAATGACTCAAAACAGAAGTAAATGGACTCTAGCTCTTAGCAGGAGTAAGTCTAGCACCACACATGGCCAAACACTGATAGTGCAACACTCTCCCATAGGAAATAATGGAGATACAGACTTAGCGCCTTATTACGAGTTTGGCGGTCCGTGAACTCCTGCACCCGCAGTCTGACCGCCATGAGCTCGGTGGTCCGACCGCTGTATTACGAGATGATCGGATTGCTTTTGGAATGACCGCGGGTGAACCGCCGGCACTGCCAGCACACCGCAGACCACCGGAGTTGCGGTTGGGGAAAAGCAGCTGCCATTGGGTGGTACAGAGGAGTTTTAACCCCGACCGTATTACGTGTTGGCTTTCCGACGAGCCGACCGCAGAGGTGGGACTGCCAGCTTCGAGTTGGCAGAAACAAAGGATTTGTGGTGCGTACTCACCCCTTTCCCGTGATTTCGGTCAGAGTTCGACGTGGATCCCATTTTTCAGGTCCCCCCTTCACAGCAGTGTCTACACCCCAAGGATTATGACCCTGTATGCGGCGATATACAGGTGAGTCCATTTGTACCATATACCCATTGTCTGGACTGCCCACATATGGGCCAGACTCCGGCAATGAGTAGGTGGTATTTTTCCACGGCTATCATGCATATGTGTGCATTCAACACATTTGCAGTCAAAAATGTCCACACAGACACTGATACATATGGAAAACTAATCACCACCGCCGCAAGATCTCCACAGCCACACCACCGGCACCATGGTAAACTCGTAAAACGGCGGTCTAAAGACCGCCAGTGCTGAGGTATCCTGGCGGCTTTGGTGTTCGGGCGGTTGGAATGCCAAACTCATAATCAGACCCTCAAAATAAAACCCCATAGGAAATAATACATTAAATTACATAATTGAAACCAGTTAAAAATGTAAGTGAATGTTAACATTTATTATTTTATTTTAAAATATCTTAATAATCTTTTTTGAATTTGGGTAGTGTAATACTTTTACGGTCATTCTTTGGGGTCCTGGGTTGGATTTTATGCAAAGGGTTATTGTATCTTATGATTATGGGGTGAGTATTTATTTTTGAGGTGCAGTGATTTATTTTTAATGATTTTAAGTGTTTCTAGGCATGGGTTATTAGAGTTTTAGGGGAGTTGGGAGGGTAGTGTATTGGGTTTGGGTTTTTTAGGGTTCAGAGTAGAGTTTTAGGTTTATTGTATTTTAGAGTTCAGTTGAGTATTTATTTTTGGGTTGCGGATATTAACATAATTCTTTTGAGTTCAGAGTAAGGGTTCTAAGAATGGGCTGTTGAAGATAGATCTAGGAGCCTTGGTTAGGTAGTGTAATAATTCTGATTATTTACTTAGGTATTTATTTTTTGGGTGCAGTGATTTATTTATAAGTTTTTTAGGGCTCAGGGAAAGGTTTTTAGGGATGGGTTAGTAGGGTTGTAGGGGCTGTATGAAAATATTTTAATAACTTATTAATGTTTATTTCTGCTTTTTCTATAGATTTTCACTAATGTCTATGGTGTAAACTGCCATTTTAATTTTTCTCCGGCTGACATTTTTTATGGTTCTGATGCTGCATCTTTTTTTCCAGTTGATGGACTGTCGCAATTGAAGAATGAAGTGTCCGGTTGCAGCGGTCAGATGCAATACTTATGTTTTTATACATATTATTAGCACTTAGAGTTACATTTATTGTCGGGGAAGGGGAGTTTATGTCAGTGGGATAATGTAGCTATGTCAAATTGATTTCTTGCTTTTGTAAGTTCTGTTTGATTGACGGGTTGCTTGACTCGATGGCTGAGCACATGCATTTTCAGGGTGGTTCTTTTGTCTTAAAAACCAAAAAAAGGGCAGCAGTCAAATGTAGGGGGAATCCTCCTTACAGCAATCTTTCACTAATCTTACCTTTTCTTTCTAGATGTGCTTTTTAATTCTTGAAACACCCCCCCCCCCAAAAAAAAAAAACAGGCTTTGAGTGCATTTCACTTTGGATAGTGCTTTCTTGTGGATTCTTGGTGCTTGGACTTTGATGGTACGTGGGCATCACGTGTACAATCTGACATAATTACCACCCTACCTTCATTTCTAACTTAGGAATGGAGTTTTGTTTTGCAATCAGACTATATTTCTTTTCAGGTGTTAGGGGTACGAAACTGGAATTGGAATGGTCGAAATCAAGGCACTGTTCCAGGGGTGTGTTTGCTCTATGGAATTAGCAAAACACAACTGACAAATCCTGTTTTGTTTGATTAGGTTTGTCTGGAGGGTTTTTTATAATATAAATGAGTTAATGCATGCATTTCAGATGTTTTACTAGTTGGACTGTGGATTTGTTTACCATGAAGGTACCTGGAATGCTACGGAGCTGAGGAGAGAGTTAAAAATTCCACCCACCCCTTGTTTGTCTGAAGAAAGGAGACATCTCCATGTAAGATTGAATTTTAATGTCTACATGAAATCATTTTGAATAGATATTTTTGTACTGTGCTATTTAATGTATGCATTCACACCTTCTAAGGTAGGGTTAGGTTAAAGTCAATGTAGGGGTTTATATAAGGGCAATTGAGCAAGTAAGTGTTTTTCTATTTATTAGTAGCGCGTGCTAAATGCAATGTTCTCCAGATACTCTTAACCTGCATCAAATCATAATAGAGGAGAGAGGAGGAAAAAGGGCAAGGACATTTGTCCTCCATATTAGAGAGCCAAAATTCGAGAGGCAATAGGGATGCTATAGTAGCGTGAGAAAACGGGATGTAGTGCCATAATTTACAGGACTCAAAGCCCTCACTCAGGTGGCATATTTCGAAATTGAGCCCCTTCAGTGATTTGTGATTCTGGTGCGAGCTACTACCCTTGTGTAGTTTCTTGGTGGGTGATAGCAGGATGGGTGTTGATTGCAGAGCACTTTTGGGTATGAGGAACCGTAATGCAGAGGGGAGTAGGTATAGGTGGAAAAGAAAATATATTATATCCCCAATGGAAGGTCTGAAGAAGGCAAAGGATTAATTTGACCCATGCAGAGAGGTAAACTTGTTTTTGGCCAGCATGCACTCTCAATTGAGGTGCATTGGGCATTCGTCAGGAACATTTAGCCCTCTATGCTATCAAGGCACATCAAAGTCTTAGTTAGACCAATGAAATGATATCAAATATAGTCAATTTACAACCAGTGTTCTCAGATCAAGCTTGTAGATCCACATGGTTGAGAACTTCTAGCAGGAGGTAGAGTGAGAGAGGTTACCATGGGCCATGGCTTAGACATATAAACCATGTGGTGTGAACAGTCCTGTGACAAATAGTAAGTGAATATTTGAGTACCAAACACTGATTTCTTCTTTAGTACACAACTTTCTTACCCATCTTTCTTAGGTCTAGCATCTCTCCTCTATGGAGGAATCAAGGGTCAGGTTTTCTACATATATAAATAAATGTGGTGCATGGATTAATACCTGCAGTTGAATGTGTTGTATTAAAATGCATACAGAAACAGATCTATTGATATCTTTGTTTCGCATTATGCACATATGTTCAGCATGACGTGTAACTTTAGTGATTATATTACAATGTTGATATCAGAAGCTGATAGACCAAGAAACTTCGATGTGGTAGCCCCCATGGTCCAAGTGGCAATGAGCAGTTAGGACAGGGGTCAATTTGATGTCCCACAAATTGTCACATCACTCCCCCAAGGTGGAGTTGTGCATCTTACCTCTAATACCTATTCCCTGGCCAGGCATGCTTCCTTCCATAGGATTAGATGGGGCAGGCATTACATTGAGAGAGGTTGCCATGTTACACATCGGGCGTGCTTACGCCGCCTAGCATTATGCGTCATGATGTGATACGGCCATATAAGCAACAAGAAAACATGTTTTTCTGGCGAATAGTGCTATCATTTTAATGTCAACTGGAGCTGATATGCAATACATTAGTGTGGGGTTGTGACCACAATGAGAAGGAGTTACTCATCTCAACATAGGCAGCCAAAGACACGCTAATCCACAGACGGCGGGAGTATACCCTCACGAAGCGGCTTTGCCCAATGATGGTGCAAGTGCTGGTCATAATTGGTACTAAGCAACTATTGGCTATTCATATAATCAATGTACCCAGCAGAAGATGCATGTTACTTTGTAGACAGCGAGGTATAATCCTCATGCAGAGGTAGCAGCACCAATGATGGTGCAAGTGCTGGTCTTCACTGGTTTTAAAAAATAAGTTGGATATTCCTAGAACTGGAGCGGCCCATGCAGGTTAGAGCGGTGGGGAGGGTTGTGGGGGTACTCAACAGACGACGACGAGGGAAAATTGATTATTTATTAAATTTTTCCTCATCGTCGTCTGTCGAGTACCTCCCACCTCACCGCTCTTACCTGCACGGGCCGCTCCTGTCATAAAAAAGTTGGGACCATCTTATTGTCTCAAATTTATTGTTGCAAGATGTACTAAAATCTGCAGAACGTTATTGTTAAGAAGTAACGGTAATGTGACCCTCTTGAATGGTTTATGAGACTAATAATGGTAAACATAACAAGTCTTTATAGGCAATGTCCATTAAAAGATGTCTAAGTGCTGGATATTCATATACGTCTGGTTATCATTAATCAGACTAATGTCTAATGCCCGTCATTGTATCTGGGATAGGGACAGGTCAGGATGTCATTGTTTAATCAAGAGACATCAGTGAGTAGGCTATGTATTCAACGTTGTTCCCTTATGAGGAGGAAGTTAGATTTGTTGTTTGAATGGCCAATAGAATTGGACTTCTCAATTATTGTCCACCTCAAGTTGTCCTCCGAGTATCTATGTTGAATAAAATGATGACTGGTCAGTTTTGTGATGGAGTGCTTACATCGTATATTGCTCCTGTGTTCTGTAATCCTAGTTTGAATCTTTTTCGTGGTAATATCTATGTAGCGTAACTGGCACAGACAGGTGATCAGAGATATTACACACTCACTGTTGCAATTGGCTAGTCAGCATAGTTACCATCATCAGTTTAGGTCCAGATTTATTTGGGTGCAAGGATATAGTTAGGTATAGTAATAAAATCTTACTTTAAGTTAAAATATCCCTAGATGTTCACTGAAAAAAGCAAAGGTTAAAATTATGGATAGGTATTTTGATAATATCTTACTTTGCAAAATAAATCTTAGAAATTCACTGAAAAAACAAAAGGTAAAGTGATGTGACGGGTAGGTGAAAATATCTGTTAAAACTAGTGGCTGCTGGTGAAGTTTGAAAGTGATGGGGAGCAAAATTAAACTATGCATTTGCAGTGGTTGCTGTAGGTAAGCACGGTGGGGCGGTGTAGTGGGGTGGGGGTATGTCAACAGAAGGCGGAATAGGATTCATTTATTTTTATTTTATTTTTATTTGAATAGTTTTATAGAGCGCGAACAAGACCCATACGAGTATCAGAGCGCTGTACAGAATTGGCGAAAAGCAAAATAACATAAAAGCATACAGTAAAAGGCACCAGTGTAGTGCAACAAGAATCAGAGTATTAACAACACAAGAGCATGATCACAAGTTGATGCTGTTAAAGTACCCTAGAGCATGAGAGCAAAATAACATAAAAGCATACAATAAAACTCACCAGTGTAGTACAACAAGAATCAGAGTATTAACAAAAACAAGAGCATGATCACAGGTTGATGCTGTTAAAGTTCGTTCAAGAGTAGCCGTTTGACAAGTTTCTTGAAGGATGCCTTGGAAGGATTGGATCTAATCTCGGAGGGCAGGGAGTTCCGGATTCTCGGAGCAAGACCTGTGAAAGCACGATTGTAAGATCTTTTCTTTTTGGATCTTGGAGGTTTCAAGAGTAGGGTGGACGTACTTCTAAGGTTCCGGCTAGAGCCCGAAAGTTCAAGCTTATTTGCCAGGTAGATCGGGGTGTTGTAGTGTATGGCTTTATGAGTCAGGCAAGCTATCTTGAATCGGATTCTGGCTTCGATAGTTAGCCAATTTAGTTGCAAAAGGTCGGGGGAGATGTGGTCATGCTTTCTAGAGCCTGTGATGAGTCTAGCCGATGCGTTCAGAGTAGCTTTGAGTGGGGCCAAGCTAGCTTTGGGAAGTCCAGCAAGGGTCTCCAGACCATATTCCAATCTAGAGATAACCAAGGATTGAACCGCTGACTTGAGATCTTCAGGAGGGAGGAAAGGTTTGATTTTCTTAAGGGTATTGAGTTGGAAGTTGGCTCCCATAATAGTAGCACTGATGTGCGCTTGCATGTTTAAGTGTTTATCCAAGGTGATACCTAAGGATTTGGCAGAGTCTACAACATGAGGGGTGCAGTTCAGAGCAGTGAGTTGTTTAAGCCAGTCTAGGGTAGGCGCCGAGTGATTAGGTGGGGAGATCAAAAGAAATTCAGTTTTGAGAGTATTTAACCGCAGATGGTTCAGAGCTAACCATTGTTGGGTTTGTGCACCTGCATCATTTAACGTTTTTATGTCCTCTTGAGATGAGATATTTAGGTATAGTTGCATGTCATCCGCATACATGTGATACTTAATATTCGCAAGGTTCAGAATGACAGAGAGTGGTTCCATAAAAAGGTTGAAGAGAGTGGGCGAGAGTGCGGATCCTTGGGGCACTCCAATCATGACAGGGGTACTGGATGCAAGGGAGTGGTTAACTTTGATCCTTTGCGTGCGGTTATGCAGGAAGGAGGCAAACCAATTTCGGACCGGGCCCGAGAGACCCATCCTGTGTTGAAGAAGATCAATCAGGTTTTCATGTTTGATGGTATCAAAGGCTGAAGACAGATCCAGAAGGATCAGGAGACAAGGGACGTTTTGGTCAAGGGCTCTCAAGGCGTCATCAACAATGTGCGTTAGTGCAGTTTCAGTACTGTGCCCTGATCTGAAACCTGACTGATGGGGATCAAGGAGTTGATATTTCTCAATGTGGTTGCAGAGCTGCGAGTGGACGCATTTTTAAGCAATTTAGCTAGTGTCATAATGCTGGTTATAGGTCGGATCAGATAGATCCGCATTGGGCTTTCTAGGAATGGGGGTAACTTGCCCAACCTTTAGGCAGTCCGGAATCTTTCCCTGTAAGAGGGATTCTTGAATGATCCTGGACCAAAGAGGGAGAATGGCTTAATTGAGTTCATTAAAAAGCTTAGCAGGTAAAGGATCACAGAAATGGTTGGAGGGTTTAAGGGACGACATGTTGTGTAGGAGCTCCGTGACATCTGGGAGGAGAAAGGAATTCCAAGAGGCATTGTTTTTGAGAGAGCAGCCCAAGGGCGAGGATATTGTCGAGGAATCGGCCAGCTCAGCTGCTCCGGCAGAAAGTTTCGTAGGCCTCAGAGTTGGGGTGTCAGGTAGTAGCTCCAACTCGATTTTCCTTGTTTTTTCAGAGAAGTAAGCTGTGAAATCATCACCACTAGGGAGCAGGGATACGGGAGTAGAGATCGGGTTGGAAGATTGGTTAGTTTGTTCCTTGATGAATTCAAACAGGCTACAATTTCTCTTTTAAGAAGAATCTGAATAAAGAATTGGAACGAGACCAGACCTGCTGAATTATTCTTTGAACTCATTTCTTATTAACTGCTTTAATCTGAATTTGTTTAGGAGTGCTGGATCATTTTGATGTTTTAATTTAGGGGGGATTAAGATGTCAAGAACTGGGGAGGAGGTATCATTGAGCCAGGTTTCAATGATAATCAGTAGGTCCAGGTTTAGCGCAATGATGAGATCTGAAATATCAGCTGCATGTTTCACAGCTGATCTACAGTTGAGTAGCATCGATTTGACGTGCAGATTGGAGGTGACCACTTCTTGATGAGTGGTGGTTAAGTGAAGTAGGTTTTCTTTGTTCACCGATCTGTGCTTAAGACTCGGTTCCCTGTCAGGGTCTGCAGTGATGGAGGGGATGCTGAGAGTAGGGTAGGAGGAGGAGACAGTTCTCGAGTCAGTGTAAGATAAAAGAAGGGCGAGAATGTCCTCTTCAGATAGCTGAGGTAGGGGTCTGTGGGGCCTAGAGTGATGATTAGGTAAAGGCCTAGATCTCCAGCCAGAACTACGAGGGGAGCGGAAAGAGGGATGGTCGTTAGCTGAGTGGAACATATTCTGTGTGTTGTATTTATCATTCCTCTGAGCGGGGGGTGTAATCCAAAGCTTCTCCATCTTCAAGGAGAACTGTAGTATGCTTTGCACCATCTCTTTGACAATCGAGAGCTCCTGCTTGAGGTCAGTAATCTTCTCCTCCAGGCAGGGACTGTTCATGCCCTTATTCGCCAAGCTTGAAAGAGATGCTAGGACTGATTCAGCCATGAGAGGGGTAAAGGATGGTTGAGTAGGACCAATAACACAGTTATAGGGGGAGCTAGAGTCATGTTTGAGAAAGGAATCAGAGCCCGGAATGGGAATAGGGGTAGGCAGAATGGAATTAGGAGAGGCAGTAGGTGAAGCAGGTAAGGTGTGTGAGGGTGAGTGCCGGTTATTGGATATAGCAACTAGATTCCTGGCCCTGGAATTGGAAAATCCTGAGCCTAAGGGAGGAGTACCAGAGCAGACCTGGCTGTTAGGGTTGGTGTGGTGCCCAACACCCCAGTTGTTGGAGCGAGCAATGGGTGATGCAGGGGACGGAGGATAAGCGGGAGGGCGTGGTAAAGGAGGAGCAGTGCTGGGGAGAGACGCTAGGTGGGTGGTACTCAGGTCAGATAAACCATCTCCCACGATAGGCAGAATGGGGTTTTCCGTGTTAAGGGTGTGGGTAATGAACACATCCTCCGTGATGTTGGATATATCTGAGGGGACACATTGGAACGAAGGATATAGGGAGGAGGGGGCGTCTGTCACAGCAGGCGCAGAAATTGTGGGTGGACAGATCTGATGGCAGGTGGACGGGTTAGAGTTAAAGTGTCCTTAATCCTCAGAAGGCATAGTCAAATCACTTGAGGTTCAGGTCCGAGGCTTGAATAAGGACGTTCCCATTATTGTACAGGGAGACGGTCAGCTCAGCCTTAAGAGCCGGGGATGGTAGCGTGGTTAAGCGGAAGCCGTGCGCAGTTTTGGTCAGCTGTTTGGAGCGAAGCATAGAGGTGATGGCCTTTTTCCATTGCGCTCTTCTGTTAGTGTAGAAGATGAGGTCTGTCACTACACTGCCCTTACTGGAGATATACGTGTCCGATATAAGCGTTTCAAGCCAACGTGTGAGGAGATTGTGTTTGAAGGTCTTCTTCGCATTTTTCGACAAGTTGGGGGGTAGATAATCTTAAGAGTTCAAACCTGTTTGAGCTAATGGGTGGGAGGAGTGATAAGTATTTAGTGCCATGATGAGTGTAGCGCGCAGAAGGAAGAGGTTAAGGGAAAAGACAGGTTCAGGGTAGAACTATAGGAGAGTGGTGGAAGAAAGGTAGACCCATTAAGAGGGGGCCCTAATAGGAAGAAGGGAAGAGAAGAGATAGTCAGCTCGCATTTAAAACGCAACAGCGGGGATGAAACAGTAAGCAGAGGAGAGGTAGACTGGGTAAAGGGAGCATATTAAGCGATAGGGGAGTAAAGCTTAGGGAGGTAGTCCCCAAAAGGGGCGTAGGGAGTAGTGGAGGAAGAGTAGTCATGTATCTAGTGCTTCAGTGAGGCCACCAAAGAGTTCCCTCACACCCTAGGCAATAATCTAGCAGAAATAAGGATGAACTGGGCGCAAAAGGAAGAGGACCTTAGAGCTGGCTGAGCGCTTCCTGGCATTTATTTGGCGATCAAAAGGGTGTACTAAGGAGCTAAGGAGGACGAATCCCTGGTTTCAGGTTAAATGAAGTAGAAAGACGAGCGAGGTATTATTTCACTGTTTAAAATTGAATCAGACTTGTGTGCTCATCGTGGCCATTTAAGTAGGAGCCAAATGTACATAAAACCAGGACCGGATAGCACCATCGAGGCTATTAAGGAAAGTCAAAGGTTCAAGGGATCCTCGTGGCCATTTTGAGTAGTGGCCAATTTTAGAAAGACGAGCGAGGTACTATTTCACTGTTTAAAATTAAATCAAGCTTGTGTGCTCATCGTGGCCATCTTAAGTAGGACCCAAATGTACATAAAACCAGGACCGGATAGCACCATCGCGGCTATTAAGGAAAGTCAAAGGTTCAAGGGATCCTCGTGGCCATTTTGAGTAGTGGCCATTTTGAGTAGTGGCTTAAAAATAAAGAGATCAGGCTCGGATCGTGGCGGCCATATTAGGTGGCAGAAAAGAATCAACGATAGATGCGAAATGGTGGACCAAATGGGAGAAACGGGTGAAGAAATATGCGAGGCCCTCTTTCTGAGGCACAGAGCGACGGCCACAGCAGCCTACGAGAGGCAGTGTCCCCACAGATCGGAGTGAGCCGCCCTTGCTACAGGGAAGGGTTAGGCAAAAACACTTACCCGGTCCTGGGCCGATCACCGGGCGGAAGCGTCTCTCCTCCGCACCCAGACTCAAGGCAGCGTGAAGAGAAAGGCGGAGAACGTCAAGGGAGCCGGAGTTATGCAGGCTCTGCAGGCCATACGGGCAAAGGTCTTTGCCGCCCGCCCCCCAATCCTTAATCACTGCTGCGGCACAGGCGGATGCCCCCAAAGGCAGCGAAGAAGTTAGCGGCAGGGGCGGAGGACATCATGCCCCCAAAGGCAGCGAAGCGGTCAGCAGACCGGGGCGACCGAAGCCTGATCACGGAAGCAAAACCTGGACTAAGCCTGTGGAAGCAGGGCGCAGAGCCCTAACCAGCTGCACCAGGAGACATCATGCATCTGCAGGTCCGGAGACTGGCCGACTCTTAAAAATTATTTAATTTTCCATATTCCGTCGTCTGTTGACTCCCCCCGCCTCACCGTGCTTGCCTGCACCGGCCGCCACTGCGCATTTGTCTGGGCGAGAGCCAGTCCTGTCCTGAGAGTGGTTTGTTGGGGTAAAGGGAGATGTTCTCCCCTAAGAAAATGGGGTAAAATAGTGCATTTTCCAGCACAAATCGTGGCTCTGACAAATAACTCATATAGAAGGCATTTAACCGGTATAGCCCTTTGTAGTGGGCTATAATGCTATGGTAAGTTAAGGCCATTCATTTTAAGAGCATGCTAATTATTAGGATGAATTTTGTGAGAGTGAAGGTAGTGAGTGAGAAGTTTCTTTTTTATTTGATGCTAAAATATTTATGCTAGAGTAAGATTAAAGTGCAGTCTCTGTTGTTTTAGGCATGATGTAGTTAGTTATTATTATTTTGAAGTGTGCTGTCAGACTACAAAGCTACAAATAAGCACTTTTGTGTGTTTTATAATGAGCGCATAACATGAAATTGGCCTTCCTGAGGAGTTCTCAGCTGAGAAAGATAATGAGCACATTTAACAGAGGAAATAAGCGCTCGGATATTGCACCTTTGATAAAGTTAAATACATTGCAGTGGACATGAAAGTCTTTCCATAAAGCGCAAGCCTCAATGTAGTGCGACCTTAAGTATAGGCAAATAAAACATACATATACACTTTTTGTGCGTGGATTGCTTGTGGTACACATGGAAATATGAGAAATGTTTCTCGTACTTTTAAAGAGCCATCACCCCTTGAAGAAGGCCCATAGAGAAGCATGACAACAAAGATAACTACTGCTTAATCAACACTTCCTGCTGCTACAGCATTGCTCCAGCTTAAGGCATCGCCTAAAGACAGCAATGCACTTCTGGAGCAATGCATGACAACAAAGATAACTACTGCTTAATCAACACTTCCTGCTGCTACAGCATTGCTCCAGCTTAAGGCATTGCCTAAAGACAGCAATGCACTTCTGGAGCAATGCATGACAACAAAGATAACTACTGCTTAATCAACACTTCCTGCTGCTACAGCATTGCTCCAGCTTAAGGCATTGCCTAAAGACAGCAATGCACTTCTGGAGCAATGCATGACAACAAAGATAACTACTGCTTAATCAACACTTCCTGCTGCTACAGCATTGCTCCAGCTTAAGGCATCGCCTAAAGACAGCAATGCACTTCTGGAGCAATGCATGACAACAAAGATAACTACTGCTTAATCAACACTTCCTGCTGCTACAGCATTGCTCCAGCTTAAGGCATCGCCTAAAGACAGCAATGCACTTCTGGAGCAATGCATGACAACAAAGATAACTACTGCTTAATCAACACTTCCTGCTGCTACAGCATTGCTCCAGCTTAAGGCATCGCCTAAAGACAGCAATGCACTTCTGGAGCAATGCATGACAACAAAGATAACTACAGCTTAATCAACACTTCCTGCTGCTACAGCATTGCTCCAGCTTAAGGCATTGCCTAAAGACAGCAATGCACTTCTGGAGCAATGCATGACAACAAAGATAACTACAGCTTAATCAACACTTCCTGCTGCTACAGCATTGCTCCAGCTTAAGGCATTGCCTAAAGACAGCAATGCACTTCTGGAGCAAAAACATTTTCTGTTCCGACTGTCCATCAGTTAAGGCATACTACTTGTTTACATTCCAGGGGTATTTAAACATTGTCTGGGAACCCTACCCATTCTCTCTATGCGCATATAGATACCCCATTAAGTTTCAAGACACGTGCAAGTCTTGTGACTATTCTGTTGTCAAGTACAGTGAAGGTGCAGTTCATTGTAATTTGCTCTAGACTAACACCAGTGGAAAGTTAATTCCTAGAACACAAATACATTCTGTAAGAAATGCATGCGCTGTAAAGGAGCTCCAATCTGTCATGTGGGTAAAAACATCCACTGAGTCAGGGCACCATACTGGCAGGCAGGTGCCAAGGGAAAGAGTCTAGGTCCATGGAGCGTATTGTTTACAGTACTCAGCAGCAAAAACAGTTGTGCAGAGGTGTACCACAGGACCCTGCAGCCACTGTGGCGGGGGTGGGGGCAACACTTCAGGGGCTCCCAGAAACTCTGAGGGCCTCAGTCAGCTATAGGCCAACGACTATGAGATATGGGTGGTTTGGGATCTTCTCATCAAATTCTGCAGGGGGGGGGACATTTTGCTTTATGCCACTGCTGTAGCGAAATGCACTAAAATCCCGTGCTCATCCTTAAAATGTATTGGTGGTTCGTCTGCTGTGTTTATCATGCAGGGCACACTGAAGGGAATTGTATTGAACTTAGATTTATGACTCCAAACGTCATTAAGACCATGGTTCCAGCTTACGAGAAAAATAAGGCTTTCAATAAAGCATCGTGACCAGTCATCAAAACATGCTACCATAGTTAGTAGGGAAAAAATGGCGCCTATGAAAAGCAGCAAATAAACACAGATGTAGAACAATTGTCGACTTTTGGTGCTTGGTGCTGTGCGCATGCGCACAATATTTTATTTGTAGATGTGTGCACAGACTGGCCTACCAATGATTGAGTGATACAGTGAGGGGGCCCTCGAGAGAGCTGAGGTGAGCAGTGCTGTTTTATGGCACCCAAAACGGTTCTTTGTGTTATGCCTTTTTAAACATTAATTTTCGCTCCTGAAAAAACAGCACTGACACAAAAAGAAATGATACAAAACAGCACACCCATAGTTTGTGCTAAATCACACCTCTGTGCTATTCTGCTCAACGTCTTTCTTCCAGGAATCAGTGTTGCTCTGGGGCAGAAAAAAACAACATTCCTAATTTCTTCTATGTAGACAAAACGGACGATGATTTTTGTTTCTTAAAACTAAGCCTGGGCGGTGAACTTCGCTACGCTCGCGAAGCTTGCGAAGTTACGGTAACTTCGCGATTCGCGTAGAACGCGAAGTTACCGTGCGCTACGCAATTTGCGGCGTAGCGTAGCTGTTTTTCTTCATCGCGCGCTCAATATACGTTCTCACGCGCGCGGTAACGACCTACCGTGATTCTGCGTTCGCCGATGCGACTTCCTATCCGTTCGCGGGCGCCACGAGATTTGGAATCCGGCCGCACGATCCCGCGAGAGTGTGCGACCGCGAACACGTCATTCGGACGCGCGATCTGACTTCCGGCGGCAGTGTTGGTAAGATCGCGATCCCGAACACGAAGAAACTACAATCTGGCGAAGAATATATCTCGAGCATCATAAAACCTTCTCGAAAATGATGAATTAGTTCATTTTGCACAAAAAACTCCTCAGGTTGTCATTTAGAGATGTAGTTTGGTGAGCAAGGAGTCCTTTTTCTTTTTTTCCAAGAGGAAGGAAGTGCCCCTGATTCTCAAACTTCCTGTTCCTGTCCAGCAGGCTCCTCCCAGTGTTTTGTCCATGTGCTGTTCACTTTCATTTGGATTTGGAGCTGGAAGGATCACTTTTTGTGTCTGTCTGCTGCATCATATCATTGGATTGGATTTGAGGACTCTTGGATTTGAGATTTTACAAGTAAGTTGGAGAATTGGTGTACTTGTTTGTTTGATTGGGGCTTGTTTGTACCTACATTTTTTGGGGGATTTCCATATTTTTTAAAATGTATTGTTGTGGCCTGTAGTTTCGGCAGGGGCCTAGTTGTTTTTCTTTGATTGGAATTTCAGCCAGTAGGCCCAGACTAGAGCCAGAGGTACCCATGGGTGCATGTTTCTGTGGTGTCTGTTGAATTGAAAGTTTAAACATCATGTAGGCCGGGCATCCATGGATGGCATTGTTTTGAATTGGTAAAAGTGGTTTTTGGGGCGTATTTTATTTTTTGTGGTGTTTGTTAAATAAATAGGCCTTTTCAGCCAGTAGGTAACCCTGGGCGTTCAGCTCGCGGACTTTGGGCAAGTCCGCACTGCGCGACAACGCGGACTTACACTTTTTATCTTCTTCGCGCGCTCAATGTACGTTTTCGCGCGCGCGATAACGACAATTTGTGACGATCGCGATGCCGAACACGCAGAATTTACAATCTGGCGAACAATATCTCTCGAGCATCATTAAACCTTCTCGAAAATGTTGATTTAGTTCATT
Organism: Calotriton arnoldi; assembly: GCA_963921515.1. Taxonomy (NCBI): domain Eukaryota; kingdom Metazoa; phylum Chordata; class Amphibia; order Caudata; family Salamandridae; genus Calotriton; species Calotriton arnoldi. The sequence goes on along the minus strand of CAWUFW010006899.1, from coordinate 630,190 downwards.
TTGCACAAAAAACTCCTCAGGTTGTCATTTAGATGTAGTTTGGTGATCAAGGAGTCATTTTTTTTTGTTTTACAATTTTTTCCAAGAGGTAGCAAGTTTCCCAGAGTCTCCAACTGCCTGGTCCTGTCCTTTGTCTTCACTTTTTGTTATTTTGGGTGGCCTGGCCATGTGGGTGGCAGCCATTTTGTGAAGCCAGGCATTGTGCTTTTGCCATAGGCCTGCATTGTCTGTCTTGTGTTCCTTTTCTTGTTGTTCTGGGTGGCCTGTCCATGTGTTGGCGGCCATTTTGTGTGAACAGCCACTGTGCTTTTGCCATAGGCCTCAAAGCTTGCGGCCTAGTGTGCCAGTAGGCCCGGCGGTAGTCATCCTCATGGGTGCATAAAAACTGTTTGTGTTGTCTGTTGAATTGTAACATAATTGAGGCCATGGATGGCATTGTTTTGAATTGGTAAAAGTGGTTTTTGGGGCGTATTTTATTTTTTGTGGTGTTTGTTAAATAAATAGGCCTTTTCAGCCAGTAGGTAACCCTGGGCGTTCAGCTCGCGGACTTTGGGCAAGTACGCACTGCGCGACAACGAGGATTTACACTTTTTATCTTCTTCGCGCGCTCAATGTACGTTTTCGCGCGCGCGATAACGACAATTTGTGACGATCGCGATGCCGAACACGCAGAATTTACAATCTGGCGAACAATATCTCTCGAGCATCATTAAACCTTCGCGAAAATGTTGATTTAGTTCATTTTGCACAAAAAACTCCTCAGGTTGTCATTTAGATGTAGTTTGGTGATCAAGGAGTCATTTTTTTTTTGTTTTACAATTTTTTCCAAGAGGTAGCAAGTTTCCCAGAGTCTCCAACTGCCTGGTCCTGTCCTTTGTCTTCACTTTTTGTTATTTTGGGTGGCCTGGCCATGTGGGCGGCGGCCATTTTGTTAAACCAGCCACTGTGCTTTTGCCATAGGCCTCCAAGCTTGCGGCCCAGTATGCCAGTAGGCCCAGAGGTAGTCACCATGGGTGCATAAAACTGTTTCTGTGTAGTCTGTGGAATTTTGGCATCATTTAGGCCATGGATGGCATTGAATAGATTCAATTGAATTGCGAAATGTGGCTTTTTTTGGAGGGTCTGACTATTTCACTTATTGGGTGTGGTAAATAAATGCCTTTTTTGCGTGTGTACTGTGTCATTATAATTGTGTTGTTGTAGTGGTTGTCTAACTTTCCAAAGTGTTTTTAGCCATGTGGATTTTAGTTTTTGCATTAAAGCTGTGTGTGTTTTATAAGGCATCCTTTGTCTGCCCATATATAGGCCTGCTTGAGTTCATTGTTTGCCGTGCCTTGTGCCTGTGAGTCACCATGTTTCTGGGGGCCATTTTGTTGTGGTAGTTATTAGTGTGCTGTTTTTGCCACATAGGCCTGCGTGTCTTTCCATTTTTCCTCTTGTTTTACTGCTTCCAAATCCATCCCCATTGCCAGCTGCAGCTCCCTGATGCTGCTATATAATACATCCCACGTGATGCACAAATTTAGGCCAAACATGCTCCAGTACATTTTAGTTTTTGTTCTTTAATATTCTTATTCTTCCAGAGTGTACAGTAGCCAGGAAAGCCCTGGCCTTGTTGTCAACGTCTCATAAATGGCTACACTGTGTGTTGTTGTTGGCAGAGTTTCTGAAATTTAATAATTGAGGCCACCACACACTAAGTTCTATATTCTATTTGTTTGATTTGTGCTATGTTTGACTGATGTTCTGGCTTTTTTGCTTTTAGGTGCACAAAGACTGAGGAGGAGGTGTGTCTCTCATCATTGCCTGTTGCACTTCCAGACAGACATCCTGCTGCTGGACACACAACGTGACGTGTGACCTGACCAGACATCTCTGCAACTGAGTGCTGCTGACATCTGAAGAAGATGGGCCCAAAGAAAGCAGGTACCAGGTCCTCCAGTACCAAGAAAGTTGCTATTGAGAAGAAGAAGGAACAGAAGAAGCAAGTGACACTGAAGTCTGGTGTGCCGGCCAGTACCTTTTTTGGGAAAAAAAAATAGCGCCTGCAGCAGCGGTGTCCGGGGGCAAGCTGGGGGCAGCACATCCGCATCAGTGGACCCAACCCACCAACCCAGGGCCAAGCACATGAGTGGGGAAGAGGTAGCCAGCCTAATGGTGGAAAGCAGTGATGCTGAGCCGGAGATAAACTTATCGCTATCTCAAAGTAGTACCCAATCAACGCAGGAGGAAACACAGCAGATAAGTGGTCAACAACAACAGCCGCAACCACCGCCCGCAATAGTAGTTGTTGTTCCTCCTGAAGTAGGGGCAGTTCAGGAAATTGAGCCTCATGCAGAGGTAGAAGAAGAAGCCACTCATTCAGAAGATCCATTGTCTTCCAAATCCCCAGCAAGGAAAAGGAGGGGTAGTCCATCGAGTTCTTCGCCAAGCCCCCTTCTGATGATCTAGATGCCACTTGGAAGCCACAAACTGAGTCTGAGAGGGAGCCACGTTCCAAGACCAAGCTAGGGAAAAGGAAGGTTCCAGAAAGCCTTACACTTATGGAGGTCGATGTAGAACAGCAAGATGATGATGATGATGACGACGAGCCAGTCATCACGAACATCACTCCCGGCCCCGAGGAGATGGAGACCAACATTCTTACTCTATCCAAAATCGCTGCGAGGGATGTAGCACGCATACCTCCACAGGTAACACCAACACGACCTACAGCTTCCATATTTGCATTAGCAAAGGCCCGGCAGCGACCTACATCCAGCACAACCACCACCTCTGTAGGAGTAGGTAGTGGTACAGCAGCACAGAGTCAAATTCAACACACACCCTACAGATCATCCGGCATTGGAAGTGGCACCTCCAGCAGGAGGCCAAAGTTAAGCTCCCCAGTTTGGGACTTCTTTACGGTTAGCGAAAAGGAGGAGAACATTGCTATATGCTCCATTTGTAATACCTCTGTTAGTCGTGGTAAGCTTGGTACAAACTATGGTACCGGAGGCCAAATGACCCATCTGAAAAAACACCACTTGATCAGCTGGGAGGACCACCTTCGCGACAGAAAAAAAACTGCAACCATTGGTGTTGGTGGGGATAAAGGAGTAGAAGAAGATCCGATCACGGTGGAAGAGGAAGGACAGGGAGACATTCTCTCTGGTAGTGGTACACAAGGTGTCCCTGACCCCAGCAGTGCAGTCTTAACGTTGCACACATCTTCAGCAACATCTCAGTGGCACAAGAGTAAGAGTCAGCCGGAGACACCAAGAAGTACCAGGTCCGCACTACCAAAAAGTGCGTTGAGCCTAAGAGAAAGGAAAACCATGCAGCCTACCATTATCAGCATGTTTGGGGGTGAGGGGCAGTACGAACGCAACCACCCAATAGCACGTTTGTACAATGCGAAGCTGGCTAAAATGTTAGCACTGGACCTTCTCCCTTTTTCTTTTGTTGAAGGGTTGGGTTTTGTGGAATTTGTGTCAACCATCTGCCCAAAATGGCATGTTCCCAGCCGCTACTATTTTGCCAGAGTTGCAGTTCCAGCACTACATCACGACGTGCTGGAATTGCTAGGAAAGGCCTTGAAGCAGAGTGCTGTTCACAGTATCCACCTGACTACAGACATGTGGACCAGTTGCCAAGCCACAGATTACATGTGCATCACTGCACACTGGATCAGTTTTGCGGGGTTAGAGAACAGCTATCTGCTGGTGTTGATACTGCAGAGATTTTTCATGCCACTCGCAAACATGCAACTGTAGCCATGTTTGCCATGGAGAAATCTCATACTGCTGCAAACATTTTGGAAGAGTTTAACACCAAGGTCTTTGAGTGGCTGCGCCCAAGAGGGCTTACGATTGGTTTTGTTGCCACGGACAACGGCAGTAATGTAGTTTTGGCCATGCGCAATGGTGGCTATTTCAGGGTCCCGTGTTTGGCACACTGCATTAACATTGTTGTTCAAGACTTTTTGAAAAATGAATCAAAAGTCAGCAACTTACTGGTCACCTGCAGAAGAATATGCACACATTTCAGCCATTCTTTTAAAGCCCGGAAGCAGCTGAGGGTCATTCAACGTGAGCATAAACTGGCAGTCAAAGCGCTCATCCAGGAGGTGCCAACACGTTGGAACTCAACTTATTACATGCTTGATCGTCTGTTTGAACTGTACATACCACTCAATGCTTATGTCATGCAAAGAATAGGGGAACCTACTGTGAGAGGCATGACCGTTGAGATGGCTCAATGGGACCTCATTAAATGCCTGACTGAGATGCTACTTCCTTTTGAGATCTTCACACGTGAAGTCAGCAGGGAGGACTGTACTATGGGCCAAGCTATCCCATTGTTGCACATGCTAGAGCAACAGCTGAAGGATGTGTCTGAAACGTACGCAGGTGTGGATGACAAACAAGACGCATATCATTTGGCGGAGACCTTAGCCGCTCGCTTATCGGAAAATACAAGGATTAAAAATAAAATTTTGTCACAACCACATTACATTAGTGCCACAATTTTGGATCCACGGTACAAAGTATTTCTGAACAGCAAGGCAGTAATTCCTTTTTCGGAAGTGGATGTTGCCAACTACAAAACTTTGATAGCTAAGGAAGCAACTATTTTCGAAAGCGAACGGCTGTTAATTACAGGCCCCCCACCACAGGCCATAACCAGTACTACAGGGCATCCAGAGTCAAGTTATACTTCGGAGCCTGAGGGCAGTGCATTTGCCTCCCAGCAGTCACCTACACCAACAATAACATCAAGAACAGGATCATCCACAGCACAATGTGCAACTGATTGGTTTCTACAGCAGGGGTATGGTAAGTCCAGTGCTGATGCAAAGGCAAAACCGGCCGAGCACATCCGAGCACCCCTTAACATTGAGCGGATGGTCCAGGCCTATCTGGATGACCCAACAGAGGTCTTCATGGATGGAAACCCATTGGTGTATTGGTATGGGAAAAGAAGCCAATGGACAGTGCTCAGCAGGCTGGCGATAAAGTATCTCGCTTCCCCTGTCGCAAGTGTCTCTTCTGAGCGTGTTTTCAGTGCTGCTGGTGCCATTGTAACTTCGAAAAGGACCAGTCTCTCGGCCCAAAGCGTGGAGAGGTTAACCATGATCAAAATGAATCAGCACTTTATACCACCGGATTACAAAATACGTGAATCACAGCAGGAAGAGCAGAGCGACTTGGATGACGTAAATAGTGCGTTACAGGACCTACTTCTGTCCGAACCACCAGAGTTTGAGGACGAGCTCCTCTTCCCTGACAACTAGGCTTTCAAATTGTTGCTTTCTTCCTTCCTTTATGTGTCTGTGTATCTGTCTTTCTGGTTCAAATCAAATCACAACAAAACCATCACCACCGTCTTCTTTTTATTTCCCTATTGGAGTTGCACGTCTGTGCATTTAACTGTCCACTCTTCAGAGTCCTGCTTCATCTTCCTGTCTCGCACAAGTACATTTCCATCAAGCCAGACATTAGTACAAGAAATGTTGCCTTTACCAGTCCCGCCTCCATTAGAAGTGAAACGTGACTACTATAGCTATCCTCCGTTTTGTTTTCGAGCCGAAACTCATCAGTGTCCGAAGGCTACAGCCTCAGCAGGCATCCAAAGGTCCTCACTGTCAGGACAGAAGGTACTTGTGTAGAGAAAGACAAGAGACTCTTCGAAGAAACTTGCTGACATTTGTGCAAACTCAAATGACCAGCAATGAGCACTACACAGGCCGCGGCCCATCATCACAGTGCTGACCATGGGAAGCAACTTAAACTGTGACAAAGAAGTGCCACAGATGAATAAGACGAAAACCGAAACAGCGCCTAACACTCAAAATGAATGTGGACTGGAGTAATGATGAGGCCACTGCCCCGCAAAAAAAAAAAAAAAAATGTCAGAACTAGGCATCTGATGATCTGACAGCCAAAGAGAAGAGCAAGACAGGTAATGATGGAATGCATTGGATGTTTGCAGACTCTGAGCGATTGCTGTTGTTTGTTGTTGATGTTGTGCATGAAGTCGAACTCTACTCTACTAGTTAATCTACAAAGTGACTCAAGTAAGTCAGTGACAGTCAATGTTTCCCTTCTTGTTGTTTAATAACCAAATTGTACTCCTACTACTGCAGGTGCAGGCCAATATCTGTTGCAATTTTTTAATATGGAATATGGACTTACTCGGAGTCAATACAGACTGAGTTGTAGTTGGACAACACGTACCACACCATGATGATGACCATACTATCTTTTCGCGTGCAGTCATTCAGTTGGATCGGAGATGATTCAAGGACTAACTGCATTTCATGAAGTGGCATAAGGTAAACATAAACACAACAATTCAACAAGAAAGTAGTAAACACAGCAGACCTACATGTCCATGTAGTGGTCTAGTCTGAGTGTAGTGATGACTGACAGCGGCGCATTGATTTTGTCACTTAATTAGGAAAATGCTAAGTTGCTGTGTATGCCTTTTGTCTGGCTATGTCAAAAATTAAGGTAAATGGAGGTTGGGTCACGGGCTGTTGCTGTGGTGGGCATGTTCTGTCCTGTTGTTGTTGTAGCTTAATGCTGTAAACAGAATCTACACGATATATCCAAGCCGCCTCACTCTGAAAGTGTTCTCTCTTCTCTTCTTGGACTCCACCGTAAATGATGTTTTTTTTTATTCATTGATTTCTCAATACCCCTTTTGTTTTTCCATCTAGACGTTACAGGCCGGCCTTTACCCTGTGCTTGCTATACTGGGAGACACAACTCACATTTACCTTACCAATCGGCATCAGGAAGGCCACCAAGATTGATGTGCGGAGCGTCCATGGAAGATAGGACCAAGAGGAAGGACGAGATTCAACTCCACAATTTTAGCATGATAATACAGTAACTTTAGTATCATTCATCATTCATCTTTTAATTAATTTGAATCCTTTTTTCTCTGCAATCATTAGGACTGTGTGTTGTGTGTTTGTTTGCTAATTGATCCCTACAAATGTTTTTTAATTGTCTTTGCTATCTTTACAAGTAAGCCCAGTACAACATGGAATTTGGGTCTCTGAGGGCATATTACAGGCAAGGCAAATTGCATAGAATATACTGGTGCCCTGTACTGTCTAATTGTCTAGTAGGAGTTATTAAGTACTACTCATTAACCATCAAGTTATCTAATCTTCATCATCATTAACGCATGCATTTCCCTTTTCTCGCTTTATTGATTTTTTGGATAAGATCATGGTCGTCTGCCAAGATTGCGCTTTGCTTTTGTTGTCCATGCGTACTGTTTTTCATTTTCAAACCTTTCCCCAAACCCCCTTCCCATCCATTCATCAAACCCTAACCCTCTTCCCCCGGGCTGTGATTTATATTGAGGTGTGATGTGACTACATAAAATGTACACCAATTGATCACACGCTTGCTGGGGCAGATGTGGTGAAAGCAACACTAATTCAATTGCAAGGCAGGGCGAGGAGCTTCTTCTGCTTGGCCACCCATGCTCAGTCTATGTGCATTGTGCAAGCCGTCACCGGCTAATAGTAGTACATCATAATTAATTGCCGTCATTGATTGGATTAATCATCAAACTCCTACCACACAGCAGTAAAGGTTACGAATTACGATTGTGTTAAGTTAAGTGACTCACTCGACAGCACAACTGCAGTTTATAACTTCTTGTACTAGGCTGTCCCCGCCACCATTATGTTTAATTTGACTTTAGCAGTTGCAACTGCAATATTGTTTGTTTGGCAGTCGTCTTCTGTACTGTATTTCACTTCGTTCGACTACTCCTCCCACAGTTTTTCTCAGGCAAGTGACTGTCTCTTTTTTTATTTTTTTAGCAAATGCTACTGCCAGTGTCTACTCTACTACTACCACCACAACCATGGCATCTTCTACATTCTCTATGGAAACCATGCAGCCATCGCTGTGCCGAACGTAGTCATCATCAATCACAGGTAAGATAAGTTTGGTGGGAGGTAGAATACTAGTAGGACAAATAACTCAGTGAGGGGTACCGCATCTATCTGTTTGTTATACATCATCGGCAGATTATTTAAATCAAACACTGGCTGCGGCCCTGCAGCAGCAAGGAAACCAATGTGACGTTAATTCGTAAAACAGTAACCCCCCACAAAACATTAACATTGTATGTTTAAGTATAAATATAATTTATTACCCTAACAAAAATAAACTATCCCACACCTGACCCACCCCTCTCCCTAACCCCAACCAATGTCCAAAACGAAAAAAGTCCAAAGAATGTCCCGAAACCCCAACGCCCAATTCCCACCCACCAAAACAAGGAATAAAAAGGGGCAAAGCAACAGGGTCCTCGATGTTATAATCGGCGGGCTTTGAGGTGTTTGTCCACCAGGATTTTCACCCGCTCCTCCATTTGCTCCTCTTGCCGTGCCATCCGGAGGAAGAATCTTCCTGCGGAATGCCCTGCAGTGGCATCCACAATGGGGGACAGCAGTGCTGGCTGCTAGCGAATTGCGGCGGGTGGCTATCAGACCGCGGCGCCGTACCGCTGGAGTTGGGGCCTGGCTGGGGCCCGGGGCATCGGACGAGGCTGCAGCTGCTGCCGCCTCCTCCTCCTCCTCCGCCAGAGCCACCAGCCGCCGGTACTCCCGGCATATGGCCTCCAGTTTCCGGCGCCGGGCCCTGACTGCCAACTCCTTCCGCGATGGTTTGTCTTGGGAAAAGAAAGAAAAAAAATATTGTTGTAACCAGTACTCTTACCTAAACAGTAACACAAAATTAATTCAACACATAATGGCACAGTAGCACTAGCAAGAAGCACAGTACATAACATTTGTGGTAATAATCTATCTATCCTCCCACTTCCTCGGCCTCTAACATTTGTGGGAGTTTCAGGCATTATACTAGCACTATGGACTCCAACCAGTACACAGTACACCAGTGTTCTTCTTATCTCTAGTTTAGGGAAATGACATAACCTGGTTGTAGCCGGCATTGCCAGCTCGGTCATCTATGCTTGAACCCAAGACAAACATACGAGTCATGACGCAGAGTCACATTAGTTTGATTTACTACTGTTTGCAGGTGGGGAAGCTCGTATTTTTCTATTACGGGTGGCACTGGCCATACTCTCTCTGTTACATGGAGGGCAATTGCTCAATTTCACAGTGCCTTGGCTACTACAAAAAGGCAGATTATATATCTGATCCAATGATCGTTGCTTTTATATGGGACAACGACATAAGGTCAGTAGCGGTCGTTGGTGGGACTCGGGGAGTTTGGCCGGGCGGTGGCGTGGGTAGGGGCAGGATGGGGGTAGTAAACTATGGATTACGGCCAATTACAGGTAAGTAAACATATAAATAAATGAAACTAATTTTGTTGCGCACACTGCATCGCATTTGGCGGTGCAGTGCGCACAATGAAATTCACTTTATTTATTTGTATGTTACAGTAAAGTTACCTGTATTTGCCCGCGTAATACATTGTTTACTACTACCCCCACCCTGCCCCTCCCCACATCGGCTTTGGTACGCTGGCGCGGTTTCTTTAACATTCACGAAAACTGTGCATCCCGTGACAGTCTCCACCTATGCTGTCTATGATGAATACATACAGGCATCCATCCATTCTAAGTAAATGTCAATCATTCTTCTTAATCTCTCCACAAACGTTACTTTGTTTCACCAACAACAACGCATGCGTCCACTCACTCCGTTGCTTGCCTTGGCTTAGAGTTTCACCCAAACACCGCTGATGATTCTTGCTATCCACAGTATCCACCCATACTGTGTCTTCCACCCAGGCAGGCATCCATTCTTCTTTCACCTCCCACCCATCCTTCAACAACACATGCATCTGATTCCTATCAGCCACCTATCCATGCTTCCAACGTATCCTTCTCTGCCAGTCGTCATATTAAATCTCGCCCGCCCTTCCTCCTTCCACCCTTCTTTCCCTTTTTGTTCAACACATCCATCAAGGTCATCTGATCTGACTTTTAGTCTCCTCCATAAAACTTTCACAGCTGAGTTGGAGTCAGATATAAGAGGCCATTGGTTCATGAAGTCACGCTGGTAATGCTATTGCTACTGCATTGCTCATGCTAAGTAAAGGGTGTCTTCTTTATTTACCGTTGTATAATGTTCACTACAACTTCATACCTAATAAGTCTCAACAACAGTACAGTGAGTGAAGTCCACTCCACACACCCTTCCAGCTAGTGCAATGTCAATAAGTCATGAATATAACTTACCACCACCCGCCACTGCTGCTGGCTCACCCCCTGTATCTCCTGCCCCCTCCGGAATGGCCGCAACGCCATCGCCGCTGGCCCCACCGGCACTGGTGGTCGGTAGTACGCCTAGAAAAAACATGACACATTTTTAGATGCCTGTACACCTCCCCCTATTTATTCTTTTTCACTAGCAAGATTGAAAAAAAGTTAATACATATTATTATTATAAATCACATTCAATAGTCCAAATCGGGTACTAGAGTACAGTCAGTAGACAGACACTAGTAGTGTTATTATGGTCCCTAGGGTCATTATTATACTATACTCTACTCTTTGCAAAGTTAGCCTGAGCCATGCAACCATTTTTCGCTTCATGTCTTTTGCGCATGTTACCTCGCAGCTTGTTGTGCAGTAACAGTAAGACGCCTTTTGAGCCCACATGAGCACATACAGCTACTGTCTGAGCGTTGCGTACAAGAGGTCGGAAAACAAGCCACTTTGTTATGGAGTTCCGTTAGTCCGTATTACTTAGCCATAGGTAACATGTTACAGTTTTTTGGCAGGACTGACAAATGCTTGCATTAACACGCACCATTTTTCTCAGGCAGAGGATTCCCTTCTACGAACCAGAGATTTGCAGAGCTTATGAATGATGCATGTAACCAGTAATTCTACGTTCTACGGTGAGGAGTCGCCCAGAATTCACACAGATCTTTTGTCTTATATCATTCATCATGCACTTGTTGCAACAATTTTTATTGTTTTAATCTTATGCATTTTGCTGTTGGAGCTGGCTGGAGTACACTGAATTTTATAGAACAACAACATACAGAGGTTGTCATTTGAAAATAAACCTTTTGAACTTACACATAGACTCTGTGGTATTTGGTGTGGTGGTGGTGGTGGACTTACACGAGTGAGTGAGCGAAAGTGTGTTATGTTCTGGGTTGTGGAATCATAATCATTGGGTATCTTCGGGTGGGGGTTCGGGGACCTAATGAGACACTAGCTAGTCGTTCAGGGGATTGTGGGTTCACTTCTGACTGAGGTGTGAGGAACGTCCAAGTTCCAAACTCTCATCACCAACATCCTCTTTCATTGTGCATAGTTCTGCATGGGGCTGTGCAGAATCCAAGTAGTATGTACTATATCCTATCAAAAATAGTCAAATATCTGGTTGTGCATTTTGTTTGTGGTAATTGTCAAAGCCTCAAGATTAAGAAGCCTAGAAGAGGACAACCGAAAGGACTGGACTCAGTGGCTAGAGCTATTAGTATTGGTCAATCTGAGTTTTATTCAAAACCGTGCAATAAAGAGTGGCAATGCAAACTGGGCAAGCTTAGCGACAGACTAATAGTAGTAGTACCGAGTACAGACATTCATAGCAGAGGCAGTTACAACTTAGAGGCAGGGATAACCAGAATTTAGAAACAGATAGTCAAGTCAAGATCAAAGAATCTTTTGTAAAAAATATAATTAGGGAGTGGAGCCAGAATTAATAGTTCTGAAAAAATAAGGTCCAGTAAAAGTTAGGGCAATATAATTGTTAATATAACCACTGGAGGACTTACTGGGACCAGCAGCAGGGCCCTCGGTAGAGGAGCGGTCCTCTGGTGGTTGTCCCGCCGACTCGGACCCCGTCTTCTTGCCCCTGGGTGCTGCAGATCAGTGATCATGTAAGATATAATAAAGAAAAAGAAAGACACAAACATTAATGATTGCTGTGAAACAAATAAATTATCTAAAAAAAAACGCTCAAAAAACGTTTTAGGAAACAAAAATTGCAATAAAATTAACCTATCTAATCCGATCGCCTACTGGCTTGCGGGATTCACGGACAGTCTACTTATTTGGGAACACTAATTCAGTGTTCCATTCTGATTGATTCAAATAAAATCCAGAACACTAACTAAGCCTAAGTACCACCTGACCTAGCCCACCTATTCCAGGCGGGCCAATTGTTCATTAAGCCTGCATTTCCATTTTTTTTTCCATCAAAAATGCATAGATGAGAAGGAGGACACATGCATAAAGTCAGTGCATAATGCATACACCAAATTGTTGGTTGGTTGCGTCTGATGTTCTGCAGCTGACTGACACTGCTAAGCTAAGCTTACCAGTACCACTCACTAAACAAACTACAAAAGGTTCTACTAAGGACTGGGGTAAGCAGCACTCAGTGACAGAGGATGCGTCACGCACACCGCTCAAAAATTATCAACTAATAGTAACTAAACCTAGTATCAAATCCATCCACCACTATTTGACAGGAGGACAAAGGAAGGACTACAGTCTCTCTAGCAATAGCATTACCTAACTGAAGTTCTCTAAAGTAAACTCTTACATAATAATGACAAGCGAGCGCAAAGTTGCAAAAAAGTAAGAGTACCGCCCAGCACCTGTGTCCTACAATCACAGAAGATTTTGAAACGTAATTTACCTGCAATGTAAGCAGCATTATTCTTGTTATTTGTAAAAAATGTATACACAAATCACAATACTTATACTACTATATATATTGGCTACTCACCAAGCCCCACGACCTCGACACCTAGCAGGTCCAACAGGTCCTGCTCCCGGTCAAGAATGTCTGACCACCGGTGGGCCAGCTGGTTATGTGTGCGCCGGACCGCGGAGCAGCGAAACACTGCCCGACGCACCTTCGCCCACCGGCGGTGACGCTCCTGGGTCGGGTAACCGGAGCCTGGCCTGCCGCCTGCTGCCAAGGTCAAGGGGAGGTGGCGCTGAATAAAAAAAACAAGGGCGGCCACCTCCTCCTCCGTAAACAGCTGGCGGGCTTGCACCCCTGCGGGGCGCAGTCTGCCGCAAGGCAGGCGGCGATTGGGCGCACGCGCCTTGCCCTTCGACCCGCTGCTGCTACCCTTCGCCATGGTTCTGGGGTGGGAGGAGGTGAAAAAGAAAAGTTAGAAGGGAAAAATAAAGTTAGGGGAAGAAGTAGGAGCTTAAAGAAGAAAGTTATATAAAACAGTTGAAAAGTAAAAAAAACACAGTAAAAAGTAGAAAAAAATGCAAAATATAGACTTAGGCAGAGAGAGAGATAGGTAAGAAATAAAGAAAAATTGAAAAACAGTGTAAAAAACTAAGGATTGCAAAGATTGAGGGAGGATAGAAAAGCAGGCCCAGAACCATAGCATAGAGTGGTAAAACAAGATGGCCGCGCCCATCGCGACCGCATGGGTAAGTTCGCGCGATATTTCTCCCCGAGCACGCAAAAACGTCGCGAACACGTACAACGCGTTCCCGAACATGGAATGCGCATCGCGAGCACGCTATACGCGACCCGGAACAGGAAATAAGGGATCGCGAACGGGCGGGACAAGTGAAAACCAAAATGGCCGCGCCCATAGGCGACCGCATGGGTAAGTTCGCGCCCCCGAGCACGCAAACAGCGTCCCGAACACGAACAACGCGTTCCCGAGCAAGAAAAACGCATCGCGAACGGGCGCGCCAAGCAGCTACGCACGCTCGCGAAGCTACGCGAAGCTCGCGTAGCGCTTCGACGTCTTCGCGTAGCTTCGCGTAGCGCGACTACGCGAACTACGCCCAGGGTTACTTAAAACACCAGTAGCTGCCGGCACAAGTTTACAATGTCGAACAGTGCTTACTTGCATAATCGGTACTGTTTATTTGAGCTGGAATTTCAATCAATCACTTCTTTGACCTATTGTCCTTGTATGCGAACATTATCTCTGTGGACCACATTTGTCCTCTTTTGAGTTTTATTGCTTTTGAACTTTGCCTGTTCCAAAAAGGGGGTATTCACCAGACTCAACAAGGCAGTGAGCGCCCTGCCAGGCCGGAAAGACAGCAGCTGTGGAACATCAAACAGTTAGCAGTCTCAAAAGACCTCTGCTGGAATTCCACATGATGACAGAAAGTCAAGTACTGTCTGCAGGGCTTTAAGTGGAATGAAAAAAGTGGATATTCTCTAAAAGGGGTGTGGCCTACGTAGTTATAGACATGCCTTAACCATGTAAACTAAATTTCTGTGAGTCCAACTCTGCTTCCCGGCTGGTATTTTGGTGTTTCTCTGCGCTTTTTGTTATTGCGTCCAGATGTACTAACTCAACAACTGGCATACACCTAAAACCAGCCTGGACTGTTGGCTTTGTCAATGATTGTCTCTGTGTGCTCAGCAGAGAGGCCAAGGATTGGATGGCCATGTATTTTGAACACCTTTTTGACCCACTGACAGGCACTTTGATAAACTTGCAGTGCCTTGAGCCTCAACTCCAGACCTCTTAATCGTGGTTATTATAAATACCTAGAGGCAACTCATTTCAAAGTATGCACCATATAAGAGTAAAATGCAGAACGGAAAAAAAAAAAACACAACATCCTGGGAATAGCGAACACTCTAATGGAGTGCAAGATTCAGTAAAACATGTGAGATACAAACAGGAACTAAATAATTGACATGGATTACCTGAGCATTTATTACATTAATTGTTCAGAAATGGTCAGAGTTTTTCCCAGTAAACTTAAGGATATGTATATAGGGACCAGTTTCAATGTCGTTCTAAAATACTACGAGGTCTGGGGCCTGGATGGACCTGGCCCACTTAAAGCCCTGACTGTCTGGCATCTCACTGCACGGAGCACTGGGCTCACCTGCTTGACTGACCTCTGCAGTGAGCACGCTCAAACCACTCAGGATTTAGAGGTGCACTCAAAGCACAGAGCGGGAGGTTCAGCCTGGAGACTACACAGTATGACATCAAAACCTGCGCTGACACACAACGCAGACTCCAGTGATCCTGTCTGCTCCCTCATACCCCACCTTTCACAATTCATTGCAGAGTGGGGTGGGGCCATTGAGGCTTGCTGACCCCACCCCACCCTGTAACAAGTTGTGAAAATGTGGGGTGGCTGAGACTCCAGTCCCTGATTGCCATCAAGCTCCTGGCACTGCCGGGCTTCAGGCTTGAAGTGCATGTGGTGTTTTGACATAAAATCACAAACAAAAATATTGTGGGACAAAATATGGTGTCAAGAATATCGAGGGCAAAAATATTATGAAGGCAAGTTTCTATAGGTAAGCAAAGTTTTACTATATATAACTCCACATATATGTACTTCGATTATATATATATATATATATATATACATCAGCATGTAAATCCCAAAGTATCCAACCACAGCGGCGTAACACGAGGGCATAGACTCCAAGGCAGTGATGATGGCAAAATGTCTTTATTTAAGTATCAATGTCCAAAATGACGCGTTTCGGCCGCCAGACATGCGGCCTTGTTCACATAGTGCACTGCAAGTGAAAGGGTGCTTTATATACATAGGTGGTGAGTAGTAGTCTTTTTACAGTGTTTAACATTTTACTACATGAGTTGGCGTTTTTGCTACAGTGAACTACTTTACTGTAATGATGGTTTACTGCTGCAGGCGAGTCAGCAGTTATCCAGGCACTGTGCAGTATATCTACATGGAGATAGAAGACATCTGTAACACTTGTGTGTGTAGGGAAGTATGAGCATTGGGATGGCTGTGCAAATTACAGAAGTAGTCTGACTATGTGTTGTGCGGCGCCACTGCGTTTGCAATGAGGTTTCATGAGTCATAAGTCCATGGAAATAAGAGGCAAATGCGGAGATCACGGTAAGTAACCCGTGTGTTGATGGAGTGTCACATTGGTCAGGCGTGATATATCCAAAGAGGCTGAGTATAAATAGGCAGGCTAACTATTGCCAAGTATACAGTTATATGATGAAGTATATCTTATGCCGGGTGATCTATTCTACCCCAGTGTGTTTAGCCATTTGCGGTGTATTAATTTAAGATAAAATAAATATGAATTTAAATCTAAAAAGCGCCGCAAAAAAATATATAAATATACCGGCCATAATGTGTTTCTTACCGCTTAGTATCCTGTGTGGGAATTAAAATGTTAAAAAATCGACTGGTACTACTCATACGTGGGTGCTAATAAAGTGTACTGTGAAAGGGAAGGGAGTGCTGGGTTGGGCGAGTGAGACTATGTGTGAATATTAGTTGGCAAAATTGAGCGGAGCAGTATGGTCCAATGTGTTCAATAGATATTCACACACAGGGTATATGTGTAATCTAGAGACTACAATTATTTCAATTATTGACAAAGCCTATTTGACACAATCACGCGTAGGTTTTCATAGTGGCATGTTGCAAATGTCATGCTCAAATCAAAGTATATTAAGTCATATACATATAAAAAACATAAGTTGATCAGTGTACTGGAAAAAGAAAAAAAGTTAGGTTATACAGAATATATATATATTTTTTTTCTCCAAAGGCCCTCGCTTTCAGAAGGCACTCGACAGCTCCCCCATTCCTCGGCAGTACGATATCTGTTGGTCAGCCCTACGCGTTTCGAGGCCGTCCGCCTCTCTTCAGGGGCTTGCTTCACAGTTCTGGCGCTTGTGACGTCTCTATGGTGCATGCAATTTATTTAATTGATGGCGTTAGTACGTTATAGATTGCAACTGCATGCTGGGACATGTGGTCCCTTAGAGATATATTGTTACCCGTAGTGGGCTCCATGCGCCAAACAAAGTTGAAGTCATTTTCTTCCTATGTAGGAATTCATCTGCCGGGACACTTTCCTTTACTAGTTGGGCTCACTGTGCTGTTCGGTCGGGCTTAGTTACCAGCCTCAGCCTCTTTGTATTCAAGATGGTGCTCTTCTGCATGGCTGGACGGCCGTGTAATATTGTTTTTTCTCCAAAGGCCCTCGCTTTCAGAAGGCACCCGACAGCTCCCCCATTCCTCGGCAGTACGATATCTGTTGGTCAGCCCTACACGTTTCGAGGCCGTCCGCCTCTCTTCAGGGGCTTGCTTCACAGTTCTGGCGCTTGTGACGTCTCTATGGTGCATGCAATTTATTTAATTGATGGCGTTAGTACGTTATAGATTGCAACTGCATGCTGGGACATGTGGTCCCTTAGAGATATATTGTTACCCGTAGTGGGCTCCATGCGCCAAACAAAGTTGAAGTCATTTTCTTCCTATGTAGGAATTTGTCTGCCGGGACACTTTCCTTTAGTAGTTGGGCTCATGTGCTGTTCGGTCGGGCTTGCTCCGGTTTCCAGCACAGTGCGTCTTGATGAAGAGTGTCTGCTCCCATCACATCCAGATCCTACTAAGGATTTTAACTGACTCTCTGAAATCTGTAAGCATTGGAACCTACTATAGGTGTTTAATAAAAGCTCGATGTGACTACACATCCCAGCATGCTGTATGAAGAAATCAACTACGAAGTTGAACCCACAAGGGGTTTTTCAACCAATCAGCATGCAGTATAAAGAGCGCTCCAATGCGTACAGGAGAAATGCCTCTGATGAAGTGGTATGTTGGCCACAGAAACGCGTCAGGCAATACAACGAACTTGGATGGCTGGAGCGGGCTGAACCGTGATGCCGAATGGCAGACGCACTGTCGAGTGCATCTTAAGAAGCTTCGGCGTTTGTTGGATTAAATTATGACACGGGTGCCCTCCCGTGCAAGATGCACCATCTCGAATGAATGAGAGGCTGAGGGAGAGGAACCATCCTGCTCCGGTTTCCAGCACAGTGCGTCTTGATGAAGAGTGTCTGCTCCCATCACATTCAGATCCTACTAAGGATTTAAACTGACTCTCTGAAATCTGTAAGCATTGGAACCTACTATAGGTGTTTAATAAAAGCTCGATGTGACTACACATCCCAGCATGCTGTATGAAGAAATCAACTACGAAGTTGAACCCACGAGGGGTTTTTCAACCAATCAGCATGCAGTATAAAGAGCGCTCCAATGCGTAAAGGAGAAATGCCTCTGATGAAGTGGTACGTTGGCCACAGAAACGCGTCAGGCAATACAACGAACTTGGATGGCTGGGGCGGGCTGAACCGTGATGCCGAATGGCAGACGCACTGTCGAGTGCATCTTGAGAAGCTTCGGCATTTGTTGGATAAAAATATATATATATATTACCTACTGGCGGTCGCCAGTAGGTAGTTATAGTTAGGACCTTGTTTCTATTAAAAAAGTGTTTTTTCTTTTGCCAATATCTTTGGTGCCGTTTGACGAATCTTTGCGAAATTTTCAAAACTAATGGTTTGCTCAGGTCTGCTCCTGACTTGAAAGTTTCGGAGTGATTCATCAAGCAGGGGCCGAGAAAAAAGGGGGTCCCAAAATGCATTTTCCCCATGTTAATTTCCATAGGAAATTTAGACAAAGCTACAGCCCGAAATGCTGAACGGAATTACACCAAATTTGGCAAAAAGGTAGGTCTTGGTCCAGAAAGCGTGTGTTTTTTAAATGGTGTAGATCCGTTCAGTAGTTGCTGAGAAATTAAAAAAATAATAATTTATATATCTGAGCACCGAGGAGGGTTCGCGAACCCTCCCGAGCACAAGCTTAATTCTGATTGGCTGCCAACACTCCAAACCAGAATGTGTTGGCAGCCATTTTGTGACTCGGTAACCGAGTCATAAGAAAACAGTAGAAAAAACATTAAAAAACAAGAAAAGGGGGCAGAGTAGAAACACCCTGATCCCCTAGGCCTGCTCGGGGGGTCCCACAAGGACCCCCTGGGCCCAAAAAAGCATTTTTTTTTAAAACGAAGCGCGGACTCCCGCGCTTCGTTTTCTATAAGCTTTCGGGTGGGCCAGGTCCCGGGGCAATGCCCAATTAATTAGCGGGGGCCACGGGGGCCCCCGCAGCCCCGGGGACCGCCACCTCCCCGGGGCTTAGATAATTATATGCGGGGGCATGCGGCCCCCCTGCAGCCCCGGGGACTGCCACCTTCTTGGGGCCTTTTTTAAAAATGCGTGGGGGAGCTTTTGCCCCTCCCACCCTGCCCCAGGGACTGCCACCTCCCCAGGGCATTTGCATTTTAGGGCAGGAGGGCCTCGTGGGCCCCCCATTCCCCGGGGACCACCACCTCCCCGGGGCTACATGATTTAAATGCGGGGGGCACGCCCCCCGCAGCCCCAGGGACTGCCGCCTCCCCAGGGCTACATGATTTGAATGCGGGGGGCCACGCGGCCCCCCACAGCCCCGGGGACCGCCACCTCCCGGGGCTATTTTCAAAATCAAAGTGTGGGGGACTTGAGCCCCCCCACACTGCCCTGGGGACCACCACCTCGCCGGGGCTATTTACATGTTGGGAAGGGGGCCGCGCGGCCCCCCTCCTGGAGCCCTTGATGGCCCTGGGGACCGCCACCTCCCAGGGCCGGCTCCTGCAATGTCCCGGGGTGCCCACCCTCGGACATTGCTGTTTGCTATGGCAGGGCGGGGGCACGGCTCCTGCCCTGCCATAGAAAACACTGCTTTGCTTCTTGGAAGCGAGAGCAGGAAACCTGCTCTCGCTTCCAAGCAGCAAAGCAGAATTGCTTTTGGGCAAGGGGAGCTGCTAAGGGGAGCTGCATGTTAGCAGCTCCCCTTGCCCAAAAGCAATGCCGGCTCCCGCAGGAGGCGGGGAGCCGGCAGGAACCGTGGGGACCTTGGGGCTCTCCCCATGGTCCCCATCAAAGAGGCCAGGCCCCTGGGATGGGGTCCCCGGGGCCAGAAGTGGCCCAGGAGGGGGGCCACTCAGCCCCCTTCCCCTTTATTTTATTTACTTTAAAAAAAAAAAAAGGCCGGCCCGGGGGATGGGGTCCCTGGGTCCATAATTGGCCTCAGGAGGGGGGCCACGAGGCCCCCTCCCAAAAAAAACAAGGTGGCCAGGCCACGGGGATGGGGTCTCCAGGGCCAGAAGTGGCCCAGGGAAGGGAAGCCACGCAGCCCCCTTCCCGTTTTTTTTTTTTAAGAAAAAAATGCTCAGACCGTGGGGGATGGGGTCCCCAGGGCCCAAAAAATACTTAAAGAAGGGGGGCCACACAGCCCCCCTTCTAAAAATATATAAAAAAAAGAAAAGCCGGCATCTCGCCGGAGGCCCCGCCCCCTCCCTGCACCACTCTGCAAACGCACCCCCTGGTGCGTTCTAAGTTGGGGATTAAGTCCCCTTGAATACTGAGGGTCCCTGGGGGCCAACTAGCCCACCAGGTACCTCTAGTAAGCCCCACATAGTGGGATTGCTGAGAGGTGGCCCTAGGCCACACCCCTTTTTACACCACTCTGCAAACGCGCCTCTTGGCGCACTGCTGGTGGGGCGATGAGGTCCTCTTGTGTCCTGAGGACCTCAGAACACAAGTGGACTTCATCCCCCGAGCAGCAGTGCACCAGGAGGTGCGTTTTCAGAGTGGTGTAAAAAGGGGGCGTGGCCTCAGACCACTCTCAGCAATCCAGCTGTGTGGGGCTTACTGGAGGTACCTGGTGGGCTAGTTGGCCCCCAGGGACCCTCAGGAGGCAAGGGGACTTCTTCCCCCAACCAAGAGCACGCCAGGAGGCGCGTTTGCAGAGTGGTGGACAAAGGGAGCGTGGCCTGTGTCCACCTATCAGCAATCCCACTATATGGGACATACTGGAGGTATCAGGTAGGTTAGTTGGCCCCTAAGGACCCCCAGCAGCGAAGGGGACTTTAATCCCCATCCAAGAGCACACCAGAGAGTGCGTTTGCAGAGTGGTGGGGAAAGGGGGCGTGGCCTGCTATGACAACTTAGCAATCCCACTGTGTGGGACTTACTGGAGATAATAGGAGGGGTAGTTGGCCCCAAGTTTGTCCTTGGGGGCCAACTACCTCTCCTTTTACCTCCACTAAGTCCCACACAGTGGGATTGCTAAGAGGTCTTCGGAGTCCACGCCCCCCCTTTCTCCACCACCCTGCAAACGCGTCTCCTGGCACAGTACTGGTTGGGGGATGAAGTCCACTTTACTCCTGAGGGACTTTGAGGGCCAAGAAGCCCTCCTGGTACCTCATGTAAGTCCTACGCAGCGGAATTCCTGAGCGGTGGTCGGAGGCCCAGCCCCATTTCTGCACCACTCTGCAAACGCAACTACCAGTTAAAGAAGCATTTGTGATGTAATAGGTCTCGCATTTGCGAGAGTTAGAGCTATTGGTGTTGTAAATGTAAAAGATTTTTACTAATGTTTTTTGGTGTAGAGTGGATGTACGTTGTGTGTAGTGGAATTATGTGGTATGTTGTGCAGTGAAATTATGTAAATAGAAAGTATGTGGTATTTAGTGTATAGGAATTATGTGGAGTGGGATTATATGTTTTGGAGAGTAATTATGTGGTATTGTAGTCTGTGTTGTGGAGTGGTAACCTCAGGTTTAGTATTCCTCATTTCAATAGAAGCTAAACTATAAACTCAATGAGACACAAAAAAAGAAGGAACCACTGAGGAGCACTTCTGGACCTAGTCGGAGGTATGAGCAGGGCCACTGGAATTATGTGACTGTTCGGCTGCACCAATTTTCACATAATTAAACATTTTCCGCATTTGCCAAATATTCCATCATTTGCTGCCTAATCTGCAGATTTGAACAAAAAAAGCCTTGTTTCTAGCTCAAACGGCTCAAATGTTCCCAAAAATGCAGCGTCATGTGTTACAGCGTGGCGGAAGGCCCTTTGCAAAGCTGGAATGGTCACGTGTTACTTATTGCAAAATGTGGGTGTTAAACTGGTACTAATGGTACACAAACCTCTCTTCTTTCTGTGCCTCTCTTGCCTCTTTTTGCATTTCTCTTGCTTCTTTCTGCACCTTTCTTCCTCTTTCTGCTCCTCACTGTCTTCTTTCTGCACTTCACTTGCCTCTTTCTGCACTTCTCTTGCCCCTTTCTGCACCTCACTTGCCTCTTTCAGCACCTCTGTTGCTTTTTTCTGCAGACCTCTTGCCTCTTTCTGCACCTCTCTTACCTCTTTCTGCACCTCAATTGCCTCTTTCTGCACTTCTCTTGCTTCTTTCTACACCTCTCTTGCCTCTTTCTGCTCCTCTCTTGCCTCTTTGTGCATTTCTCTTGCCTGTTTCTGCAGTTCCCTTGCCTCTTTCTGTGCCTCTCTTGCCTCTTTCTGCACCTCACTTGCCTCTTTCTGCACCTCACTCTCTTCCTTCTGTACCTCTCTTGCCTCTTTCTGCACTTCTCTTGCCTCTTTCTGCACTTCTTGAACCTCTTTCTGTACCTCTCTTGCCTCTTTCTGCACCTCAAGTGCCTCTTTCTGCACTTCTCTTGCTTCTTTCTACACCTCTCTTGCCTCTTTCTGCTCCTCTCTTGCCTCTTTGTGCATTTCTCTTGCCTGTTTCTGCAGTTCCCTTGCCTCTTTCTGTATCTCTCTTGCCTCTTTCTGCACCTCACTCTCTTCCTTCTGTACCGCTCTTGCCTCTTTCCTCACTTCTCTTGCCTCTTTCTGCACTTCTGGAACCTCTTTCTGTACCTCTCTTGCCTCTTTCTGCACCTCAAGTGCCTCTTTCTGCACTTCTCTTGCCTCTTTCTACACTTCTTGAGCCTCTTTCTATACTTCTCGTGCCTCTTTCTATACCTCTCTTGCCTCTTTCTGCACCTCACTTGCCACTTTCTGCTCTTCTCTTGCCTCTTTCTGAACCTCCCTCTCTTCTTTCTGCACCTCTCTTGCCTCTTTCTGCTCCTCACTTGCTTCTTTCTGCATCTCTCTTGCCTCTTTCCGCACCTCTATTGCCTCTTTCTGCAACTCTGTTGCTTCTTTCTGCACTTCTCTTGCCTTTTTCTGCACCCTTCTTGTCTCTTTCATCACCTCTGTTGCTACTTTCTGCACATCTCTTCCTTCTTTCTGCACCACTCTTGCCTCTTTCTGTACTCTTCTTGCCTCTTTGTGTACCTCTCCTACATCTTTCTGCACCCCTCTTGCCTCTTTCTGCACCTCTGTTGGTTCTTTCTGCACTGCTCTTGCTTCTATCTGCACCTCTTTTGCAAATTTCTGTATCCTCTTGCCCTTTCTGCACCTCTGTTGCTTCTTTCTGCACTTCTATTTCCTCTTTCTGCACCCCTCGTGCCTCTTTCAGCACCTCTGTTGCTTCTTTCTGCACTTCTCTTGCTTCTTTCTGCACCCCTCTTGCCTCTTTCTGTACCCCTCTTGCCTCTTTGTGCACCTCTCCTTCCTCTTTCTGCACCGCTCTTGCCTTTTTCTGCAGTTCTCTTGCCTCTTTCTGCACCTCTTTTGCTTCTTTCCGCACTTCTCTTGTCTCTTTCTGTACCCCTCTTGCCTCTTTCTGCACCTCTGTTGGTTCTTTCTGCACTGCTATTGTTTCTTTCTGCACCTCTTTTGCAAATTTCTGTATCCCTCTTGCCTCTTTCTGCACCCCTGTTCCCTCTTTCTGCACCTTTCTGCCCTGTTTCTGCACCTCTCTTGCCTCTTTCTGCACCTCTGTCACTTCTTTCTGCACTTCTCTTGCCTCTTTATGCACCCCACTTGCCTCTTTCAGCACCTCTTTTGCTTCTTTCTGCACTTCTCTTGCTTCTTGCTGCACCCCTCTTGCCTCTTTCTGTACCCCTCTTGCCTCTTTGTGCACCTCTCCTTCCTCTTTTTGCACCTCTCTTGCCTTTTTCTGCAGTTCTCTTGCCTCTTTCTGCACCTCTGTTGGTTCATTCTGCACTGCTCTTGCTTCTTTCTGCACCTCTGTTGCAAAAGTATGCATCCCTCTTGCCTCTTTCAGCACCCCTCTTCTGTCTTTCTGCACCTCTCTTGCCTCTGTCTGCACACCTGTTCCCTCTTTCTGCACCCCTTTTGCCTGTTTCTGCAACTCTCTTGCCTCTTTATGTAGTTCTTTTGCCTCCTTCTGCACCTCTGCTGCTTCTTTCTGCACTTGTCTTGCCTCTTTCTGCACCCCTCTAGCCTCTTTCTGCACCCCTGTTGCTTCTTTCTGTACCTCTCTTGCTTCTTTCTGCACCCATGTTGCTTCTTTTTGCATCCCTCTACCCTCTTTCTGCACCTCTCTTGCCTCTTTCTGTACCTCTGTTGCTTTGTTCTGCACTTCTTTTGCCTCTTTCTGCACCTCTCTTGCTTCTTTCTGCACCCCTGTTGTCTCTTTCTGCACTCATCTTCCCTCTTTCTGCACCTCTCTTGCTTTGTTCTGCACTTCTCTTGCTTCTTTCTGCACCTCTCTTGCTTCTTTATGCACCCCTCTTCCCTTTTTGCATCCCTCTTGCCTCTTTCTGCAGTTCTCTTGCCATTTTCTGCACCTCTCTTGCCTCTTTCTGCACCTCACTTGCCTCTTTCTGCACTTCTCTTGCTATTTTCTACACCTCTGTTGCTTCTTTGAGCAATTCTCTTGCCTCTTTCTGCACTTCTCTTGCTTGTTTCTGCACCTCTCTTGCATCTTTCTGCACCTCTGTTGCCTCTTTCTGCACCTCATTTGATTCTTTCTGCACCCCTCTTGCCTCTTTCTGCACCCCTCTTGCCTCTTTCTGCACCCCTCACCCCTCTTGGCTCTTTCTGCACCCATGTTCCCTCTTTCTGCACCATTCCTGCCTGTTTCTGTACTTCTCTTGCCTCTTTCTGTACCTCTGTTGCTTCTTTCTGCACTTCTCTTGCCTCTTTCTGTACCTCTGTTGCTTCTTTCTGCACTTCTCTTGCCTCTTTCTGCACCCTTCACGCCTCTTTCAGCACCTCTGTTGCTTCTTTCTGCACATCTCTTCCTTTTTTCTGCACCCCTCCTGCTTCTTTCTGTACCCTTCTTGCCTCTTTGTGTACCTCTCCTACCTATTTCTGCACCCCTCTTGCCTCTTTTTGCACCTCTGTTGGTTCTTTCTGCACTGCTCTTGCTTCTTTCTGCACCTCTTTTGCAAATTTCTGCATCCCTCATGCCTCTTTCTGCACCCTTCTTCCCTATTTCTCCACCTCTCTTGCTTCTTTCTGCACTTCTCTTGCTTCTTTCAGCACTGCGCTTGCTTCTTTCTGCACCTCTCTTGCAAATTTCTGTATCCCTCTTCCCTCTTTCTGCACCCCTGTTCCCTCTTTCTGTACCTTTCTTGCCTGTTTATGCACCTCTCTTGCCTCTTTTAGCACCTCTGTTGCATCTTTCTGCACTTCTCTTGCTTCTTTCTGCACCCCTCTTGCCTCTTTCTGTACCCCTTTTGCCTCTTTGTGCACCTCTCCTTACTCTTTGTGCACCTCTCTTGCCTTTTTCTGCAGTTCTCTTGCCTCTTTGTGCACCTCTTTTGCTTCTTTCTGTACTTCTCGCTCCTCTTTCTGTACCCCTCTTGCCTCTTTCAGCACCTCTGTTGCTTCTTTCTGCACATCTCTTCCTTTTTTCTGCACCCCTCCTGCTTCTTTCTGTACCCTTCTTGCCTCTTTGTGTACCTCTCCTACCTATTTCTGCACCCCTCTTGCCTCTTTTGCACCTCTGTTGGTTCTTTCTGCACTGCTCTTGTTTCTTTCTGCACCTCTTTTGCAAATTTCTGCATCCCTCATGCCTCTTTCTGCACCCTTCTTCCCTATTTCTCCACCTCTCTTGCTTCTTTCTGCACTTCTCTTGCTTCTTTCAGCACTGCGCTTGCTTCTTTCTGCACCTCTCTTGCAAATTTCTGTATCCCTCTTCCCTCTTTCTGCACCCCTGTTCCCTCTTTCTGTACCTTTCTTGCCTGTTTATGCACCTCTCTTGCCTCTTTTAGCACCTCTGTTGCATCTTTCTGCACTTCTCTTGCTTCTTTCTGCACCCCTCTTGCCTCTTTCTGTACCCCTTTTGCCTCTTTGTGCACCTCTCCTTACTCTTTGTGCACCTCTCTTGCCTTTTTCTGCAGTTCTCTTGCCTCTTTGTGCACCTCTTTTGCTTCTTTCTGTACTTCTTGCTCCTCTTTCTGTACCCCTCTTGCCTCTTTCAGCACCTCTGTTGCTTCTTTCTGCACATCTCTTCCTTTTTTCTGCACCCCTCCTGCTTCTTTCTGTACCCTTCTTGCCTCTTTGTGTACCTCTCCTACCTATTTCTGCACCCCTCTTGCCTCTTTTTGCACCTCTGTTGGTTCTTTCTGCACTGCTCTTGCTTCTTTCTGCACCTATTTTGCAAATTTCTGCATCCCTCATGCCTCTTTCTGCACCCTTCTTCCCTATTTCTCCACCTCTCTTGCTTCTTTCTGCACTTCTCTTGCTTCTTTCAGCACTGCGCTTGCTTCTTTCTGCACCTCTCTTGCAAATTTCTGTATCCCTCTTCCCTCTTTCTGCACCCCTGTTCCCTCTTTCTGTACCTTTCTTGCCTGTTTCTGCACCTCTCTTGCCTCTTTTAGCACCTCTGTTGCATCTTTCTGCACTTCTCTTGCTTCTTTCTGCACCCCTCTTGCCTCTTTCTGTACCCCTTTTGCCTCTTTGTGCACCTCTCCTTACTCTTTGTGCACCTCTCTTGCCTTTTTCTGCAGTTCTCTTGCCTCTTTGTGCACCTCTTTTGCTTCTTTCTGTACTTCTTGCTCCTCTTTCTGTACCCCTCTTGCCTCTTTCTGCACCTCTGTTGCTTCTTTCTGTACTTCTATTGGCTCTTTCTGCTCCTCTCCTGCTTCTTTCTGTACCCTGTTGTCTCTTTCTGCACCCCTGTTGTCTCTTTCTGCACTCGTCTTCCCTCTTTCTGCACCTCTCTTGCTTCCTTCTGCACTTCTCTTGCTTCTTTCTGCACCTCTCTTGCTTCTTTCTGCACCCTTCTTCCCTTTTTTGCATCCCTCTTGCTTCTTTCTGCTGTTCTCTTGCCATTTTCTGCACCTCTCTTGCCTCTTTCTTTACCTCAATACCCTTTTTCTGCACTTCTCTTGCTTCTTTCCACACCTCTGTTGCTTCTTTCAGCAATTCTCTTGCCTCTTTCTGCAATTCTCTTGCTTGTTTCTGCACCTCTCTTGTGTCTTTCTGCACCTCTGTTGCCTCTTTCTGCACCTCACTTGCTTATTTCTGCACCCCTCTTGCCTCTTTCTGCACCCCTCTTTTCTCTTTCTGCACCTCTCTTGCCTCTTTCCGCACCCCTGTTCCTTCTTTCTGCACCTTTCCTGCCTGTTTCTGCACCTCTCTTTCCTCTTTTTGTACCTCTGTTGCTTTTTTCTGCACTTCTCTTGCTCTTTCTGCACCCTTCGTGCCTCTTTCAACACCTCTGTTGCTTCTTTCTGCACTTCTATTCCTTCTTTCTGCACCCCTCCTGCCTTTTTCTGTACCTCTCTTGCCTCTTTGTGCACCTCACCTACCTTTTTCTACACCCCTCTTGCCTCTTTTTGCACCTCTGTTGGTTCTTTCTGCACTGCTCTTGCTTCTTTCTGCACCTCACTTGCCTCTTTCTGTACTTCTATTGCTTCTTTCTACACCTCTGTTGCTTCTTTCAGCAATTCTCTTGCCTCTTTCTGCACTTCTCTTCCTTCTTTCTGCACCCCTCCTGCCTCTTTCTGTACCTCTCTTGCCTCTTTGTGCACCTCACCTACCTTTTTCTACACCCCTCTTGCCTCTTTTGCACCTCTGTTGGTTCTTTCTGCACTGCTCTTGCTTCTTTCTGCACCTCAATTGCTTCTTTCTGTACTTCTATTGCTTCTTTCTACACCTCTGTTGCTTCTTTCAGCAATTCTCTTGCCTCTTTCTGCACTTCTCTTCCTTCTTTCTGCACCCCTCCTGCCTCTTTCTGTACCTCTCTTGCCTCTTTGTGCACCTCACCTACCTTTTTCTACACCCCTCTTGCCTCTTTTGCACCTCTGTTGGTTCTTCCTGCACTGCTCTTGCTTCTTTCTGCACCACACTTGCCTCTTTCAGCACCTCTGTTGCTCCTTTCTGCACTTCTCTTCCTTCTTTCTGCACCCCTCCTGCCTCTTTCTGTACCTCTCTTGCCTCTTTATGCACCTCACCTACCTTTTGTTACACCCCTCTTGCCTCTTTTTGCACCTCTTTTGGTTCTTTCTGCACTGCTCTTGCTTCTTTCTGCACCTCACTTGCCTCTTTCTGTACTTCTATTGCTTCTTTCTACACCTCTGTTGCTTCTTTCAGCAATTCTCTTGCCTCTTTCTGTACTTCTCTTCCTTCTTTCTGCACCCCTCCTGCCTCTTTCTGTACCTCTCTTGCCTCTTTCTGCACCTCTCCTACCTCTTTCTGCACCTCTCTCGCCTCTTTTTGCACCTCTGTGGGTTCTTTCTGCACTGCTCTTGGTTCTTTCTGCACCACACGTGCCTCTTTCTGCACTTCTCTTCCTTCTTTCTATACCTCTGTTGCTTCTTTCAGCAATTCTCTTGCCTCTTTCTGCACTTCTCTTGCCTGTTTCTGCACCTCTCTTGCGTCTTTCTGCACCTCTTTCTGCACCCCTCTTGCCTCTTTCTGCATCCCTCTCCCCTCTTTCTGCACCTCTCTTGCACCTTTCCTGCCTGTTTCTGCACCTGTCTTGCCTCTTTCTGAACCTCTGTTGCTTCTTTCTGCACTTCTCTTGCCTCTTTCTGCACCCTTCGCACCTCTTTCAGCATCTCTGTTGCTTCTTTCTGCACTTCTCTTCCTTCTTTCTGCACCCCTCCTGCCTCTTTCTGTACCCCTCTTGCCTCTTTGTGCACCTCTCCTACCTCTTTGTGCACCCCTCTTGCCTCTTTTTGCTCCTCTGTTGGTTCATTCTGCACTGCTCCTGCTTCTTTCTGCACCTCACTTGCCTCTTTCTGCACTTCTCTTGCTTCTTTCTACACCTCTGTTGCTTCTTTCAGCAATTCTCTTGCCTACCGTCTTTCTGCACCTCTCTTGCCTCTGTCTACACACCTGTTCCCTCTTTCTGCACCCCTTTTGCCTGTTTCTGCAACTCTATTGCCTCTTTCTGCAGTTCTTTTGCCTCCTTCTGCACCTCTGTTGCTTCTTTCTGCACTTGTCTTGCCTCTTTCTGAAACCCCTCTAGCCTCTTTCTGCACCCCTGTTGCTTCTTTCTGCACTTATCTTGCTTGTTTCTGCACCTCTCTTGCGTCTTTCTGCACCTCTGTTGCCTCTTTCTGCACCTCACTTGCTTCTTTCTGCACCTCTCTTGCCTCTTTCGGCACCTCTGTTGCTTCTTTCTGCACTTCTCTTGCCTCTTTCTGCATCCCTGACTTAGAGGTAGTTTTAATCCCCCTGCCCTATTATGTACTAGGGACTTGCAGGGGAGGTCATGCCAATCACAGAGGTACCCCAACCCATAGTGTACCCTAGTGTATGTAGGTGTTTTCACTGTATTCTAAGTGTCTTTCAGCATAGCACTGGCTCCGGGCCTGGTTAGTCAGAGTCAGTTTCCACCAGTACCAGTCAGCAAAAAGTTGGGGGCACAGGATGGCTTTGCAACAAGGCCTCTTTCTGCACCTCTGTTGGTTCTTTCTGCATATCTCTTGCTTCTTTCTGCACCTTTCTTCGTCTTTCTGGACTTCTGTTGCCTCTTTCTGCATTTCTCTTGGTTCTTTTTGGGCTTTTCTTCCTCTTTCTGCACATGTCCTACCTCTGTAGGCATAGTTAGAAATTAGCATTTAAAAAAGCTGTGACATTCACTGAAAAAACCATAGGTTTCAGGGACGTTATAGTTAGGAATTAGCATTTAAAAAACCTTAGAAATTCATTGAAAAAACCATAGGTTTCAGGGACGTTATTGTTAGAAATTAGCATTTAAAAAACCTTTGAAATTCACTGAAAAAACCATAGGTTTCAGGGACGTTATATTTAGAAATTAGCATTTAAAAAACCTTTGAAATTCACTGAAAAAACATAGGCTTCAGGGATGTTATAGTTAGAAATTAGCATTTAAAAAACCTTAGAAATTCACTGAAAAAACCACAGGTTTCAGGGACGTTATAGTTAGTTGGACATTTCACTCGTACAAAACCAGAGAAATCCGGCCGTTATAGTTAGTTGAGCTAACTATAACTCGCTCCCCTGCAATGCACTGCTGATGACGTCACATATTACATCATTCATGACATGGTCAGTGACATCACTGATGACATCACTGATGACATCACAAATGACATCTCAAATGATATCACTGATGACATCATCAGGTGACTGTAAGTGTTTTTAAAATGTTGATAAGTGTTAAATATATATACCAAGGTGTATTGATGAATCTGTGGGTGTATGAGTGCCTGTATTGATGATTCAGTAGGTGCATGACTGACTGTATAAGTGAGTGATTAGGT